>JAHLSL010000064.1:1476351-1516251 GCA_025920805.1 Petroica traversi | reverse complement strand
AAAAAAAAAATAACGCTGTCTGCTGGAATGCAGCCTCTCCGCTCTCTTGACCTTGGTTCGTAGTAATCTGCGGGACGGGGGGCGATGATCCCGGGGAGCTGCGAGTTCCGGCCGCGCTGGAGCCACGCGCTCCCTCCTCTGCTCTTCTCCTCCTGCTTCCTGCTGCCGCTCCGCCTCTTCCTCCACCTTCACCTTCACCGTCCCCCTTAGACCAACTCAAAGCTGCAGAACCCAACGTCCAGCACAAGCCAGGGGACGATTGGGGATACAAACAGGCCATATGGCTAACCCAGGACAGTGCTGAAGTTTCTATTCTGACAATGAGAAACAAGTGAAAAATGGCCATGATTCTGGTAGAAATTAAAGAAATAATCTCAGGGAAACAAGAACAGGAGTGTTTCCAAAGATTTTTACCCATATGAAGAATTTTTAAAGCACTTGATAAAAGCCTGTAAATTAATCCTTTGGAAAAGTTTGTCTTAGATTTGTAGAATTGAATGTAAATCTTTCCAAAATCCATTCTGTATTTCAGAAGAGCTGCTGTGTTACTGCAAAAGCTGTGCTGTATCTTTAGTAGCTCTCAAAGGAGATTGAATGGTGCTTTAGCAGAAATCGAAGCCATTGTTTTCTGGGAGACTTGAATTGGTACCTCTGTGACATTTTATCCATGGTGTGCGAAGAGCCCCTGATTGCATTCTGAGAAGCACACTGGGCACAGTCAAGAGCAGTGTGTGGTTGTGTTTGAAGCAGATCATTTTTGTGTCTGTCTGTAATAGTTTGACAGTTTCATTTCCTGTCCTGTACTTTAAAAAGGCTTTTAAAATAAAACCTGCATCAAGAAGACAGAACAACTCCAATGCAGGAGAATAAATGTTTCCTGTATCCAGACTTTGAATGATCTAAACTGCCAAGATAAGTCTCTGAAATACCTAAAATAGACAATTTTGATTTCATATGACAGAAGTGTGTGGAGTGGTATGTAGATCTTCTTAATTTTGGTTCTTGCTTTCCTCCTCTCCCACTCACAAGATGACACTTCTGTGTCTTAACCACTCATTTACAGCTGTAGTAAACTGGGAGAGAACATTTGTGTGCCTCAGACCTCCCAGTCACCCCTCAGTGCAAAGCCCACTTAAAAACAGTCTGCATCGAGGAATAAATCCACATCACTGTCCAGCAAAGTGGGGTTTTTTGCTCATTTTCTCAGCCCCGTGCTTCCTGGTCTCCAAACAAAAATCTAATACACATCCATTAAATATAAATGTCAGTGGTTATAAAAATAAAATGAAACAAATCCCATGTGGCAATAGGTTTCTGATCTGTGGGAGTTGAGTGTTTCAGACAAGTAGACCACATAAAATAATGGAATAACAGGTCCTTTGAAGCCAAGCCTTGTTAGGGAGCGAGTTGGAAGCGTTGGCTGTGACAGGTGTCTGTGTGCCAGGTGTCCTGGGCTCTCTGCAGGGCGAGTGGGCTGCCAGGAGCCTGAGGAGGGCAGGGCTGGCAGTGACAGGGGATGGGAGCAGAGGCTGCTCTGCAGCGCTGAGCTGCGCTGTCAGCGTGACAAGCGCCGGAGCCGCGGGAAGAAAATCTTCTGTCACATTGCATATTTCCTCCATTTACTAAATCTCTTGTGATCACAGCTTGGGATGAGCTGAGGCAGGGAACACAGAAGGGACTCACAGACCCAGTCTTCTCTGGCATCTTCTGATTTTATGGTTTTGCTAGGAAAAACACAGATTCCGGGCATTTGCTAGCCACGGATGAAGAGAAATTTCAGTTCAGATTTCTTGCACACCTCCTCTGGTTTATTATAGGATCCTGATCTGCTTGGAATGGTGTGTGTTGGGGCAAGAAGAAGCAGGGATACCAGATGTAGGGGTAAAGGGAATTTAAAAAAAAGATTTCACATCTGCTGTTTGCTAGCATGGGTGGGTTTGTTTTTCTACCCCATTTTAGTGCACGGTTCACCTTGAGCAGTTTTCTGATGAGACACTGCTTTCCAGTACTAAAAATTTTTGCTTTTTATTTAGTAGTCTACTTAATTCTCACATGACATAGAAAGCGTGTGCTAAGCATGATCTTTGTTTCAATGTGTGAATGTTATTGTAATTCCTAAAAGTTTTATCAGCTGTTGGTTAGTCCAGCTTTTTATCTTGTTCCTCTTGCTGAAGGCTTGATCTGTTGTCTGGGAAAAGACTCCTTTCACCACTGGGAAGAACGGTTTCAGGTTGTTTTATTGCATTGCCAGAAACCCAGCAAAACCTTTGGGGCTCACGTGTTTATTCCCTGTTATTCCATAACCCTCTAACAGCATAATATTCTGCAAGGCAGCTGAAAACCTGTCCTTCCCTGGGGTGCTGCTGCTTTGGAAGTGCTCCCTGCACAGGCAGCTCTTCCTTGGGGTGCGTTAGCCTGGATGTGATCACAGGTTTCCATTAATACTGTATTGCGTCAAAGGAGGCGCGGGCTGTGTCACCTGTGCCCTGTCCCCATCGTGGTTTGGGCTGCACTGAAATCACAACTCCCTGTTCTTTTACGCTTCAGTTGTGCTGCAGCAGCTCCCGAGTAGGCACAGCTCTGGTGGCAGCCGGCTCTGGCACTCGCTAGTAGCAGATTCCCTGTCACGAGCTAATTACAGCAGAGAGTAGGAAATAAGAGACACTTTAGATAAAGCATCCTTCCCAGCTTGTGGTTTTGAAGCTGGAATGGAAAGGGCCTGGGAAGGGATTATTAACGTACATAAATGGCACCTGAAGAATGCAGTGTTAAATTACTGCAAAGCTGTTGCAGTTTGAAGGAGGAAGCTGTGATCTGCACATCTGCTGTTCTTTGGAAACACTTTCCACTTGTGACTTTCCCATGTGATCTCGGCCTGAGCAGCTGCTGCCAGGTGCCTGGGCTCCCTCCCTCTCCTCTCCTGCAGGCATGCTCATTGGGAATATATCCGTGCTTACAAGGGAAATGGCTTCTTCTGATGTATTTTCTGCTTCATGCGCTTCAACCTGAGCTCTCCACAGCCTTTGGAAGTCCTTTTCATACTAAAACTGTAAGTGGAAGACAGCAAGCAAGCTGGCACAAAGGATGGAGTGCTTCAGGAGATGTGTGTACTCACCTGGCCTTTGTCTGAACTAAGCCAGTAATACCATGGTACACCTGTAGATGATGTAATCCCTTGTTCTGCCTGTGTTAATGTGATCTCCCACTGCACTTGGTTACCTTAAAAAAACCACAACCAGCGCAGGTGTGTCAGCATTAAACACCTACAAGAGTTCTATTGCAATGATGCAACTGCAGTGGTCTGGATGCAGAGGAAGATCTTATTTTGTCAGCAGGGCTGGGTATGAGCAATTGTTATGATCCAGTTGTCCTGTTTTCAGCTAACTTCCCCTGAAGCTTCCCTCTGTCTTTCGGGGGTTTTGCTGTCCTACTTCCAGGACTCCAAGCTGGCTTTTTGGCAGAGAGGGATGTGCAGGGAAGGTAACAAAGGATTCACAGAGCTCTGAACAATGAATTCAAGATAAAATTAGCAGTGTGCATGTGATCTTGAAACCATTTTACTTGGTTTCTTTAAAGAAAAGCAGTTTTTTTCCCAGTTTTGAATTGACCAGGAGGATAGACTTCTGATCTTTAAATTGTTCCCAGTCCCTCCTAATAATAGCTTTGGGGTTGTCTGGAAATAGCTTTCTGATAGAAGGCTGAAACTCCATCTTCAGGGTAAGATGGCATCCTGTTGCCTTTTCTTTTCTTTTGAGATTAGTGTGGTGGTTAAATTGTGTTCCCTGTAGGCTCACATGTGTATCTGAGCCAAGTGAAAGACCAAAGCAGCTCAGCTTGAATGCAGTTAATATGCGAGCAACTTGCTTTGCTTTGGGAGAAAAAAGAAGTTCCTCTTCTAAGGATTCTTGCTTGAGGCCTTTGTTATCGGCTCATTTCCAAAGGAGCTTTTCTGGGAGATGGAGATTTCCATCCCTCCAAGAGAAGAGGGGCACAAGCCTTCCTTGATGCTCATGTCGAAAGTTCTGTGCTGAGCTGCTGAAGAGCTGTGGTCCAGTGTCTGGAAACACACAGGGCTGACAAGCAGGCTTCTTACAAATAAGGGAAAGAAATTTATGCTCTCTTTTTAACGTTGGAGTGTAAAGCACACAATATCAGATTTTTATCTAGGGAATTCCTTCCAGTCACCGGGAGCAGCAGCAAGCAGGACCTCGGGGCCAAGCCACCAGTGCTGATCTTTGGAAAATGAAGCTGCAGAGTGAAACTGGAGACAGAGTTTCCTTAGGTTATCTGAGCCCACATTGCTTGGCTGAGAAATTTACTGCTCATTGCAGAGCAAAGGGGAAGGATAGTCTTATGATAAAATAAAAATTAAATTAAAACCAACAACTGAGTCAGGAAGCCGGACTACTTGATTCTGGCTCTGATGCTGAAAAATCTGGGAAACTACACTGAAAAATTTAGATTACATTGCATGACAGCTTTTCAATGCTGGCCACTTGGTCTCTTTGAAGAGGGATGTCATTTGAGCTTCTAATTAAACAAGCCTAAGTTTTTAGAGGTTTTAGCACTTCTTTTTATTCCATCTGTAAGCATTCAGCACACACAAATATTGTCTCTGTCTCTCTAGGCCAGTGGGATTTTGTTTCTGTTTCAGTCTTAGCTTTGCAGATCTAGTTTGTCATCTATTAGTTTGCTTTTAATCATGCCTTGTGTACATCCCAGGGCTCTTCCAGTCACATGCTGAAAACTAGTGCTTTTGGCTGCTGGTGAGAATGAGTATGGTGCTTTGGAAAACCAAAATGTTTCTCTTTTTTGGGGTTTTCTTTCACTATTCCAAACTCCCAAGCAGCCATGAACTTTGTCTCAGAGCTCTGACTCCAGTGATTGCAGTGTGTACCATGCTTTGAAGATGCAAATTAATGTCTGAGTCAAACGTGTTATTTCAGGTAGGATTTAAATATCAAATAAGAACAAGAAAGAGTCAGAAAATAAACACAAGCAGACTTGGAAAGAGCAAGATGGATCTGAACCTTGCGTGTGTTTTTATGATTTTTTTTATGAATGTTTGAATTGTAGAATCACAGAAAGGTTTGGGTTTAAAGGGAGCTTAAGGCTCATCTCATTCCACGCTCTGCCATGGGCAGGGAACCTTCCACTAGATCAGGTTGTCCAACCTGGTCTTGAATACAGGGATGGGACACCCACAATAAGGATTGATATAAGAAGGTTGAATATTGATTATTGATATTGAATGTTGTTATTATTATGAATATTGGTTTAAATATATGAAGGTTGAGATACCTCTTAAATTGTCAACCTTAAAGCTTTGGCAAATGGGGTACCTGGCATGCAGATACAAGGGCAAGGTATCAAGTCAGAATTTCCAGACCTTCCTGAGTTTAAAAATTATTAGAAATGTGTAGGGTTAGGGCTTTCAGACAGTCAGTGAATCTGATTGGAGCAAAGGAAAATTAAATAGGTGTCTTGGGCTTGAAATACTGATGAATAAACAGTTTACAGAACCTGGGATGAGAGATCTGAGCAGGAGCAGCAGACATGTCGTGGATTTCCAGGATCCAGTGTCAGGATGTTCCGTGTCTGTACTCGCATGTCCTGAGCACACTGTACATAACATGATCTGCTGGGTAAGAATAGTCTGCAGTTGTTGAGTCTGCTCACAGGCAACATGTGGTGCTGTGTGTCTAACTACAAGCATTTCTAGAGTGCCTCTTGCCTTTTGATGTTCAGATATGCATTCACTGCTTTGTGTGAAGAGGCTGCTAGAGAGTTAAAATGAAACTGGTTTCCCTTGCTGTTGATCTCTGTGTCACACAGTATGTGAATATACTGATTTCCTTCAGAGATGGATTTTCATGCTTTAGCTGCTTGAGCTTGGATGGCTGGCATGTATTTATTCAATTTATTCAATGTATATTTATTGGAGGGTTATTATTCAAGCTACTCTGGGCTTGAATTATTTAGACCTTGAGCAGGTTCACACCCATTTGTCCACGCTGGCCTCTGCAGTTGTGAGCTGGGTGTGGGTTGGTGTATTTGTGACAGTGATTGCCTTGTTCCTAATCACACACAGCCTGTGGGAACTGGTTAATGTGCTGCTCGCTCTCTGTAGCCATCAACCCTTCTGCAGTCTGTTTTTGTGATAGAAGGAAGTCTCAAAGAACCTATAATTTTAAAAAATCATGCACTTGCTCTGCATTCCCAGCTCATTTTTCAGGGCTTTGTTCACCCAGATTGGTTTGGGCTTGCCACCTGAGTGTTGAAATAACTGAAATAAGGAAAGTGCCTTTTTCTAGTGAAGCTTTGTAGTGCATTTTGAAATCTTAAGGAGAAGCACAGTGTGTCCCAGAGAGCAGTAGTGATGGGAGTCAAGTGCTGAGAAAGGGAGAGTGTGAACAGCCAGCATGAGGAAGGCAGCTTGGTTGGTGCCCAGCCATGCTGATTTACACCATGGCTTTGACTTGCTAAAGCCCAGGGTGACCTCAGGGAGTCCACACAACCTTATAAGTGTGTATTGAAGGCCTGTAGAATTGCCAGGCTCGTTGCTTGGCTTCCACATCACTGCTGCTAATCCTTGTGGCCAGTTCTTGATGTTTCTATTCTGAGTCTCCTGAGAGTATTGCCTCACTTTCTGGCTTCAAGGTTTGTCATTCCATGAGAAACCTCATTTTCATTTGAAAACAGCCATGTGTCTTTCTAGTTGATAAGAAAAACTGGAAAATGTGATACAGGTTTATCCAAATGTCTCAGAAATCAGAAGTAGATAAACAGAATCACAGAGGTTGATTTTCTTCTCCTTGTATGCATTTTCTCCTGTGTTCTGACTAAAAATTCTAGGTATTTAAACTCTCAGTACTGCTATTCATAACATCAGAGTAGTTACAGACCAGACTCTCACTTGGAAACACCTTTGTTGGGTTCTTGCCCCACAGGATGGGGCCGTTTGAGCAGAGCTGGGCTGGCTGTGGTGGCATCAACAGCTCCAGCTGAGGACTGCAGCATTATTCCTGCCTTTTCTGTTTGACTTTGCATAAACACAAGGACATCACATATCCTGTTTGCTCTGGTTTTCCCATCTGTTTGGGAATAATAGAGATCAGCGGTTTTCTCTTTAAGTTCCAGAGATGAGAGCTGCTACAATGACAAACTGTTGTCTGAGCAAAAGCTGACACGGGCATTGACGGGGCTGGCGGCTCTGTTCCAGTGACCTTTTATGTGGACTAGGAAAAAAAGGAAAAGCAGAGACAGTGGGAATTCATCCTAAAGTGTTGAGCTTTAAGTGTAGCAGCTGTGGATTGCCTCAGCAATCCAGGCTGATGAGGGGTTTCCTGAAGTGGAATCTTGGCAACTGGGATTTTGTGGTATCCCTCCTGTTCTTCTTCCTCCTGAGGAGAATGGTTGAAGCCTGACAGGCGACTGTGGTGGATCTTCCTGTTAAGGTGATCCCTTATTTTTTAGGGTTTGTAATCATCAAAACTTGTGACACTGGAAATTGTATTAGTCAAATCTCCTTGTGTTCCCCTCTGCAAACACGCTCTCTTGTCTTGCAGTGAGCACAAAGATTCCTCGGAAAAGAAACACAAAGACAAGGAGAAAACCAAACACAAAGATGGCAGCTCAGAGAAACACAAAGACAAACACAAAGATAAAGACAAGGAGAAGAGAAAGGAAGAGAAGGTGGGTGTCTCCTGTGGGAGAGACAAGAGGATGGGTCTGGCTTATAACACCGAATAGTACAAACTCAGTGGGTTAGATGTAGCTTGTACGTCCAAGTTTTTATCAACCTGGAGAGAACTATCCCAGACACTTTGTGGGATGCTAGATATGAACTTGTAAGGGCTTTGTCTGCAGGTATGTGAATAGGAACAGTTCCACAGAGAGCTGTGTCCACTGGCTCCACATTTTCTCCTGTTACATTTCACTTTGCCATGCTTGGGTTCAGAGACAAGGAATAAAAATCAGTCATATTGCATTAAGTCCATGCAAGAACAAACTCTATACTTCATTCCAATTTGCTGAGGAAATCGGAGGGCCAAAAAGTACTGAATTGACTAAGACTTACAGAAAATGTTGCCTCTGTGATATGTAGGTCACTAAGGACTACAGGGAATGGAGATAGTCACAGTTCGTTCTGCAAGTTAAATACCCTGTGTTGTATGTTGGAAAATGCTAATGAACTCCTATGTTTTATGTTTTTCAGATGAAGTCATCTTCTGGTGATATAAAAATAAAGAAGGAAAAGGAAAATGGTTTTTCCAGGTAAGAAATCGGGTCTGTAATCTGAAAAAGCTGCAGTTTGACTTTTCATAGGTGCTCAGGTTTTGAATCCTCTCACTTGGTCTTGAGAAAAAATTGGAGCGCTCTTAGGCCCTTTGGAAGACATGCTCTTTTCAATTATGAGAATGGGTAGATCTGCTTACCCAGTAACTGGAGATGGGAGCTGTGGAACACCTGGTGTCTGCCTGCACATGCTGGGCTTGTGTAAGTATTAAGGAGCTGGATTCTGCTGAAGACAGACTGAGCTATGGGAACACTGGTAGCTAGATTTGAAAGAATCTGTGTTGTGAAATTGGGATTTGAGCCCTGCAGACAGTCTGCTGGAGACAGGATCCAGCAAAGCCAGTCCAGATTGCCTCTGTGTGTCACTCCTGTATGTGACTGCAGCCTGAAGCCTTTGCAAAGTGACAAGAGTGACATGTACAATCAGAAGTAGCTTCAGGAAATGCATAGATGTCCTACTCTAGTACTAAGTTCCTGCTAATAATAGAATCTCCTGGACTTGAGTGTTGTATCAGTTATCGCTAAGTAGTCTTATTAAAAACTTGAAGTGAGCAATTGATAGAAGAGTGCTTTCTCTTAGAAGTCAACCAAGATCTCTTGTGACTTGTTTACAATCCATGCTTTGGTTATTTTTAAGGTGCTAAATCCAGTCCACTGAGTTACTGAAAGTGTGTGGTATGGTGGATGCTTGCATCCATATCTGTTAGTCAAGAACAGCACTCAGTTCATTAATTCATTCAGTTTATGAATCCAATTAAAAATCAAAACACACTAAATCCTTCCAGTGTCACTGAGTTCTGTGGGTACAGAGAGGCTGGGAGAAGGCACCTGCCTGGCCCATGCCTTTTAGGTATTCTCTGTTTGTTTTGAATGTGCCCTTTTGACACGAGTTCTTCCATCTGTTTCATTTCCCTGCTGCTATTTAAAAATGCAAAGGAGGGAGTCAGGCTTGGCGCAGGGCAGAGGCGCCATCTCCAGGCCCTTTGGGGAATACTCTGGAGTAAAAGCAGTGACATTTAGGTGTTTCATGGGGGAGCAGACAGTTAATAATTCTCTCCAGCCTCTGCTGTTCAGCAGAATTGCATGGTGTGCTAATCTCACCGGGGATGTTGGATGTTCTCATATCAAGATAACTGAGTCTTCCTTAGGTCCAAGAGCATTTTTTCATGTGTTTGAGAAAATCCTGGAGGAGCCATCACAGTTGTGCCTTCTTCAGGGCCAAATGCTGGCTAAGAGTAAAGTAATTATTATTTTCTTTTTTATTCTCCTGCTGAAATATTCTTTTACAAATTCTACAGAGAAAAATGTCCTCACTCAGATGGTTTTGATTTTCTTCCTTTAGACTTGGTTCGATGAGCAGTGTTACAGTCTTGGAAACAATGCAAGTCGGGGTTCAGCTTGATCATACAGCTCCTTTCTTTTTGAAGACTCACACTTTATTTCTTCCATTACAGAATATTGTGCAATATTTCAGTGTTAAAATAGATAAAATTCCTAGTGACTTTACACACAGTAGTTCTGCATTTCTGGCTGAAAAGGAGAATATATTAAGTGGGAAAGTTACCTTTTTTTTCCACAGATGTTTTGGCTCTGTGCTGCAGATTTGCATCTTAGTTAATTCCAGGCGATGCAACAGAAATGGCTTCGTAGAGCAGCTTGTTTGTATCTCCCCTGAGCTGCATCTTCCAGCACTGCAGTGGCTTTAGGGCTGTGAAGGAGCAAACTGCTTGTTCTGCTTCATGGACACACTGCCAGCTAACATGAGACTCCCTGATGTCTCCTGCTGACTGTGGTCTACAAAGCTGAATGCTGCTTATTTTAACTCCTACTCCATCTGATTGCAAAATCCGCATGTTGACTTGGAAACTGAGTCAGTTTGATACAGAAATTGCTGGTGGGACATGAATAAGAAAGCCCAAGATGGCACTAAGTGCTTCAAAATGTAATTTTGGACTCTTTGAGACTTTTTTTCTTTATGAAAATCAGTGAAATGGTTCTGTGAAATCTAGAAATAATGAGTTTGTCTAACAGAATAGTCTCTCTTGCACTCACACTCTATTTTTTTCTTATTGCTGATGTCTTGGGACGTTATGGCTGAAAACATTTAGCCTAACTTTGTGGTCTGTTGAAAGGGACAGGATTGTTTGCTTCCTGCAGTTTGGACAGTGAAAAGAGACTGATCTGTTTAACTTTGCCAAATCTTTGTTTCCTTTTCTGGTTTTCACATACCTCAATATTTAGTTGGCAAAATATTCCAGGGAATAGCTTTCAAATCTTTGTTTAGTTGATAATCTTCTACTCTCTTAGAAGGCTCAGCAAGGATATTGAGTTGAAAAGAAATAACATCCTGCATTTGACTCCACACAGGCGTTTCAGTTTATAAGTGTATTTGAAAGTGCTGGAAACTGCAGTTATTTTTACTCAAAACCTCAGAGAAACAAAATGAACTTTGAGCTGTTGAAATAGAACTTGATGTTGTTTGAGAAATGGCAAATGCATAAACACTGAATGACTCTACTCTCACTGTTTGTGGGTATTCAGAAAATGACACATCTCAAGTCTTTGGTGTCTTGTAATGGCAGCACATTCCATGGAAGACATCCTCATTTTGTAGATGATTATTTCTTAAAACTTAGTTGTTGCTGGTTTCCAAGAAACTTCGTCTGTGAAAGTAGAACCATGTTTCTTTGCTTCTTTTTGTAGTCCACCACGTATTAAAGATGAACCAGATGATGATGGGTTTTATGCATCTCCTAAAGAGGACTCCAAACCCCTGAAGAGACCTCGAGAAGATGATGAGTAAGTGGTGTGGGTGCTGGTGACTTGGATGTTTGCCTTTAGTTTTAAAAAGAGAACATTGAGGGAGCCTGTGGAATTTCAAGTGATCAGCACAGACTTCTTGACATGGGTACTGGAGGTCTGAGAAGAGACTCCTTATGCTGTTACCAGTTCTCTGAGCAGGGCAGGGATAGTATTTGTGCTGTGCAAGGCAAAATGCCGTTCCCTGCTTCTGCAGATGGTGCTGTGAAATGTTGCAGAACTAGTAAATAAAACAGAAAAATCACAGAAGGCAGGTAAAGACTGATGAAGACTGTAAAACAGAAATGTGAGCACGTGAGGTACCAACGTAGGTAAGTGGCTGCAGTGGTTTCTGTTTGGCAAAGAAATGACTGCACAAGAGGCAGAAAATGCACTGTCAGCCTGTTTGGAGGCAGGGGGAGGTTTGCCTGCACTGCCTGGTGTGGTTTGCCTGGAGTCTCATTGTGTCATAAGTTATGCTGGGAGTTGTTGTCAGAAAGAAACACCCGTGATGTTTGTCTGACACAGGAACCCACTGAAATACAGGCTCAGTTCCATCTCACTGTGATCTGCCACTGTCTCCATCCAGCTCTTGAGGTGGTTTGTCCTTATCAGCACTCAGGAGCTGAAGGCTTGGGAGGGTTTCACCATGGTGACACTCCATCCCTACATGTCTCAGTTTCCAAGAGCCATGGGTGGGACATCTTTTCTTTTGTGTAATCACTTGCTGCCTTCTGCGGGGTTGGTATGGCCTGCACAGGAAAGATAAAGAACTGGGCTGTTTCTTTATGTTAGGGAGTGTTCTGTCTGTATAGAGCTGAAGGATAGTGACAGTAGGGCTGAGTGCCTATGGATGAGCCTCGAGGAGAAGGCTGGTGAGGCAGATACCCTGCTGGGAGTCTGTTGCAGACCACCCAACCAGGATAAAGAGGTGGATGAACTATGCTATGAGTGGCTGGCTGACGTTTCACCATTGCCAGCCATTGTTCTTGTGGGAGACTTTAACCTGCTGGATATCGACTGGAAACTCAACACAGCAGAGAGGAGGCAGGCTGGGGAGTTCCTGGAGTGTGTGGAAAAGAACTTTCCCTCTCAGCTGGTAAGAACAGCTATGGCCAGCCAGGGGTAGTACCCTGGACCTGCTGTTTACAAACAGAAGGGCAGGTGGGAGATGTGGTGGTTGGAGGGTGTTGGGGGCATAGTGACCATGAAATGGTGGAGTTTTCAATGCTTGATGAAGGAGGGGTGTCAACAAAACCTCTACCCCAAACTTTCAAAAGGCAGACTTTGGCCCATTCAGGACAATGAATCAGAGAGATCCTTGGGAAACAGCCCTTAAAAACCAAGGGGCCCAGCAACACTGGACAGATTTTAAGAAAGAAATCTTAAAGGGACAAGAAGCAGCCTGTCCCCATGTGCCAGAAGATGAGCCAGCAGAGAAGACCAGCCTGGCTGAGCAGGGAACTTTTGCAGGAGCTCAAAGAAAAAGAGAGTGTATCACCTTTGGAAAAAGGGGTAGGCTGCTCCAGAAATGCTTAAGGATCTCTTTAGGCCATGTCGAAAGAAAATTGGAGAGGCAGAAGCTCGGTTAGAACTTAATCTGGCCGCTTCTGGAAAGGATAATAAGTGTTTTTATAAAGAAGTTAATAACAAAAGAAGGACAAAAGAAAACCCTCATTCTTCATTGGATACTAGAGGGAAGATGTTTCCAAAGACAAGGAGAAGGCTGAGACACTTGATGCCTTTTTTGTATCAGTCTTCAATAGTAGGACTGGTTATCCTGAGGGCAGCTGGGCCCCTGGGCTGGGAGGCAGGGATGGGGAGCAGAATGGATCCCCCACAACCCAGGAGGAAACAGCCCCTTAGATGCTCACAGGTCTGTGGGACTGGATGCGATCCATCCAAGGGTGCTGAGGGAGCTGGTAGAAGAGCTCTGTGTGTGGTCTCCATTATTTATCCAGTTCTGGCTCACCAGGGAGGTCCCAGATGACTTGAGATGCCAGTGTGACACCCATCCACAGGAGGGGCTGGAAGGAAGATCCAAGGAGCTCCAGGCCTGGCAGCCTCACCTCAGTGCCCAACAAGGTTATGGAACAGGTCATCCCCAGTGCTACCACATGGCACCCAACAGGACAGCCAGGGGGTCAGACTCAGCCAGCATGGGTTTAGGAAAGGCAGGTCCTGCCTGTCCAACCTCATCCCCATTTATGACCAGGTGACCCACATGCTGGATGCAGGGAATGCTCTTGGTGTTGTCTGCTGGAATTCAGCAAAGCCTTTGCCACTGTGTCCCACAGCATTCTCGCGTCTCAGCCCACAGCTTGGGCACGTGCATTCTTCACTGGGTTAAGAACTGGTTGAATGTTTAGGCCCAGTCCTGTTAATGTCTTTATTGATAATCTGGATGACGGGAATGAGTCTACCCTTAATAGATTTGTGGATAACACCAAGTTGAGTGGGAGCATTGGTCTGCAGGAGGGTCTGGATCAATGGGCTGAGTTCACCAACACGACATTCGACCAACACCAAGTGCCAGTTCCAACATTTTGGCCATGACCCTCTGCAGTGCTCCCGGCTGGGAGCAGAGTGGCTGGAAAGTGCCCAGTGGAAAAGGCCCTGGATGTGCAGGTCATGAGCCCAGGTGGCCAGGAAGGCCAAGGGTACCTGGCCTGGATCAGGAATAGCATGGCCAGCAGGGCCAGGAAGGTGATTGTGCTCTTTACTGGGCAGTGGTGAGGGGCATCACACGTTCTGGGACCCTCAATTCAGGAAGGACATCAAGGTGTGGGAGCAAGTCCCGAGGAGGGCAGTGGAGTTCGGGAAGGATCTGGAGCAGAAGTCCCATGAGCAGTGGCTGGGGGCTCAGCCTGGAGAAAAGAAGGCTCAGGAGTGACTTTATCTCTCTCAGAACTCCCTGACAGGATGGTGCAGCCAGGTGGGGGTCAGGCTCTGCTCCGAGGGAACAAGGGACAGGGACAAGAGGACATGGTCTTAAGCTGCACCAGGGGAGGTTTAGGTTGGACATGAGGCAGAATTCCTTCACAGAAAGGATGATTAGGCATTGGAATGGCTGCCCACAGAGGTGGTGAAGTCACTGTCGCTGGAGGTGTTTAAGGAAAGACTGGACATGACACTCAGTGCTCTGGTCTGGTGACAATGTGGTGTTGAGTCATAGGTTGGACTGGATGATCTCAGGTCTTTTCCAGCCTCACTGGTAATGAAATTATGTTTATGTGATTTGCCAGTACTCAATTTCACTATTGTTTGAACCAGTGGGGGGTGCAAAAAATGAGCCTTATGGGCAAGATCCCAGACTGATGACTGGAAAAAGAGTTGGGTTAGAACATGCCAACAAGGTTTTACCCATTTATCCCATCCCATGGAATCACTGTGTGGCTACTAATGCTTTTGAATCAATTCATTGAGGAAGAGGTTTGCTTCAGCAGTGAAACTTGTGGAGAGGTATTGATAGTAACATCTTGTGGGTTTTGTAAGCTGTTTTGCTGGATTGGGATTACTGAGTCTTCTGAGAGAGCAGTGTATAAAATTATATTCTTTAGGAATTAAAAATGCCAGAAATAGTGCAAACTTGTGCACACAAACTTTGTACATCTATAACTTCTCTTTATTTGTACTGGAAAATGGATCACTTTCATCAGCAAGTCTTTTGTTCTTAGTGCTGACTACAAACCCAAGAAAATCAAAACAGAAGACATCAAGAAAGCAAAGAAAAGGAAACAAGAGGAAGAAGAGGTAATGTAACAGATGAGTTTATTTCTATGATCAAGAAAAGCCAGGCTGTTTGGTGTGGGATTATGCAGAGCAGGGGGAATCTGATTTTGTCTGGAACAGTGCTTTGTGTGGCAGATCCCCATCTGTGGTGCAGATACTAATTTATCTGAACTATAATGTATAAAAAGTCAGAGAAACTTTCTTTCCTACCCTTAAAACAATGGATGGAGAAGATGCCTCCAGGACATGAACTTCCAGGCTGTTCCAGGCCATTCACAGTCCTTCTGTTAAGGAGCTGGCAGGGGAGCCTTGCTCACAACATGTGGTAATTGCACAGATGATGTGGTAGGGCTCAGAGGCAGGGAAGATGAAAAGAGATTAGATGTTAGAAGGAAGCTTAAAGCATTTAGATGGAGCCTAGGAGCAAATTTCTCTGGAGAGGACTTAAAAAAGGTTAGCCATAATTTGAGACTGCCAAACTACCCATCTAGCAAAGACACCCGTGTGAGACACATGTTGCAGCACCTCCTGGCAACAGGGTTCATTCTTCCCTTCAAAGAAAGTGTCTCTGCACTGAGCATACACCAGGATAATCCCAGAAGCCACCTGACCATGGTGGCATGGCCAGATCAGACACACCAGTGCAGGCCAGGGAGGAGGTTCTGTAACTCAGCAACTCCATTCCCAAACTTGCCCCTCATCAGGTGTGACAGAAAAACTGGCTGTGTGCATTTAGCATTCCCCTGTGCAAAGTGAAAGAACTGGGCTGAAAACTTGAGTGGAACCATCAGCAGACTTTGACTTAATGGGATGATCTAAGAGCACATTTATGTGGTGAATCCACACGAATCCCGTTCTTATATACCCCAAGAGAAAGTCTTTTAGTTTTAACACATCTTTTCAGTGGAGGGAGAAATACAGTAGTTTGTTCTAACAGATTCTTACTCATTTTGCAGGATAGCAAAGCAAAGAAAGTCAAGAGCAAAGATAAGAAAATCCCTGAAGCGGACAAAAGAAAGAAACCGAAAAAAGAAGAGGAGCAAAAATGGAAATGGTAACTATATATAGTCAGTGCTGTAGGCTCCCATCTGCACCTGGACTTGCCTGTACCTCCCATGCTGGCTGAATAAGCACATCTGGCTTTCTCTTCTGTTGATTCATGAGGATTTGTTCTGAATAATTGGCTTACTTTCTGGTAAGCTCTAAATAAATATCTCATTCACTGTGTTCATCCTCTGAAGTAGAAGTGATATCCCTAAAACAGGAAATAAGTGTTTTGTGGGGTTGTCTGGGGTTTTTTTCCCCCCTGTGTCATGTAGAGGCTGCCTATAATGATCAGATACCAATATTCTTGTGCCCAGAAGCTGCTCTGTGCTCACATCCTTCAGAGCAGTACGAAAGCTTGTAGGCTTGGGGTTGTCAGCAGGAATATATTAATAGGTGCAAGTTGATTAAGGAATATATTAATATGTGCAGATGTGTTAAGCAGTATTCTAGTAGAATTTATCTGTGTTATATACAGGTACAGGTTGAGTAGGTGTCTGCCTTTTCCTTCTAGCTGGGTGTCAGCTGAGCCTCTCAAAACTGCTCCTGTCTCTGGCACTGAAATGAAAGTTAATCAAGTGATCAGTTAGCTCAGCCTGTTTGACAAATGATTTCTGAAAATGAGTCTGAAATAAAAAATGCTTTTTGTCATGCCCAGGATCCTTAAGTAACATCACTGAGGTTTTATTTGCACCCTCCCTTAAAATTTTTTGGAGCCTTTTTAAGATAAGTCTGACCTTTATGGTTCATTTGGAAGACAGACCTGTGATGTATCAGTAGTGCTCTGTGTAAGAAACCTGCTGGCTTTTTTTAAGCCTCCATAGTAATTTAAGCTGTTATTTCTAGATTTGAGGGAGCTACCATTTGTGTGTCTTGAAGTTTTGGCCTTGGAACTTCCCTCATTTTAGTGCATATGTACTTCTCAAAAGCGTGTGTGTTTTCTGCCCTCTCATAATGTATTTTTATGACCTTTCAGGGATGTTTCCTTGAGCATTTTCTTTTCTCAGAGCATTTGGCTTAGATCTGTAGACTCGGGGAAAGTCTTCGCAATCTTCTTCAGTCCTTTCAGGTTCAATCCTTTACTCCTTTATTGACACTATTATTGATTCATCTTTAAAAAGAGAAAAAATCTTCTATAGTGTTTATAGTTTTTACATATTTCTCTTTGTCACAGCTTCCTCAGAATATCAGCACTTGCAAATCTTTTTCATACTTGAATACTCCCTTAGAAACTTGGGTTTCCAGGCCCTCCCCAAAACTTCCCTTTTTTCTAAATCCCTTTGACAGCATATTTTTAATGTGCTGTAACATTAACAAACTACAGGGACATGAGCAATAGGAAGCTACAGAAGGTCTTTTTAAGCCTTAACGATTTGTTGTCTTTTTGGCTTTGTCTCAGCTGCCCTTGCTGGTTCTGTCTAACTTAATATTCTGTTATCACAGCTCCCTTTTATTGTGAGCTGTATCCTTGAACAGCAGACTTTTACTGGAAAGCTGTGCTGTTCTCCTCTCACCTGCCTGGGCAGCACAAGCCCCTGTAGCTGCGTTAGGCTCTGCAGTTTGTGCTTACTGCTGAGGAAAACTGCCTTGGAAATTGCATGTTTTGCAGAATTTGGCACTAGGTAGCTGCATCCTTCTGCTGATGTTCCTGTCATCCATCTGCAGCTTTGTACAGCGTGTCTTTGCTGGACAAGGTTTCAACTGCACTTCACTCGTTTCTCTTAATGGCAGTTTATGTTCCATCTGAGTCAATTTTCTCAGCGTCTGATACCTTTTTTTGGCTGCTTCCTCAAGTGCTTGCTGCCTTGAGCATTTTCATCCTCACTGGTGTGAGTGCTTGCTGCAGACATCCCCGAGGCTCTGGCCTCATTCATCACCGTGTGGAGCTCTTGCAGGGGTCATTTTCACGCCCTGTCAGCGTGTGAAGGATGTGATCCAGAGTGCACCTTAGGAGCATTTCTCCCACATTGTGTTACAGCAAGTTCATTTCTTTGAGAAAACAAATCCCTGAGGTATGTTCTGCTTTTTTCCTAGGAATCTTCTCTCTTTTCATTCTGCTTGAAAGATCTTTCCCAACTTTTCCTCCCTGAGCCACCCTGGCATATTTAGACAAGTTTGATGTGGGATTTAATTAAGAAGCCTGTATGACTGATGAGTTGTTGCTGGAATCAGTGAGGCAGCTTTCCTAATAGGCAGCATTCTCCTTGCTCCCACAAAATCATGTGTAGAATGTTGCTTTAGCACCAGGAGCTGCCAAGGGCAGTGGTGCTGTAATGCTTCTTCTGTCTGAAACCGAATGAGGATGAAAAATGAGCTACACTCAGGAGGCTCACTTTTACCTTTTGTCTTAATGCTTATGTGTGATGTTTAGAAAGGTGGAGGTGGGATTGGGGATGGTTTGTGGGGTTTTTGTGGCCCACTTTCTGGTCATTTTGAGCTTAGAAACTACCCCATGAATCCCATGTTTCCTTGTAGCCTTCCCAAAAGACAGAGTGTCCTTCTGCTATCTATTTAAACTGCTGCCTTTCTAGTACTGCTTTTACATGTGTCCTTTGGAAAAGAACAGGAAGGGATAGAAGTACTGAATTTCTCATCAAGTAAATACCAGAAGAATAAATTTTAAAAAACTAGAATGACAAACCTGTCCTGAAAAGTAGTAACTACTGTGAATGATGCCCTTATTTTGTTCTTACTGTAATAAAATTGCTCATTGTCAGAGAGAAGAAGCTCATTCTGGCTGAGAATGGTTTAGATTTATTTTGCTGAAAGGAGCTTCTGGGTGGAAGAAGCTAGGCATATGTTTGACAAAATATTTATATTTCTAGCTTCTAATTAATTAAAAAAAAAAAAACAACCAAAATGCAACAATCATTAGGAATGTAAATATTTAGCATCTATGTCAATATTGGTTTCCTATATCAACATGGGTTACTCAAGCCTTCTTCCCAGCCAGGGACTGAAGTCTGAATGCATTTCTGTACTGATGGCTGGGGTTGGATGCTTTGCTGTTAAAGCTGTTGCTTCTCATTAGAAGTCAGGTACAGTGGTGTGGTTAAAGATGGTGCCTTTCAAACTCCAGCCAGCTGCTGTGTTGCTGTTGTTCCTAAACTGTTGTTGTACAGACACAAGTGAAGAATTTTGAATGTCCTCTAGCAGAAACTCCTGTCTCTGTACAGTTTATCTTCTATGCCATGACTTTCATCTCGGCAGAGATGAAGCAATCTGTCAGTGCATCACAACTCCTGAGATGCAGGCAGCACATGCACATCTTTCCTCAGCTGCTCTGGCACCTGGAATGGGAATGCTGCTCCTTACGGCTGGCACCAGACAGAAGCTTAAACTCCTTTTTTTTTATTGTCATGGCTGCTCAACAAAGTTGTCTGGGCAATTCAGAGACTGAGTGCTGTGACAGGTTAATGGTCTTGCAGTTGATTGATCGCTGAGGTGAAATAGCCTTTCCCAGCAGGGAATCCTGTGCCAGCAGCATGTAGCACTAATGTCCTGGTAATCATGAAAGGAGCTTGCAGAGGAGTGTGGAATCAGTGGCCTGGGCACTGGGAGCTGGGGGGAGGATCCTGGCCTGGCAGGACCCTTTTCTCTGCAGATGAATTGCTGACCCTGTTTCCTTGGAATGTGGGATTGGTGGCGCCTGCCTTGCTGTGTTTTGATACCAAATGCATCACTTGCAAAGCATTTTTATAGAGCATCTTTAAGGCAAACATGCAGTTTTCTGGGCTGCTCTGTTTTTCTTCCAAGTATGCTTTTCTTACCCAGAGAATTGGAATGAATTTAAAATGACTGAGCAGGTTTCATCTTTCTTATCCAAGCAGGTTTGTTCTCATTTAGGTCGTAAATGAACATCTGTTTCTTTATCTCTGCCCTTAATGGCATATTGTCCACATCTGAAAGCAGCTGCATAATATACCACAATTGTTTGACTTTGCTGAGCAGGCATCCTGGACCTGATGTTAGATCACAGCTGAAACTAATTTGGCATGATCCTAGCTGGTTTACAGGGTCCAAATCTTATTTTCTTAAGATCTAAGCAATTTCAGCTGTGTGATTTTGTGAAAAGAGGAGCAAATGAGAGGTGAGGAATAGGATGGCATCAGATAATCTGCAGCCCAAGGTATTCTGCTCATTGGTATGACTGTGCTTTTGGGGAAAAAAAGGGAGAAAAAAAAGAATTAAATGGTGATAGTACACTGAGTATTTGTTGTTGGTCTGTACCTGACAAAGCAGGGATTTCTTGCTGGTTTAGCATACTCTCATACCCACACAGTAATAAAATGAAGATTGGGAGCTTAAAATTGTATTGGTTCATATTTCTCTCTTGAAGGTGGGAAGAAGAGCGCTACCCTGAAGGCATTAAATGGAAGTTCCTAGAGCACAAAGGTCCTGTATTTGCTCCACCATATGAACCTCTGCCTGAAAATGTCAAGTTTTATTATGATGGTGAGTTAATCTGTGTTTCTACTTGCGAGGAAGAGAAATAAACATCTCAGGGTATTGCAATGTTCTTCTGGGGACTGCAGAGCTGAGGAGGTGCTTGTGTTTTAGTGGCTCACTTAAATCAGCTCCTCAACAGCAAAGTGAGGTGTGTGCAAGGGAAGGAATTTACCTGAGCCTGCTGAATTCTGCTCACTGAAGTGACACAGGGATGAACCTGCTCTCAGTCCCTGTTGGTGGTGAATCTGCTGGGTTCCTTAGCAGAATGAGACTGTCTGATGCCTCAGAGCAGCTGTGCCTGACCAGTGGAGTTTGTAATTGTAGCTGACACGTCAGTGGTCACCTTTAGGCTGGCTCTGTTTTCCTGAACTTTTAGAATTGTAACTTCCATCATCTGTGGTGAAATTTATCATCATTTGGTGGCGTGAGCAAAATAAAAGACAATTGAATTTGGGTACAGATGATTGGGCTCTTGTAGGAATGAAGGGGATGACCCTGGCCTGAAGGACACAGCCCTCATGTAAGCCAAGGTCCCACTCCCTGACCATGGCGTGTGGCAGAACTAATTGGTGTGGGATTCAAATATCCTGGGCTGCCTGGTTGGTAGAGGCTCACATGGAAGGGATTATATGATGTGATGCCTGCTGGAGCCTGGACTTGATGACCCGTGTGTTTCCTTTTAGTCCTGTGATCATGTTAAATGAAGGATCAAATTAACACAGGATTGAATTAAGTGGGAGGTATTTGAATGGATGAAAATGTAATTTTTGGTGATGGGGACATCTGCACATGGAACTCTTCCAGGGGCAACGTGTTGTTTTCATGTGACATGACACAGTGTTTTTAAATACTGAGAAATATGTGGCATTACATTTTCAGCAGCAAAGTAGTAAAATAAATGCGCTGTAGCCTATTAAAGGCTCCCTCCAAGCAAGCAGCATAGTGATCAAGGATGTCTGCAGCCTTGTTTCTTAGGGTTTGATAAGAACTTGATACAAAGTTGGAAATTGTTTCCACGTATTGAAAAATGCATGATCTTTCCTGTTGTCTAGAGAAGGGGAGGGGCAGATTGCACTGTACTATCCCCTGGTGCAGACAGCAATAAGCTCCTCGTCTCTCCAGCCATCTATTTCACAGAGCCTCTGCAGGGATTTTTGCAGCCTCTGCCTCTGTCAGCACAGAAATTCATCAGCAAGCTCAACAGTCATGGGCTGGGCAGGGAGGGGGTCTGGCAAATAAAGACATCCCATAAGTCTTCCTTGAGAAACTAGGCAAAAAATCAGCTGTCTGATTTACACAGCAGCTGCTGAGAGCCACTGTCTGTGCTCACAAGGCATTGTCTCATTTCAAGATTATCCCAGGGTGATTTGTAGAGCCCAGTAATGAGGCTGTGGCTGGCCAGCAGCCGGCTCACACCGGAGGAATCTGTCCCTGGCCTGGGGATTCACTGCCTGCTTTCATCTCTCATAACAACTGCTGGGGCTCTTGGAAGTGCCTGTGATACCAGCTCAGGGAAGGAGCTTGAAATGCCAGGCCATCCTTAGTCAGTGCCTGTGGGTTAACCAGTCACTGCTCATATTCCAGAGGCGGCTCAGACTTGGCTATTTTTCAGTAGGTGGAGCAAGGTAAAGAGCGTAGATGGCCATGGGGTCTCTTCTGCTCATTATGTCCCCTGGTTGCTCTCTGGTTTTCAGTTTTGAAATCAGGTAACTATTATTCATGCCTCTGGGATAAATCCTTTCTTTACCAGCTCTATCCCTGAGAGCTTTTTCAAACCTTTGTGGGGAAAAAAGGGAAATTGTGTCCAATGAAATATATTCTAAAGTGATTAGATAAAGGTGACTGAGCCTTCAGCTAGCTGGGAAAATATCAGACATTTTAGCCCCATAACTGTTACTGACTCGATAGCCTCCGTCAAGCTAAAATTGCTGCCTGGAAAAACAGTTTCCCTTGCTGTCTCTCCCTTCCCCCATTTCCTGTTATAAGCAAACAAATGCTGTATTTTAGGTTACAGCTTAAAAATTGGCAGAGTTACTGTTGGTTTAATTTAATTGTGGAATATTCTCAGATCATTGGGAGGACCTTTTGCTAAGTCCTGTTTTACGAAGGTTTATAGATCTTAAGGCTTTATAGCTGACTCCCATGATTTAATTTTAGGGATGATGCAACTTTTGAAAATGTGTAGTAAATCCAAAGCGTGGTGTTTTTTTTCCAAGAGCACAGATTGAGCAGTTTCTTGTGTTCACTTTTGTGCAGGAAAATGGTTGTTAAAAATCCCCAGGTATTGACTGTCTGCCAACCATTGGAACTTTAAATATTTCTTGCAACTAGCTGGGGATGTGAGCTGCATGCAGAATCCTTTAGAGGGATCGCTGGCACCCCACATTTCATCAGGAATGCACTCAGGACTAAAAAATGCTCGATAGGAATGTTGCATGTTGAATCCACAGCCTCGATGCTGCAGCAGCCTCTTTTCCCTTGTGTTTCAGTCTTCCCTTGCAGCAATTCCACTTTGTGCTGCAGTCATGCAGAGAAGCTGGAATGTGACCCCTCCATTCACTGACAGCTCAGTCTTTCTTAAAAAACACTGGCTTTTGAGGCTGCTTTGGAGCTGCAGGAGTGCATTCCCACAGCAGAGGGAACAATTAGCATTTCCCTGACACATTTCCCTGCAATGAAGGAGAGTTCAATATTTGGCATCTCTTTCCAGCCTATTTGTGGTGTATCCAGAGGAAGGGCTCTTCCTGCCTAGAAATAGCTAAAGGCTGGAAGGGGTGTTCCAAGGTGGAGTCTGGCTGTGCATTGAAAGGAATACAGGGACTGTATTTCCCACATGTCTGAGAGCTGGAATATGGAATTTAATCAAATCCCTGCCTCTTTGACATCAAACAGCAGCGTCTCCCCAGGAGCACACCCAGCACGGGGGTGGCTCAGCAGAGGGCTTCCTGCAGCAGGCCTTTTCCCCTTCCTGCCCTGCAGCCCAGACCTGCCTCACATCACATTGCTGTTGCTTTTTTTAATGTTTAGATTCCAGAGGAAACTTTTTTCAAAATGTTTGTGGTGGAAGTCAGGCAATTGTACTCCTTTGTTTCCTTTGTCCATTCAAGTTGCTGTATTATGGAACATTTTAAGACAAATTTCTCTGTAGTAAAAATATAATCCTTTAGGGTAGTTACTATGTTCTCTTTATGACTTTGATTCCTGTTTACCATTTTCTTTAAGAAGAAAACCTTTCTTTGTAGGTAAAGTCATGAAGCTGAGTACCAAAGCAGAAGAAGTTGCCACATTCTTTGCAAAAATGCTTGATCATGAGTACACTACAAAGGAAATCTTCAGGAAAAACTTCTTCAAGGACTGGAGAAAGGTATGCACATAGTCCTGGGTTGCAGTGGCTGTGGGCATGGCCAGTGTCTCCTCAGCACTGACCAGTGAAAAGGGGCTGCTATTCATGCACACAGCAATGGCTAAAAGCTGCTTCAGACTGTAGCTGTGAGGTTTCCCGTTCATGCTGTAGTTTCACCAGAAAGGACCTTACCATAAAGGCCTTTTTAACCTAACAAAGTCAAGTTTCTCTGTAGCAGCAGGGGTGTAGCTGACCTGCCTGTTACATGCCTTATGTAAGAGCCAGATTTACTAGAAGGAAACCCCTCCCAAACACCTAAAATGGAGATGTTCACCTCAGTCACCAGCCATTACAGCAAACCTTTAGATCAGTTTGATGCAGATTTCCTGGATGTGTTTCTGGGTTTTTCTCCCCACTCTGAGCAGTCCCAGTCCCAGCTGGGTGTGGGAGTGCTTTGGAAAGTGGTGCAGCATTGCCCAGTGCTTGAGGCAGTCAGAACCCTGCAAGGCCAATGTTCCATAGGATCTGCTGCTTGTCCTTTTCCCCTTTTACCTCAGCTGGAGTGAGCCTGTGCAAGAATTTGGGGATTCTTTGGGGGGGTTATTGTGAGAACCTGCCTGTCATTCCTGTTTCAGCTGCCTGGAGTAGGATAAGCTCTGCTGTGCATGACAACTTGGGGTGTGTGTGTGAAAACTTAAAGCACTGCTTTCTTTCTGCAAGGAAATGACCTCTGAGGAGAAGAGCACTATCACCAACCTCAGCAAGTGTGACTTCACCCACATGAGCCAGTATTTCAAAGCTCAGTCGGAAGCTAGGAAACAGATGTCCAAGGAGGAGAAACAGGTACCAGAGGGAATTCTAGGAGGCTTGGTGATTGTAAACATCTCTGTGTAATCATTCTCCTTGCTGTGCGTACGTCAGTGTTTGCACCAGCTTTCAGATTATTGCTTTCATGTGAACTGAAGGAGTCTGCGCTGTGCAGCTCAGGTAGGGCAGAGCACTGTGTTTACAGCTGAATCTTCATCCTGACTTGAAATTATATTGATAGGCTGATCCTGCTTAGCGAAATAAAGTTAAGTAACTGCTTAAGTTAATAAAGTGAATCAGAGGTGCTGCCTCTGGGTTCATTGGTCCCTGGGAAATAATGAGCAGTGGATACTCAGTTAAGGATGGCACTTATGAGGGTGGTGGAAAGGATGCAGCAATGCCATTAGTGAATAAAATGAGAGAAGAAATCTTAAACATCAAGTAATGCTGTGTTTTTAAGAAAAAAATGAACTTATAATCCAGTAACATGGCTACGGTGTCTTGTAGGTTAAGAATTAAATTAACTGCAATGGACATTGGAGGGTGTAAACTTTCCCCAAGTTCTCAGCTGATCTTCTGCTATGCTCTAGTAATTGTCCTTTGAATGATGGGCCTGGCAGCTTGGAATTACAGCCTTTGGGATCAGAGGGATCCCATGAAAATAGAGAGCCCTTGTTTTTCCTGCTGTTTCCATTTGATAAAAGTTGTGAGGCCTTCAGTTCCTGTCCATAGTAGCTCTTAAAAGGGAGCAGAAGTGGCTTTTTCTATTTCTTAGCTGGTGCAGCAGTGCTGTCTGCAGTTCAGATGTTTTATTTTGAGCTGCAATGTTTTTATTTTTCCTTCTATATAATTAGAGTTCAGGCCCAGAAGTATGCAGTGAAATCTCAGCACATTCTTTCTTAGAAGACTGTGTTCTGCTTGTGAAACCATTTGCTGACACAGGCTTGACATGCAGCAGCCTGGAGACATTCCTTTGCCTGCTTTCCGATGTCGAGTTCAAACACAGAAGTCTTTTATACACAGAATTTTTATACATAAACAACAAGATATAAAGTCCGGTGAATGTCAAACGCTCAGTATAAAATATAAAGTAGCAGTACTGTGCTGGGGGAACCCTTGAAGCTGAGATACATGGATAGAGATACACGCCTCTGTTGTGGCAAAATTGTAGCTGCCTTCACCAGCCCTGATCTGTTTCTCTCAAATACAAGTTTTCAGAGAGTTTTCACACATTCTTTCCCTTTTCCAGTTTGTTTGTGCTGCTTGTGTTTTATGAGTGCTTTTCTGGCCATAAAGGTGCATGTGGTGCTATGTGTGCTGTATCATCTTTGGTTTTGGCTTTTCCCAGAAAATCAAAGAGGAGAACGAGCGGCTATTGAAGGAATATGGTTACTGTGTGATGGACAACCACAAGGAGAGGATTGCCAACTTTAAGATTGAGCCCCCAGGTCTCTTCCGAGGTCGTGGGAACCATCCCAAAATGGGAATGTTGAAGAGACGCATCATGCCTGAAGACATCATCATTAACTGCAGCAAGTGAGCACTGCATGCTTCACACTTCGGCTTTGCTTTGCAGAGCTCATTTTTTTAAATCCCATATAAGCTGATACTCAAACACATAGAATTAGGGATGCAGCTTATCTTGTTCTCATATGGATAAGAAACTGAGTCATACAAGCAAAGACTGAGCAAGGCAATCATGGGGCTCATGTAGAATTTTGTCAACATATTTTCTTCCTCACGCCTACAGCCTACATCTGCTTAAACTGCCTTTCCTGCTAGTATTTCCAGAAAATAATTTTCTTCATCATAGGTTGCCCTACTTTGTCTTCCTTGTTGTTGAATGCTAAGGTTTGGTAGACTTCTCTCCACTCTTTCTAGTCCTCATAAGTGTCCACACTATTGCAGTGTGCACAAATCAAAACTGGTCCTAGCAATGTGTCCACCTATAGTATAATTCTTCAGCAGGTACAATCTTGGTAGCAGTTACATTCCTGACCTTGGGTTGTTCATTTTGATTTACTTGGTTTCCTGCTTGTGGAGATAACGCGCTTCTGTTGCCTCAGTTCCTTTCCCTGCACTTGTTTTGTGTAATGCTGTTTATTACCATCTCTGTTTTGATGCTGATGGGATTTTCTTTAAATAGCTTTTATCATCTGTTTTTTAATTCTCTGTAGGGATTCCAAAATCCCTGCCCCTCCACCAGGACACAAATGGAAGGAGGTCCGGCATGATAACAAGGTGACCTGGCTGGTGTCATGGACTGAGAACATCCAAGGCTCTATCAAATACATCATGTTGAACCCTAGCTCAAGAATTAAGGTAAAGATCCAGTTAAAAAAACAAAACCAAAGCAGTCTTTCTGGTCATGTTTCCAAGAAGCAAATGTAGCTCTTGGTTAGGAAAGAGATAGGAGGTAAAGCTGCCTGGCTGTCTAATCCTACAGTGGTTGGAAAATTTAGGGAAGCCTCTGTGTTTCTGTTCCTCCTTGAAAAGAGGATACAGTTACTGCCCAGGAGAGCAGGTAAAATGTGGAAAATGTTTCCTAAAAGCATCATTGTGTCAGTTCTAGTAGGAATCTTTTAACTTGTGTAAATCTACAAGGAAGCAATTTGTCCAAGAGCAGACTTGCTCTGGTGGCTATTTCACATACATTTGGCCTTAACTTCCCTTGCCTGGTATTGTAGAGAAGTTCTAACCATGGGTTGTTAATTAGTTGTTTGTAAAATTAAAAACCCAGCCAGGCTTCTGGCTGAGAAGGCTGGTAAGGAGCTCATGACTGAAGAAAAACAAACTCCTGCTGTGGGAGCAAATACCCAGTCTGTGGATCAAGTCCATAAAAGCAAGAATTTAAGCTCCTTTCATGAAGTCTTTTTCTGAGAGAATTTTTCCTGGATTGGAAACAAGGAGTTTGTCCTACAAATACAGGAGGAAAAATATTTCTATTCCTTGCAAATTCCTGTCCTCTTTTTGCTGTGTCTTGAATATATAATAATGATGATGAACTGTTGATGTCGCTTTTGCCTTTTATGGCTATTTAATTACACAGCTGAAAGAACATAAGTGCCATCTGAATAAAGCAGAGGAAACCATTTGTATTTTGAGAAGCAGGGAAGATGTGTCTTTTGTGTCTCTAGTTGATTCCATGGAAGCATTTAATATCATGGAAATGTGAATGACCTGCAGCTGTGTGGCAGCACAGTGTGAAGCAGAGCTGTGCAGCAGCAGCATCTCAGTGCTTTTGCCACACATGGGTTTGCAGAGCCTTTAGATGC
This sequence comes from Petroica traversi, assembly GCA_025920805.1. Taxonomy (NCBI): domain Eukaryota; kingdom Metazoa; phylum Chordata; class Aves; order Passeriformes; family Petroicidae; genus Petroica; species Petroica traversi. The sequence continues at coordinate 1,488,504 of JAHLSL010000064.1, read as the reverse complement.
AGATTGGAGCTGATCCTCTGCCTGCTCTCTAGTGCTGACTCCATTCCAACTTCCCTGCAGGGTGAGAAGGACTGGCAGAAGTACGAGACAGCTCGGAGGTTGAAGAAGTGTGTAGATAAAATCCGGAATCAATACCGAGAAGACTGGAAATCCAAAGAGATGAAAGTACGGCAGAGAGCTGTGGCTCTGTATTTCATTGACAAGGTGAGGCTCCTTCCCTGGCTCCTCTTGCCTTCCCTGTCCTGCTGGGAGCACTTGGGAATGCTGTGTGTTTGTCTCAAAAGCAGAATTGAGCCCAGTTGCTAAGGTATCCTGAGACTTCCTGGTGAGCAGGCTCCTTTCCTTCCCATTACCTGGAATCCAGAGCAATAAACTATTGTACTAAACACAGCTATTTCAGGCAGCATTGTTTAGTTCAGGCAAAACTCACAGTCTGGTTCCAGAATCACCCAGTTGGATTACTGGGAAGTTTGTGTGGGCCTTTGTCTCCAGCTGTTTTAGTTTTCCTGCTGGGAGTTTCAGCTGGTTTGTCACCTCTTCAGTTTGAGGTCACAGTTGTGAGGTTTTGTAATTATGCTAATTCTTTCACTGTGGCATAAAGAAAGCTGCAGTTGTGTTGATGCATTTAAACCAACATAAAACCAGTTCCCAGGGAGCTGTTCCCTAATAGCATATGGTGTCTTGACTAACTAAATTAACAGGTTTTGTTCAAAATGGCTTGACATAAACCAGGGAATTTTGATGTACATAATTATGGTTTCATATGACCAGTGAAGATTTCAAAAGTTAGAAATTGTTCTAGCCAGCACTGTTAAAATAAGTGGTTTTTTGCAGCCAAATGTAGCCTTTAGATAATTTATACAAGTCAATATTTATATAACCTATATGCTATTTGAAATGTATTTAGTGTGCAGTGAATAGGTAGGATCATAGAAGATGATCAACTGAACCATATGATTTGTTTCAAGTAGCGTTCACAAGGAAGTCAATTTGATTTTTAAAAACTGTCACACTTTTTGAAACTAATTTCCATTAGTCAGAACTTCCTCACAGTTTGAGTTACTTAATGAGCAGAAGTTGGTAAAGCATCCTGGCTTAAAAAAAAAAAAAGAAGGAGATATTTTCCGCTAGACACTGCTGGTTCTAGGCCAGTGTGTGAAGGTTTGCAGTATCTCTGTATGCTGGGGTGGTTTGAGTTCCTTACCTCTCTTATCTTGATATCGATGTAGCTTGCCCTGAGAGCTGGTAATGAAAAAGAAGAAGGAGAGACAGCTGACACGGTGGGCTGCTGCTCTCTGAGAGTAGAGCACATCAAGCTGCATCCTGAACTGGACGGGCAGGAATACGTGGTTGAGTTTGACTTCCTCGGGAAGGATTCCATCCGATACTACAACAAAGTCCCTGTGGAGAAGAGGGTAAGGCACCTCCCCAAGCACATGCACAGACTGGATGGCACACAGATGTGGTCAGCATGGGCTGGATGGCATTAAAGGTTGCTTTATCGTTGCTCAGATACCGAGCCAGAAAATACGTCAGTTAATGTGCCATCCTCGTGGTGTGACACAGCCCAGCAGATGAGATGTTCAGACATCTTGCTGCTCTTTTTTGGGGTCTCAGTGTGAAGAGTTGTAACAGCATAACTGTGACAGCTGTGTTAGATGGGTTTCTTGGGTCTCGTTTTGTCACCTGTAGATGGTGGAGTTGCAGGCACACGTGACAAGTAACAGCATAAAAGGTTCTGAAATACTGCTGGCACTGGCAGAGCAGCAGTTGATTGTGGCTTTGATAATGCACACCTCTGTCACAGTGCTTTGGTTCATGTTGGAGCTGAGCCCTCACAGAAGCAGTTCTTGTTCTTGGCTGCTCCAGAGCCTGTGGAGAACGTGCACTGATACCTCTGGCCTATGAAGCTGGGTGTCTGGCAGCCAAGACTTCTTGTGCCATGTAAATTCTTTTATTTCTGTAAGCCACCAATTTCAAATTTGCTGTGATTTTGGCCTCATTTCAGAATCAATCCCTATCCAGCTGCTTGAACCTGGAGGGCACTATCCAAAATGTTTTCGTGGGTATAACAGCTTTGCATCTGGCTCACAGCTCTGTGGTCTGAATTAGATACCCTGTGTATAATACAGTGGTAATTGTCATGACAGTCAGCAGTAAATGTTGGCCTCTTGAGGAGCAAAACAACTGAAAAGAAATCAAACTACTGCTGCTCTAGAAATAAATGTGTGCTAGAATTCTTGGTTCCCTGTGTAAAGAAGAAAACATTTTGCTGCTTAAATTTATTGGTGTCTCTTGGTATTTTCTCAGTGCTTAAAAATGGGGATTTGATTATTGTGGAACCAGAAATCCTTGTATATTGGGTGTCTATAGAAAAGTGTGTTGTTGAGAAGCTGGGGAATTGGAGCACACAGAGCTGGGATTTGTGGTCTCTGTTATAATCAAAGATGCTTTGATTATTCTCCCTACCCCAGTGAGACACGTTTGGGATGAACTCATATGAAACAATGCAGCAGTGAGGAGGGTTGGTTTATTGGAGCTTCAGTCCATGGGAAATGACTCAGGGGTCTCTTGGGCTCAAATAAAAATGGGAGAGTAAGGGGAAGGCAGCAGCTTTGGTGTCTCTTTCTCTGTTAGGCAGCTACACCAGAGCAGTCAGGTCTCCTGGCTGTAACTTTGATCCAAAGAATGAGGATAAAGGGCTTTGAAAGCTCAAGACTTCTGTTGCTGGGGAGGAACCTGCAGCACAAGCATTGCATTGATGGATGGGTCTTGCCTGCTGGGAAGTAACATCCAGCACCATCACTGTTTCCCGGAAGCAGTTTAATGGCTCCCTGGCAGTCCTGCTCTCATACAACATAGTGCTACCCAGTGCTGCCTGGCCTGTGTGCCTGATGTTCCTGGCTTTCTTTTCCTGCAGGTGTTTAAGAATCTTCAGCTGTTCATGGAGAACAAGCAGCCTGAGGATGACCTCTTTGACCGCCTCAATGTAAGCACAGAGTTCATGGTGAGGGTGGTGGAGCACCCTGAGCAGCCTTGCTCTGCACCAGGCAGTCACAGCTGCTCTGTTCCAGAAATGGTTTCAGTGGAAATTTGCTTCAGAGTAGTGAGACTCTGTCTCAGTCTGGTGTCTGAATTGTCCACTGTGCCCACGGGTTACCAAAGCAATGGGCCTTGGTCCTGCTGAGCCTGCCTGGCTCTGACCTGGGGAGGTTTTTTCAGAGTTCAGAGATGATGAATGAGTGAGGTGACAGATTTTCAGATGCCATCCCTGTCTGCACACTTGGCTCTGTGGGAGCACTGTGGTGGTCCAGGCACATTTATTGTTATTGGAAATCAAAACCTCCACACCAAAGAAATCCTTTTTGGCCACTTGTGGTACTTGTTACCAATGTAACACTTGTTGGTTCTTTGTTCACTTTTGCTGTGGTTTCAGTAATGCTGTGGCTATTCTGTTGTGGTCAGCTCCGAGTACAGCAGGCCTCAGCTGTGAGCTGCACGTCTGTGTCAGCCATGGATCAGAGGTTTCACAAATGCTGTGGTCATTCCTGGTGCTCACTGTCATCTCCTTTCTGCTTCTTTAGACCAGTATCTTAAATAAACACCTTCAAGACCTTATGGAGGGACTGACAGCCAAGGTATTCCGTACTTACAATGCCTCCATCACGCTACAGCAGCAGCTCAAGGAGCTCACTAATCGTAAGTCTTGCCCCTGAAGCTGTGAGGGGAGCAGATCTTACCCTGCAATACAGACCTGGCTTCCTTTGCTGAGCCACAAGTCATATATCTGTTCACCACTTCCTTGTTACAGTTCTCATAGTGCAGATGTCAGGCAGCTGAGGTCTGACCAAAAATCTGCTGTCTGATGGTCTTTAGGGATAGTTGGGCTGGGGCAGAGCGGAACTGACTTATGAGCACACCAGGGTGGGCTTTCCAGGTTATGCCTGTCCTTTACCAAGTGTTTGTTTTTTGTCAATTGTGAGGTGCTGTAGATGACAATCAAGGCATCTGTAACAGCCCCATGTTTCTTGGCTGCTCATCCACAACCCTGTGAGGTACCTTGCACTTGGCAGCTTTACCAAGTGGCCACGTTGGGCCACGTGAAGCCCAGCAGTGTCCTGGGCAAGGTGGTCACCCTGTCCCCAGCTCTGAGTGTGGCTGTGCTTCCTATCTCTCGAGTTGAGATGGTGTCAGTGGTGATGAGAAACATCCAGAAGGAGTTAGGGGCTGGAAGTGGCCAGGCTTAGGACTGTAGTTGGAGTGCAGTGTTGAGACTGGACATGGGAGGGGAAGGTTGGTTCTGCAGTGCCTGTGAGACACTGGTTGGGGCAGCACACCCTGGAGAACCCCGTTGCTCACCACTCTCCTGCCCTTCACAGCTGATGACAACATCCCAGCAAAGATCCTCTCCTACAACCGTGCCAACAGAGCGGTGGCCATTCTGTGCAACCACCAGAGAGCTCCGCCCAAAACCTTTGAGAAGTCCATGATGAACCTGCAGAGCAAGGTACCTCCCCCTGCCCAGCTCTGGGGCTCCAAGTGCTGCATCTCAGGAGTCAGCAGCATTCCTTCCCCTTGGGGTGAAAATTTTTCCCTGTCAGGAGTTGCTAGTGTACATCAGAGATGGGCCTGCTTGGAGACGAGCAGCGAGCTCGAAGGGGCTTCTCTGAGTTGTCTTTTACTTGTAAAGAACAAAACCAGATCCTTTTTCTGCCCTTCATCCTATAGCTGTGTGCTCTGCTGCCACTGAAATTCAAGAGCAGCAGTCTCTAGCTCTGATCTGTGTCCCCTAAAGAACCTGGACAGGTGACTGAGGGCATCTACCCCTGTTGTGTGAATCCCAGGCCATTGTCAGTGTGAACACAGTACATTATGCCCCTCTGACTTGACCTCTTCCTTTGCAGATTGTTTCTGGTGAAGGCCAGGAGGTCCAAAGGGGTTAGGTCTGTTCCTGGTCTGGTTTTAGAATCACCTTCACAATAAGGATTCTGGTTTGGCACTGCAGTGTCCCCTGCTTCCATAACACCTAACATGGCTGCCTTCACCCTAGATCCTAGAGCTTGGGGATGTTTAAGGGGAGTGGTTGAACAGGGGCTGCAAAATGCTAAGTCTCCCTGAATCCTAAGCTTACTGAAGAAGAACTGCCTGAAGCATTAACACCTTCCAGTGTGTAGGATTTGGGGCTGATTCCTGCTGAGGGATCAGGGATCATCCTTCCCTGTAGCCATCAGAGAGCTGACAGTGGTGGGATGCAGTGGAGGGAGATAAACTGCCAGGAGGGGTTTTTGGCCAGGCCAGACCAGACCAAGCCAATTCCTCTGCTTGCTTGGTTGTAGCTGTGAGAAAGCTCCAAGCACCAGCTTGTCTTTGGAAATGAGCAAGGCCCAGTTTTCTGAGGGAATTTATCTCACACTTGGCTGTGTAGTGCTCAGTGGCCTGACTGCTCTGCAGGAGTGGATCTGACTGCTGTTAGATTCTGAATGTGGTCACAAACTGGTTTCCTGGGTCATGCTGCCCAGGGGTGACTGTCACAGCTGCCAGCAGCTTGTTCTCAGTGCTGCCATCTGGTTTTGCCTCTCCTAGATTGATGCCAAGAAGGAGCAATTAGCTGATGCCAGGAGGGAACTGAAAAGCGCCAAAGCTGATGCCAAGGTCCGGAGGGATGAGAAGTCTAAAAAGTAAGGCTGGTGTTACTGGGCTGTGCAATGCTCCCAGAAGGGGTCCTTCACCCTGTATTCCACTTTCCTGGCCTGTGATTTGGGAAGGCTTTCTTTTTCCCTTTTCATTCTGTGCATGAAGAAATGGCCACCCACAGGCTGGTCTGACCCTGTGGTTCCTGACATGGTCACTCACACCCAGCCCTCAGAGCTGAGCATCCACCAGTGCTCACCCACCCACTGCTGCCCAGGAGCACTGTGCAGCATTGCTGTCTTCCTGGGGAGCCAGGGCTCACACAATTAATTCATTAATTGCACAGGCACTTCCCTGAGTTCTGTTCTCCCTGTCAGAAGCCCACGGCACAGACGTTGTGCTGGGGCTCTCTGGGCTCTGCAGAGCAGACTCAGGGGCTCTGAAAGCAGGATCACAGCATGACTTACTGAGGGTAGATGGGCTGCTGTGGGAGTGGGTGTAGCATCAGAACAGTTCAGGCTGTTGCTTCCAACCTTTTAAAACAAAACTGCTGCTTAAGATGCCTGCTCTGCCTCTTGGAAAATGTCAGTTCTTAATTGCATGTGCTGAGTGTGTTGTGTCACCATCTGTGCTGACACAGCTGCCCTGTGTGCCTGGTGGCATTGCTTACCTTGAGCAGAGTCCCTTTGGCTTCCCACAGTGCTGGCAGGGCATTAGAAATTCACTGCTTTGTTCTTTGCCACCCCAGGACAGTGGAGAGCAAGAAGAAAGCGGTGCAGAGGATCGAGGAGCAACTGATGAAGCTGGAGGTTCAGGCTACAGATAGGGAGGAGAACAAGCAGATTGCTTTGGGCACCTCCAAACTCAACTATCTGGATCCCAGGATCTCTGTTGCTTGGTAAGAACCTGGGGTGATCCACCCCACCCCTTCACCTCTGTGTTGTCCCCCCACATAGCAACAAGGGCAGGGTCTCCAGCCTTCATTTTATCCCTAACTCTAACAGCATCTCCTCTCCTGCAGGTGTAAGAAGTGGGGAATTCCTATAGAGAAGATTTATAACAAAACCCAACGAGAAAAATTTGCCTGGGCTATCGACATGGCAGAGGAAGACTATGAGTTTTAACCTGTTTTTATTGAGCTGAATTTTATGGGAAAAGGGAGTAGCCTGGTTTTTAGGGAGATTGATAAACTGTGAGCCTTACTTGTCCTTGGATGCTGGGGAAGGGGGAGGAAAGGGGCAAGTGAGCATCGGATAAAACAGCCAACATCTTGCAGAAAGCATAACCTGGAAATATCCTAAAGGAGCTGAGCCAGTTGTCCTATGGACAACTTATTTAAAAATGTTTCAGAAATCCAAATTCTAGCTGTCTGGTTTGTGTGGTTTTTCTCTTGAGGCAGGGCAAGTGGATGGGGGATTTGTCAACCTTCCACCAGGCAAATTCACCATCACACTGAGAGCGTGGGAATCTTTAGCTACTGTATACAAAATCCAATTATATTGGTGCGTTTTTACAGTTAGGGTTTTGCAATAACTTCTATATTTTAATAGAAAATGGACTCCTTAACCCCTGCCCTTCCCCTCCCCCTCCCGCCCCATTTCAGAATTTAACAAATAAACAAAATTTAAGGAACCCAACGCACCTGTTACAGCTGTCACTATAGTCATGGAAATACCCAAATCTTTTTCAATTTGTCACTTGAAACAGTCGTGGCATTGGAACATGAATTACAAATATCCACCGCATTTGTTCAGAGCAAATCATGATGGGAAATCGGCCTCCTGACTTGAGTGTTCCTATTTTAAATGTGAATTTTTATTTCTTTTTAATTATTTTAAAATATTTAAACAGTTTTCTTTCTTTATGATCTTAAAGATCGTGTAGGTTTGGGGAGCGGGTGGGGGGAGGGGGCCGTGTGATGGGAAGATGTGTGTGGAATTTGAGGACAAGTGAAATTGGAAACAAATGACATTCCCATCACCCTTTGTTCTGAACATGCTCTGTACACTTCCAAGAATTATCTACTTTTTAGGTTTGTCAGACTGTTTTACCTTTTTTCCCCCCCTTTTTTTCTAAGCCCCACTCCCCTCTTTTACTTGAAAGATTTTATTGTGTAAAAAGAAGTTTCACAGGTCAATAAATTTCGAGGGAAATGAGCATTGGTCCAAAAAGGAAAATAATCAAGATTTTAGGGCTTTTATTTTTTTCTTTTGTAATTGTGTAAAAAAATTTTAAAAATTAAAAAGCAGAATTTTAATGTGAAACCTTTTTTTGCTATAATCATTAGTCTTAGAGGCATTGTTAGCGTAGTGTGTGTGCAAGACCATTTCCTGCAGCCTTTCCTCAACAAGTATCTTCTATTTTTATCATGAATTCCCTTTTAATCAACTGTAGGTTATTTAAAATAAATTCCTACAACTTAACTGAGTGTTGGTGTCTCAGTGTTCTTTCACCTCTGGCCCTGGGTGTGAGGCCCCTGTGGTGGCTGGGCTGGGGGTCCTGGCTTCTCTGCTGCCTTTTATTCACCCCCAGCCCTCTGCACAGAGCAGGATGATGGAGAGCAGCTCCTTCTCCGTCATGGCTGGGGAGGGCAGGAGGCTGGGCAAGGAGGGTGATGAGGCTGATGAATTCTCCTGGGGCTGGGAGCAGCCCTGGCCTGGTGTCCCTGGGGACTGTGGAGCAGACACAGGTCCTGGCTGCTCTGCAAGCACCTCCCCGTGTCCCCAGAGCTGGGGTGGGCTCCCAGACCCCCGAGGGTGGCTGTGGGGTCAGGCTCAGGCAGCTGAGGAGCCTCTGGGCAGCCATCCCCAGCAGGGCTTCCTGCTGCCCACTGTGATCTTCCAGGCACTTTGTTGTGGCTGCACAAACTCGGAGTTTGGCAGGAGCTGCCGTTTGCTCTCTGGGGCCTTTCCAAGGTGCAGCGGTGAAAATGCCAGCGGAGAGGGAAAGGGGCTCATTGTGCTCCCGACCTGCCTGTGCCTGAACAATGCAGCCTGTAAAAATACCATTTCTATTTATACAGCCCTCCTTCCCGCCTGCAGAACTGGCCCAGTTACCCCATATCTTGCAAATTCCTGTATCTTACACCACTGAACTGGGAATTGTGGAATGCAGTGGGAAGGGATGTAGTGCCATGGAGGGGATCCCCCACCCCAGCATTGCTGGGGCAGATGTCTCTTCTTCCTGGCCATGGTGGGGTGCTCTGGCCAGGCTGGGAGATTGTGCTCTGCCTGTTGTGCAAGGCCAGGCTGATGTCTGAGGCTGGCGTGTGCCGTGCCCCTCCCTGTCATCAAGGAGAAGGATGTTGGTGCAAAACCCACCCCTGAAAATGCACCCAGCTCTGGGGAGCACAGGCTGTGTCCCGGACAGGGAGCTGAGGAGGGTTTAATCGGTGGTTTTGCCTGTGGCTCAGCAGGGTAAGGACCACACACCCCACGCTTGCCATGGAGAATTCCAAGACCCCACTGACTCACTGTGCAAACAGAGAAATGGCCACCAACGTGCCACATCCTGTCTTGCATCCCACCGCTGCAGCGCCTCCGCTCGCCTGCCCCACTCTGGCTTTCCTGTCCCACAACAGCGCCTGTGTTTGACAGCCAGGGAAACTGAGGCAGCAGTGACCTGACCGGTGGAGAGGGCAAAATGTAGGTTTGAACTGGATCTTGTGCATCACAACGCAGGGACAGGGCCTGGCGGCCAAGGGGAGGTGCAAAACCCCGCAGGACGCAGCCCCATCCCCCTTGAAGTCTTCCAGGATTCCAGGGCTGAAAATTGAAACCAGGTGAACTCGGTATTAAAAAAGCCTGTGCTCCCCGCGCAGCACTGGAGAGTGGGGACGGGGAACCCGGAGGCGCAGTGGGTTTCTCACCAGGCGATGGTTGTCATCCAGAGGGATCTGGAAGGGACAGGGCAGTGGGTCAGGCTGCCTGCGGGCACGGCTCTGCCCAGCTCCGCGGAGAGCGTGGCCGGCACCGCGCCAGCATCCGCAGCAGCTCCACAGCCCCGGGCGGCTCTGCTTCCCATCCCGGCACAGCTCCGGCCCGGCCGGGAGGCAGCTCCGCACCGCCTTCCCTCAGGGCTTTCCAGATCCTGCTCCCTGCGGCACCAGGGAAGCTCTTCCCCCACGGGGATTTTCTCAGTCGGTGTTGACTTTACCCGCCCCAGGCAGCACAGACCGGGCGGGGATGAATAAATAACCCAGGGATTGCACCGCTCGTTCCGGGGCACCTCCTCTCAGTGCGTGGTCCCCAGGGCAGGCAGGGGATGCATCCATTCCCAGACACTCATGTCAGAGGGATGCTGGGCTGCAGGGACCCCCCACACTTGCCTGTGGGGTGGCCTCAGAGTGTTGTTTCCCTGGATTTTGTTCCCGAGGCATTGAGCATGCCTGGGGCTGTCCTTAAGCCAGAGGTCACCTGGCCGTTGGCCTGTTCCTGGTGGGAGGATGCAGCTGCTCCATGAATCCTGCAGGATATGGGGGATGGCATCCCGTGCTTCGGAACTGTGAAGGAGGAGGTGCTGGGGCCACTCCGAGGGGAAAATCCCCTTTTTCCCGGAGATGTTTGCAAGGGGGGATTGCAGAACCCCCCAGGCTTCCACAGCCACATGATAAACACAATCCGGGGAATTTCTTCAAAAGTAAACCAGAAATATAATGTACGTTTTTGCTGCCTGAAGGGTGGGCGGGGGGGTTGTTCACAGCCTGGCTGGTACAGGAGCTGGGACCACCAAACGGGGCAATCAGGCAGCAGGCACACAAAGGCTGTCACCTTTCCTGTGCTGTCAAATGAAACAGCACAATTCCTTGGCATGTATTGGAGACCTAATGCAAGTCTAAAAGGTGATCAGACAAACCTGGAAAATAAAAAATACCCATCGCCAACAGTTCATTGTAAACCTCATCCTCCACGTGCTGGCCCCAGCCACCCCAAGCTCCAGAGCTGAGGTCACACCTTGCTGGGTGCTCTCCATCAGCAGGAACAGGCGGGATTTGGAAGCGAGGGAGTTACCTTTTCTGCCTCTTCGATGGCCACACTCCCTTCTCAGGTTTTGCCCTCAAAACCAAGGGTGTGCCCATAATGCTCAGCTATTTTAAGACCACTGGGAGCCGGCTGCTTCCTGCCGGTCCCAAGCGAGGCCACTGCACAAGCCAGGAGCAACTTCCCTGGCGGCCACAGTGGCCCACCCTAGAGAGAATGAGGCCCAGAGAGCTGTGCCAGCATCAAGCACAGCCTCCAGCAGCTCTGGCTCAGCTGAGCACACCCCCAGCATCCTCACAGTGCTCATTTCTATCGGGGCAGGTTTAGGCTGTTACCCTGATGTGCCTTTCCTCGCCTGTTTGATGCCCAGATACCAGGCAGGATCCTAAACAAGTTTATAGGGCTCCTACTCTGTGTGTTGGGGAATGTCCTGGCAGAAGCAGATAAAGCAGTAGGACAGAGGGAGCTGCTCACATGTGGGATTCAATCAGGGATGGGCCCCTCACTTAGGAAATTATGTCCCTCCCAGTCCCAACCATGAGCTGGCAGGTGAGATAAGGACTGCTGAGAGAGGCTGCCTTGCCATGGGCCTGTGGACACGTGTATGTATGTATGCGTATTCACAGGATCAGTACGTTTGGAAAAAAGAAAATGATCATAGGATCATATATATATATATATGCAGTTATAGATGGGATACAACCCCTCCAACCTGTCCCTTTCCCTGCTCTCCTGCAGCAGAGATGTGCTTGACTTGGGCAGTCACCTGCCAGGTTGGGGGATGCACAGGCCACTGGACCCAGGACACTGTGCCCAGCCTGGGACAGCCTGAGCACCCAGTGTGCCCTGATGGAGAGGAAGGCACAGGGAAGAAGGTCAGTGGCACACAGAAAGGGAAATCGCAGGCTTTAACCACATGAATGGAGCAAACTGCACTGAAACGCTTCCCAATTCAATCACTTATCCCCTCGCTAACCCTGCTTTTGTGTGGTCTCTAACCCTGTTTTTTTGTGGGGCCGAAGAACAGTTGGAGAGTGTCCAGTGACCCCCGGCTCCCTGCACATCCCCCAGGGGCGGGATGCCGCAGGCCACCCTGCAAACCCCATCCCGTTTTCCATGCCAGCACAGATCCAGCTGGGATCTGTGTGGAGGAAACTACAGCAAATGCAGACCTGGCTTTGTCAAGAGGCCACACCATGGTGCCAGCGGCAGCCACACGGAGGGCTCTGTCCCCAGGAAAAGCCACCGCGGGATGCAGTGCTGGAACCCCACATGTGCCACAAACCCTGCTATGGGTGCCGTGGCCCCAGGGTGTCCTGTGCTGTGGGATGTGGGGAATCTGTGGGGTGCAGGGTGGTCCCCCACGCGTGCAGGGTGGTCTGTGGCATTGGCATCCTGCACCACGCGAGGGGTCCGCCTGCCCCGCTCTCCCGGGGGCCGCTCGGCGGGGATGCTGCTGTCCCCGAGTCCCTGGGCCGGCAGGACACGGGGTGCGTGTCCCCCCGCGGGGATGTTGTGGTTCCCGAGCCCCTGGGCCGGCAGG
>JAHLSL010000064.1:1423341-1471351 GCA_025920805.1 Petroica traversi | reverse complement strand
TGCGCGGGCCGGTACCGCCGCTGCGCCCGCCCGGCGCCGCCTCCCAACTTTCCGCATCCATGCTCGGCACCAAACTTCCCCTGGGATAAAGGAGGTGTTTTCCCGGGTGGTGCCTTGGCGAGCAGCCTTAAGGGCCGTAAGGGAGCCTCAGAAGGAGGCAGGATTAGCGTGAGCTCTTTTGCGGTTGCCCGTCGGAGCAACAGATGTGACCTAATGGAAAAGGTTAAAAAGTAGGAAAATCAACCCAAAATATTGTCGTGCAGTTCCGTCCTCTTCCCCGTTGCCCTCTGCACGTCAGCCCGAGGGTGATGGCCCAGGGTCAGGTGAGCACGGTGCTGTTACAGGAGCACCACGCTGGCTCCGGGTTCCCGTGCTGGATGGGGACAGAGGAAAGTAAGAAAACCAGAAAGATGGGTGAGATTTGGCATGCCCTGCACTCTTAGCCTTGGTGTTGGCTTCCCAGGTTCTCTCAAATTATCCTTCCTGCCCCCGTGTGCACCAGCACGGGGACAGGGTCTCTGTTCTGTGCTGGGTGTGAGCAAAAGGGGACGTGCACAAGGCCAAGTGGTGGCCGAGCTGGTGCTGGCCGTGGCACTGCCCTTCCCATGCTGAGGGATGCAACTGAGGCCCAGCAAGGCCAGAGAGGGGTTGTCATCTCTCCTGGCAAGTGCTGCTGGTCCAGGGTGGAAAGGTGGGATGCTGTTACTACCAAGGGCTTAGATGAGAGAAGAACATGGAGATTGTGGCCACATCTCTGTGGCAAGTCCACAGAATGCAAATTTGGGACTTTGTTTTGCCCTAAGACCCTTCGAGTCCTCTCCCTTCTGGCCTGTGGTGTCTCCAGGCAGATCTGGAGGGTGCCTTGGGCTCCTTTAGCATTATGGGCATGTGGAGCTCCCCCATCTCTCTCCCAGAATGGCTTCTGGGAGGGACGAGGCAGTGTGGGAGTGGGGAGAGAGCAGCATTCTATTGACCCTGGGCTTAGGTTGTTCTTAAACTAAGGCAGAGTAAACATTGGTTTTGCTGGGGACATTCTGATCTCAGGCAGAGCCTACAGACCACGTGTACCCATGGTGGGACAGAGGTCCCCACTGGTGTCTGCACTAGTGATTGTTCCTGGGGACAGTCCTGGGTGTGTCCCTGTAACCTGTGACCTTAACTTGGGGGAAATCCAGAGAACTTCAGCTTCTGCACAAGAACTGTGGGTGTAAAGGTGATAAAGCCATGGCTGCAAGGAGTTTTTGTGCTGTGCGGACATCCAAGAGCAGAGCAGTGAAAGCAGAGTGTGTCCCAAGGACCAGGATGATAGTGTTTCTTTTAATGTCATGGTGGAAAATTCCTTGAGGCTTCTCTGCTGTGCCACAGGATAGTGTCTGGCTGGTGGGTTTGGGCTCTGGGCTCCCCCGGTGCCTCCCAATGCTCATGGTGTTCCCACACTACATGACCCTCCCAAGGGGCAAGGGCCTTGCTGGACACAGAGGACATCAGACTGAAGAGCTGCTGTACCTTCAGCCCCATCTCTCTGATGTCAGATGCTTTCCCCATGGTGTCCTCTCTCACCCGACCATCTCACCCTGTCCTCAGTCCCCTCCTCTGGTGTCACCAGCACCCTGAGCTCGCCGGGCTGAGGAGCAGAGCTTTGCTTTAACACTTCCTGGACAGGGCTGTGGGAGCTCCAGGTGGAAATATCAGCCTGTGTACACAAATAGTGACTGGGTTTCTAGGCAGGCAAGGCAAAGCCTCAGGATCGATGGCCAGCAGTACCAGGTTCTTGGCCAGCTTCCCTGTTTTTATCTGGATGTGCTTTCTGAGCAGAAAGAGGATGCCTGGGAGAAGGCAGGTGTGTGACAGCTCCGCTTCATGTGGCAAATACACCAATGTGTTCCCCTCCTGACCTTGAGGTCAGCATTGCCATGGCCATGGTGGGAACCAGAGAGGGAAGAAATCTGGAGCTCACCACTTTCAGTGCAGGGTGGTTTCAACCATGGGCAATGACAGATCCAGTTCTGCCCATGAAGACAAGCCATGGCAGTGTGGGGAGCAGGAGGTTGGGACTGGTAGGAAAATTGGGTTTTGCTTTTTTGGTGGTGCTGATTTGGCCCCAGGTTGCACTATGAGGACAGTAGCCACTGTCAGGGGGTGAGATGTTCCTTCCCATGGAGCAGCATCTCCACCAAACAGCATCTGGGGACTTACAAGTCAAAGATTGCTGTGTTCTTGGGTCAGTAATGGATATTCTTGTGTTTCTTGAGAGCTGGAGACCACCAGGGAACTTAGACCACCCTGGATACAAGTTAATTGGCTAAGTAGGAATGATTCTGGGTTTTTATTCATTTCGGAACAGGTGAATATCCACAGTGTATCACATATGGAGGTTTGGGGCTTGGGACATGTCTGTGTGGATGGCCATGTCTTGAAAAGCTCTGTCTCCATGGACACCAGGTGTAGAGGATCTGTGCTCCTTTCTCTGCTCCTGGTGGGTTGTGCAGAAAGGAGATGTGTGTTTGTCCTAGGGAGGGCTGGGCAAAGATGGGGACGTGGCTCCATGGCTGACAGTGTTGGGAAGAGCACAGCCCCCGTGGCTGCAGCTTGGGAAGCTCCTGTTGCATGGTGGGCAGTGCATGAAGGGACAGAGGGTCAGCTGGCCCATCTGCAGGTGGGAGGAGGAGAGGGCTCTGGGCACAGCCACTGCCATCGTTCCTTGGTGTGGAGCTGCCCATTTCAGAGCTTTGCCATCACTGTCAGAGGTGTCACGGGGCAGCTGCTGCCCCAGGATCTGCCAGGGCTGGTCTGGCAGTGCTTCTGATCTCTGCTGAACTCTGGGGGGTTGCAATGGGCAACCAGTTCTTTGCCTTAAAAGCAATGTTTGGGTGGTGCTTAGCTCTCTGTGCACACGGATGTGGAGCTTAGAGGGGAGCAGAGCCTGAGCAGGCTGCAGCTCACCCCACTGCTGGAGAGAGGTGCAGGGACCCCCTGTCCTCTGTGCCTTTGGTGCCTCATCAGGTGGTGCTGTTGGTCTGAGCCCTCACCCTGCCACGCTGCCCTGCCCAGAGGTGATGTGCCACCCTTTATTTCAAGCTACTGAAGCCAGCAGGGTCTGAGTGGCCTCTGCAAGGAACTTTTGGCACTTAAGGACAAAGGTCTCTGTGTGCTTCAGCATCTCCTAACAGGAGGTTGGACTAGTGGGGTGCTGGCTGGGGAGGAGCCTGTGTAGATGTGGCACCTGGGGACATGGTTCAGTGCTGGACCTGGCAGTGCTGGGTTAATGCTTGGACTGGATGGTCTTGGAGGACTTTTCTACCCTGATGACTCTGTGAAGGCTTGGGTGGCATCACCACGTGTGCTGTAGATGTACAGGTGACCAGCCAGCCTCCCTGGTCACCATGAAGCTGCCCAGCCTTGCTTGCCCATGGGCCAGGAGGTGCTGGGGGACCGAGAGCTGGGAACCCTTGCTGGTGTGACGGCCCTGTCCTTGTCTCCTGCTCTGTGACCCTTGTGTGGGGCTTTGTGAGCGCTGCATAAAGAGTGACCTTGTGCGTGACTGTCACTGTGTGTGTCCCCCATCTCCCCTCCGTGAGCAGCTCCAGCTCAGCAGCAGGCACAGCAGTCTCCAGCCAGCTGGGCTGCCACATGAAGAGCCTCTCTCTCTTGGACAGGACCCTTTGCTGAGCTCTCCAGCTCACTCCAGAGTGCCGAGAATCTCTATGAGCTGAGCACTGCGGAGGAGGGAGAAGCTCCCTTGGGCAGGAAGCCTTTCCCTTTCCAAAGCAGTTGCCTCCTTCTCCTGTGCTTTTTCAAAACTGCAAAATGAAGTCCTGGTTTGTGCCAATAAAAAAAAAAAAGGCATTTTTTTTCAATTAATACTTGTTTTTATCCATAGGGTTCCAGCCAGGTTTAATTACCACGCATTGCTTTCTTGCTCATCAACTCTGCAGAGAGCCTGGCTGCTACAATAGGAAGAGTGCTAATAATTTTCTATTCTTTTTGTTAATCACCCAGAGCAAAGTAGAACTAATCCCTCAAGTCAGTTGTCTTTTATGCATTTATTTTTTTTTAAACTTCCTGTGTTAACTGATTCTTTATTTTTAATAAAAAAGGGTCTTGCATTCTTTTCTTCTTATGCTGGGGGGTTATGGGCCAGTTTCAGATTGAACTGTTTGCCTTGAAACACGTCAGAAAATTCAGAGAGTTTGCTCAGAGTGAGCTGAAAATTTGGAGCAGATGTTTGTTTTATAGGGGAGAGAGAGGAGGAAAAAAACTACCTCAAAAAAACCCTGGTTGCATTCTTGCTTTCAGTGAAATGAGCTCAGTCCCTTGGAGGTGGAGAAAAGCCATTGCCTGTGTAAAAGAAAAGAAATGAGCTGTAAAATATTAATGCAAAGTGGCTCTGAAGTGTGGCTCATACTCGCCTCAGCCGTTTCAAGCACCAACCTCTTTCATTAGTCCACTGGGGCACAGCTTTTTCTTTTCTAATTATGTTTTTCTGGGGCCATTTGCTTAAGCTGAGGAGCTTGGAGCTCTTAAGAAGCGAGCAAGCCAGAAATGGTTTTCAAGGATAAAATAACTTCAGAGAGGGCTCCTCTTGGGGTGCAGGGAGGTTCCTGCCCTGGATGCAGAATGCAGCCCCTAGGTGGGCAGGAACAGGAGGAGGGAGCCCCCCCTGAGGTGCCTGGAGCAGGGGTTTGCAGAATGGCTGGGTGGGAAGGGGAGAGCCTGGCTTGTGACTGTCGGGATGGCGGAAGCTTCCCTTGCTGCCATTCTGCTGGGGGAGTTTCTTGAGGGCTGATTTTTGTGTCATTACCAGTCCCCTTCCTGCTTTTGAGGGTATTTGTGCTACACACAAAGCAACTGAGCTCTGCTCTGCCTTCACTTTCACCTCCAAACTGAAACAGCCTCTCCCCTCACTTCACATCACTTGGTCACCCCATTTTTACTCTTGGGAGTATCTTCCAGGAGGAGCAGGTTAGGAGACCCCTGCTAATGCAGTGAGAAGCATTAACCTCCTCCCTCAGCATCTCAAAAGCTCTCTGCAACCTGGAGAGCAGCTGGAAGCTGCCTGGCTGGGAGGCCAGTGTTCTCCTCTTGTACCTGCACCCACGTCATCCCTCCCCTCCATCTGGTTCCTTCCTCTGCCCGTCAGCCACGTGGAAGGAATTGGCTTATGGGGTGCAAGCCCACTAATTAGAATGAGCTGGAGAGGTTTTGCGTAGTGTTGGACTGATTATTTCTCACCAACATCAAGGGCCTGAGTTTTTCAGGGCTTGGCTTTCTCCTTGCCTTGGCTGGAGACCACATGTGGTGACAGGAGCACCTGAGTGAGCTGGATGTGAACATCTGGCCTGGCAGAGTGTGTGCCAAGAGGTGCCATGCTCAACTCCGTCACCTCCCGTCCCCGGGGCAGTTCTGCTGTGGGGCTTTATACAGGACTTCAATGTGCCCCATCCCTGAGCTGAGGAGCTGAGCCAGCAGTTGCCCAACCCAGTCTGGGATCTCTGCTGCTCTGTTTGAGCTGCCTTGCCTGCACAGCAGGGATGGTCACCCTTATCTCAAAGCGTTTGCTCAGCTCTGCTATCTGATGGCAGTGGCTGCACTGAGAACATCCCCAGGACTGTCAGCCATGCCCATGGCCTGTCCCCCTGTCCGTTGGGAGCAGGTATGTGACCTCCTGCACATCTTACAGAAAGCAGACCCTGGGGAAAGGCTCTGCAGCCCTGGCAGGAGTCAGTGCTGAAGTCCCCTGGCCCTGAGCAGTGCTGAGGTCCCCAAGTGCTGCATGTGGCAGAGCAGATTGGCCACTGAGCTGCCCAGGAGTGCAGACTTGGTAAAATTTTTGTGTTCCTGGGAACCTGGGCACTGCTCTTTGGCTGGGACCTTCCCCTCCAGAGAGCCCTGGGGCTGTTGTGTCCCTTTGGAACTGACCTGTGATGGGCAGCCTGGCCAGGATGTAAAACTTGGGAACAGCTGGAGTGGAGCAGGAGCTCTCCAAACAGGCCCTCAGTTGTGACTGCTTTACAGTTTTGGCTACATCACACAAACTTCAGCTTGAGTTTCAGACTTATTGATGAGCTGCAGCAGCTCAGCCCGTGGATGGCAACTTCAGAAGCTGCTGGAAGTGGAGCACATTTGACTGTGTCAAACTCCTCTGTCTCTGCCAAAGTGGGATCCTCCTGGGGCCGGCTGGCAGACAGTTTGTGCTGAGCATCTTATCCAGACCATGGGACTGGCTGGAGCTGTGAGATCTCTTCCAGATCAGCCTGTGACTGTCATCAGGGCAGGACTAAGCCTTTGGTGGGCTTTGGTCTGGTAGTGGCAGTCTGTGCTTAATGCCGGGTCAGCTGAGAGCTGTGCTGGTGGTTTTGGGCTCAGAGGTGTGTGACAGTGGCTCTAGGAGCTGTGTGGCCTGGCAGGACTGCAACCAGCCCCGTGCTGTGTCCCTGCTCCTGAGCTGCTGCAGGCTTGGTAAGACCCAGGGTAAAGCTCACTGAGAAGGAGGGTGAGGGGAGCCCAGGAAGAACTTGCTGTGTGTGGTGAGGAGGTGTGGGCCTTTGAGCACAGAAAACCCGAGCAGATCTGAGTTTAAAAACTATTGGCTGCACCTTACCATACAGTGGAAGGAAATGGTGAAGTGACTGGAGAAGAATTTTTACTTTTTGAGTGTTCTCTGAGGTTTAAGGGCAGTAGAAATCAGAAAATTTTGAGGCTCTTAAAATGCTTTCAGTCTCCCCCACATCCTCTATTCTTCCCCTTGGCCATACAGGCTTGGAGAGTGGATGGTGGAAGATGATGCTGAAATAAAGCATCTGCAGGGATACCTGTCTAGAGAAGGATGAGAGGAGACAGGTCTGGGTGTTCTACAGTGCAGAGCAGCCGTGTGGAGGGAGCTGTGTGGTGCCTGTCATCTGGGGATACTCCCAGAAACCTGTGAGGCTCCTCAGCTCCTTAGTCATGCTGTTTGCTACTGCTGGTGTCCCACAGGAGATCAGTTTAGTGTCCAGCACCTCCTCTGGCAGGGACTGTCCTGCCTGCACGGGGGTGCCTGGGTGACCTCATGGCTTTTCCCTGCTCGTCTGTTCTGCGGTTTTGCTGCCGGAGCTGTTACGGGCAATGGTGGGAGGGTGTCTTCCACACTGGGAAGAGCCCTTAGGAAGGGACATGGTGACAGCAGCCATTCCTGAAGGGACTCTGTAGTGCTGGAAAAAGCTGTCCTCCTAAATGGTTTTAATCTTGTACATTTTGAGTGTTCTCATTTTGCACAAAGGGCTGTTATACGTGGTAAAAGCTTTTTTGACATTGATTCCAATGAGAAACTTCCTCATTTCTGAGAATTTTCAGCGTTTCTGAAAACCCCCAGCGCTCAGAACTCTAGCCAGGTCTGCTTCTGATCTGCCAGGCTCGTCCCTCCTGTCCCAGGTGTCCTTATCTCTGAGCACCTTGCTGCCTCCTGCTCTGTCCTTGTTGTCTACTGAATACCTCGATACACTGGATGGCAGAGAATTAGGATTGTGGAGCACCCTGAGCACCCAAACAACCATGGGCTGATGTCTCTAGCAGAAGCTAGCCACTCTAAACCAAGTCAGCAGAGTGCCCGTCTTTATGATTTTCAAACTGCTTTTTAGCTCCATCTTTGCTGTCCCTGTGGTTCGGTAGCTCTTTAGCCTGATTTGGAGTCCTGAACTTGGCTGGCTGGTGAGCCATGGGAAGCCTTTCAGAGTCTGGGATGGACCTCTCTCTTGTTTTCCTCTGCAGCTCCTTCTTTCTGTTTGTAAACATTTGTGGTTCTGAGTCTTTGGTCAGTCCCCTCTTGTGCTGTCAGTAGGGTGTCCCAGAGCATTCCTGGCTGCCCAAGCCAGGCAAACCCATGGTGTTGGTTTAGAATCATCCCAGGGAAGGTCGTGACCAGGACATGATCTCCTGTGATGTGGGGTGCTGTGCTGAGCCATTTCCCCACTAGCCTTAAGGATACAGTGGCCAAAAGCCACAGCAGAAAGGGCAGGACTGTGACTTACAGGTCTTGTTTTCTCCCCAGCCCATTACAAACACATTTATTTTCTTTGTTTTGGAATATGAATCTTTTTTTCCTGCCTTGACATGCAGAATCCCAGAGCTGTGCTGCCTTGTGTTTGCAGCTCACCCCCAGCCTTTATCCATATGGGGGTGTGCAGGACTCTACCTTTCCAGTCGTGGTCCTTTGGGAAGTGACCTACTGCCTGAACTGTCTTAGGGACAAGGGTTGCCTTTTCTGCTAGCTCCAACTCCATCCCCAGGAGCTGGATGTGTGGACTGTCCCCTGCACTGCCAGGATCCCAGTGCCTGGAGGGATGGCTGCAGGAGGGCCACTGTGCCCTGAGTGACACACATCCATGCTGAGGATGCTCTGCTGCCTCCCAGCTCCGGGAGCTGCTCCAGCTGTCCTGCTCTCCATCTCTGCTGGAGCTCATCTGATTCCCTCAGTGTATCCTGTGCTCCTGGGATTGCCCCGTGCAGAGCCCCATCCTGCTCCCTTTGAGCATCACCCTGGTTGGGCCAGAGCAGCCAGGGCTGGAAATGGCCACATCAAGGAAGGCTGTCACTGCAGGCTGTGCTCCAGGGACGCTGGGCAGAGCAGCTGCTTGAGAGTCTTTTTCCTGTTTACTCGCTCCCAGAAGTGCTGATGGTGTGGTGATTAAAGGACATCCCTCCTGCGTGTGCCGGTGCATCCTTCATCCCTCCTCCTCCTCCTCACCTCTGGTGGTGTAATCCCTAGCCCAGGTCAGATAATGGGGCTGGCTGCAGGTGGGGGCTTGGCCGTGTTGGGAGCTGGGAATGTCCGAGAGGACTTTCACCCCCTTGGCTCCCTGCCCTGGAAATCTGCTCCCCATAAATCTGCTTCCCATAAATGTGCTTCCCAGCTGGCGGGAGGTGGGCAGGGCCTCCCTGGGTTTGTTTGCTGAGCATTTGGACACTGCCTGTCAAGGTCCTTCTTGGTGTGAGGCTCTCGTGCCCCTGGGCTCATCAGAGCAGAACACAGAGCCTGCTGTCTCATCTCTCCAGCTCCTGTGCTTGGGTACTTGGCCCTTAGACATCACTCATCCACCTCTGGCTCTGCTTGCCAGGATTTCAGGGCACTCTGGATACTCCCCTTCTCTCCTGAGCTTGCAGTCCTTGTCCTGTTAATCCCTGCCAGCTCACAGCCCTTCTCAGCTTCAGAAGACCAAAAGCTGTGTCCCTGGTCCCAGAGCAGACCCCAAGCAGTGCCAAGGCTGTGAGGAGTTGGCTCTGCTTGTCTCTATGTCCCAGCAAAACAGCAGAAATTGATTTTGTTGGGGTTTTTTTTTCTCTGCCATGTCTCACATATCCTGTATCAGCCTTTTCTCAAGGTCTTGCTGCTGGCTGGAGTATTGTCCCTGCAATCTCCAGCAGCTCAGGCTCTGTGGCACATTGTGAAGAGGTCTAGAAGTGGGGGAATGAAATTTTTGGAGCATTGACACATCAGGTTTGATATGAACTATAGAGAAGGTTAGAGTAGAAGCAGGAAGAGGTCTCCAGTTCCAGGGACCAAATAAATCCCAGATGAGGTCTTTAAAAAAAAAACCAATCCCAAGTGGTTTCACACCATCACCATGAGCTTCTGCTTCTCCCCATAAACTGAAAATGCTGTCACCTGCCAGGGCAGAGGGTGGCTTGGACAGAGTCTGCTTGGTGCCTGGGCATCTTCAGGTGGATGGTGCTGTAAGGAGGGGCCATTGGCTGGTTATCCCCCAAAATCTTGCCTTGGCCTTGGAAGGTGAAGCCGGCCCAGGGAGGTCCCATCACGTTAGTGCAGATAAAGCAAATCTGGTGGAAAAGCAAGAGGAGAGTCACTGTTTCCATTTCTAACCACATTGGGACAGGTGTGATTTCACCAGCAGCTGTTCTGGTAACTCTGTCTTGTTTGTGCTGGGTTGGGTGGAAGGGACACAGGTGGAGGATCCACGGAGGTGGAGGTGACAGGAGGAGGTGACAGGAGGAGCTGCCTCCCTGCATTTATTGGTTGAGATGCTCCAGCCCTTGGGCCTCTCCACAGACAGTGGCACAGAGACAGATCGAGGGGAGGGCACACATCTGGATGTCACATCTGTGCTCTGGCAAATCCACAGCCCTGCCAGTTCCAGAACTGCTTTTGGGTTGAGCATGGGGTAGGAAGAGGTCAGGCAGTTGTGGTGACCTGGAACAGCTCAGCAGCAGGTGGGATCTTTATCCTGTCCTCTTCCCAGTGTTGCCCTCACACTGAGAGTTCAAGCCCTGGTAGGGACAGGGACAAGCCACTTCTCTGCTGCCCACTGAGGGTCCTGGCCAACAGGCACCTCAGCTGTTGAATTGCTGTCATGGAAACTTGATTGCATCGTCTGGTGGGGTGGGAGAAAACTGAGTCACAGCATCTGAACACCACTGACATTTGCTGCCACTGTGACAAATCTTTTCTGTCCTTTGGTTTTCACTCCTTGCCTTTGTGCCCTGTCCTTGGGACAATGTGTGGTCACTCTTGTCTCCAGTTGCTTTGTGACAGGCATGGAAATTGAGAAGGCACCTTTGTTGAGTGCAGAAATCCCCAAAATGCTCCAAGGAGAGCTTGCTGTTGTTGGACACCAAATCCACCTCTGCCAGGGCTTCCTCAGTGGCCCTGCCAAGCTCCCGACTGTCAGGCTGTGCATTCAGAACTGCTGGATTGCCCTTCTGTACTGCTTGGTTTCTGCCAGTCTGCTTGGGGCCACCCCCTCCCCCTCACTGGTAGGGAGGGCTCTGTGAGGTTGAGAGCCTGGGGACATCAGTGACACTGTGAGGTCCAGGAGAGGGATGCAGAGATGTTGCACAGTAGAGTTCCCTGTTCAGCCCTTCCATGAAGGACACCTGCCCAGAGAGCAGCTTCCTTGAGCCTCTCAGCCTCCTCCATGCTGAGACACAGTGTTTTGGTGCCTCCTCGATCTGTCCCTGGCCACCCATGGATCTCCTTACAGCTGTAAGGAGATCTTCTTGCCTGGAGGGAGGAAGAGAGGCAGGAGCTGTGCTCACAGATCTTTATTCCATCCTCCTCCGGTTTATTCTGCTCCATTAAGGTCATTGCATTTCTCACCCAGGCAGGGCTGAGGGGGATGGAACCTGTGAAGCCACACAGAAAAAAGGTCACCTTGAGGGTGGACTGTGGAGCCTTCCCTAGACAGGCTGTCCAGAGCACCAGTGCTTGGCTTCCCCTTTCCAGATGAGTCAGTGGAACTTTGTGCCTCTCAGACAGGGTGGTGACTGAAGGATCTCCCTGCTGCCTGCCACCAGCCTGATTTCATCTGGGACAGGGACACTGTGCAAACAAAAACTGTGGCTTTGCCTCAGCTGGAGCTGCTTTGCCTCTCTTAGGGGTGGAAATGTTCTCCCATGGCCTGTGTGGTGACGGTGCAACAAATCCAGGGCTCCCACAGGTGCCAGCCTTGCGTGTGGGAGTGGGTACAGCCAGCAGCCCTGGATGCCCAGCTTGGGATTTGGTACAAAACCCCACAGCTCCACACAAAGACAGAATTTCCATGGAGGACAAGAGGGAGCCCCAATGCACTCCAGGAGGAGGATTCCCTCACCTGGCATTTGCCATGTGCTGCCTGTCTGCTTGAGCTCCCCACTGCTGGCTGTGGGCAGGGGCTGTGAGGAAGCAGCAGCCTGCTTTACTCATTTGGAGGATCAGCTTTGGTTTTTCTCTCATATTTTCTTGCAGCTGAGGGTGAGCAGGAGAGATGTGCTGATGATAACAGGTCAGGCAGCTGCCAGCCCACAGCTGCCTCTGGTTCTCACATCAAGAGGATGTTCAAGAGCTCTTGAAGGCCACCTGTGTGAGGCTGGTACTGGCAGGGCAGCCTGGGACGAGGCCACCGTGCCTTGCAGAAGCAATGTCTGGGCAGGACCTCTGCCCCTCTGCTCCAGCCCCTAACGGGGGATATGTGTGGGGTGGAGGAGGGAGGGTCTCTTCCTCACAGCCTCTGCTTTAACCCGCAGAGCAATGAGGCATCACAGCATCTCCTATCTCCTTGTACATCTCCTGCAGCTTCCTCTGCAGGTGATAAGGATTTGGAGGAGGGAACAGGACCTCAGAAGCCACAGGACATGTGACTGGGGGCACAGCAGAGGCTCAGGCAGGAAGCCCTGGTGCCCAGAACATCCAGCGTGTCCCCATGTGCCCCACGTGGGCTGCTGGCACTGCTACCCAGGTGCCCCTTCCCGGGTGGTGTTTAAGCTCTCTGCCAAATCTTCTCTCTGCAATCCTCACATTGAGTGGTGGGGATTGCTGAGAGGTGAGCCAGGATCTGAGTCGGGATCCAGGCTATCCCCAGTCACCCTGGATAATGAGATCCCATCTCCAGCCCACTGAGCTTTTTTCCCCCAGCATCTCCTCTCCCAAGGTGCTTTCTGCATGGATGTTGCTGGCTCTGGGGTAGTGCTATTGAGACAGTTGTTTCCTGGCAAAATCCAGTGGCTTGGAGCAAAAATGCAGTTTGCTGATGTAGGTGAGATGAGCACCTTGTTAGAGCAACCTGAGATACAGCTGAGACTGGAGGACAAAATATCTTTACCTGCATCTTTTCCTGAGGCAGAGCTACCACTTGCATGTTGTAGTAACAAGAGCAATAGGACACAATGGTCCCCTGGGCACCAGGATGGCTCCTCCCTGGGACAACAAGGAAAGCGAGAGAACATTTTACAGGGATTTTGGTGCCTAACTAAACGGGCAGAGTGGCTTTTTTTTAGTTCACAGGGGGTGAGGGATGCTCTGGGGCACAGGGTGCTGCTGGTTAGGTGATTGTTGGCCTCTGTGGGTGCCTCAGCCATGCTCCCTGCCCTCTAAAAAAACCAGTTAAGGTCAAACGAGAGGCCTCAGCTGGTTTCTTGTTGTCCTGTCTGGATAAGCCATCTGTTAATGGCACTGGCTCTTCCTCTGGAAACCTGATAGCCGGTGCTGAGCAGCGAGGGGGATGCAGCAACCTCTGCTCCGAGCAGGGATGTTCAGTTCACCATTACCCTGTCTGCTTCAGGCTTATCGATGGAGGGAACCTTGTGGGGTGGAGAGGATGAGCTGCTGTCACTCTGAACACCGATACTAATGTGAGATGCACTCCTAATTGACTGGGCTGCCTGCTTGGCCTCCTGCAAGGGAGATGTGAAGGGCAGGACCCCACTTTGTGTGTTCATTACAGGTGTGACACGCGTGTCCCAAGAGCCTCCTTCATTTCTACCTACAGCCACATGCCAGCTCAGGTGGTTGTCACCTGTGTGCTTCCCTCAGCCCGACACGGGGCTGTGCAGGACAAAGGGGCTCGATGAACAGCGAAGGGCAGGCGATGGCTGCAGACTGCGAGGTGCTGAGGGCTCTGGCCCCCGGCCAGCAGAGCACTTAGAGCTCTCCCGGCCGTTCCCGAGCTCACGGGGGAGTTGTGGTGGGGCTTTTGTTTTTTCTTGCCGGCGGTGTTGGGTTGCAGCAGCAGAGCCAGGGCGCTGGGCAGGGCAGGGCAGGGCTGCTGGGGGGGATCAGCCGGCTCAATAGCACTGCCCCAGCAGGAGCGGCTGAGCCGGGATGCTCCTCCAGGCTCCTGCAGCTCCTGGTACCCACTGCTGGCCTGAATATCCTCTTCAGGGCGCTGCCACTGAAATATTATAAGGGAGGTGGCACTGCTTTACTCTCCACGCTGTTGCATAATAGATTTTTCTTGTTTTTTACTCGCATGCACATACGTGTATTTTTCCTCTTTCTCCCTGGGGGCCGCCTGACCCCCCGGTGCCCCTTGCAGTGATGGGAAGCCTGGGGATGACCACATGGCTGTGCTCAGTGGGGGCCACAGTGCTAAATAGCCGGAAGACTGGTTTTTTTAACCTCTTTTTCTTTGCCAGAGTGAGTAGGCTGGAGGTTTTTCTGCTGCCCCTGGGCAGGATCAGGCCATGTCAGCCAGCTGAGGTCAGGCTGGGCTGGCGCTGACCCTGCGGCTCCCACTGCACTGTTCTCCCCAGGGAGACACAGGCCCAGCAATGCCTGTTGAGGAGGTGGGTGTTTGCTTGGAGGCTGTCCCTGATAAACCCATCCTGGAAAGTAATCTGGCTAAATGTTGTTGTTTTTTTTTTTTAATTTTATTTAATCAGTTTTTCATCTTTCCAAAAATCCTCTGGAGGTGGCGATTTTGCAACCCTCAGAGCCTGTTCCAGGCTGTCCTTATCCTTACACGTTACAACACCCTATCCATCAGCGGGTAAATGAGGCTTGGATGAAGTTTCAGTTTTAAATGACTTCAAGGGTGGATCTGGTTTTCATGTAACCAGAGGGTAATTTGGTGGGTTTTTTTCTTACATGGTGAGGGAGGTGGATCTGGGGTCAGCTTTTTTCTTTCTGATGCAACCCATTCCTGCTGAAAGGAGGGCTCTTTGCCCAGAAATGTGACCCTTTTTTTTCTTTTTTTTGTCAGCGCTGGCGGCAAAGGGAGGGCCAGGCTGTTTCTTCTGGCAGTGGGCTGGGGGGAAGTTTGGAAGGCTGTGAAGGGCACAAATGTTTGTACAGCCATGGCATGGCTCAGTGTTCAATGTGGTGAGTTCAGAGCATCTCTGGGCTGGATGGGCTTTGCTGCCTCCTTTCCAGAGCCTCTCCTGTCCGCACACCCGCCTGGGAGGGCTGGAGAGGAGCCAGCCAGCTCCAGGTCTCCCATCTCATCCTCTGCTCATCTGTCCCTGCTTGCTGCTGCTTCTTCTCTGGGGCATCCAGCTCTGCCAGGCTGCAGCAGGGTTCCTGTTCCATCAGGGAGCTTCTCTCCTCCCCTGCCACTGCTGCGGGACTGAATTCTTCCTCTCTTGCCACATCCCAGATGGGATAAGGACCAGTTTGTACACTCTGCCTCCCACAGCACGCCCTGGGAGAGCAGCTCGGGGAGGAGGAGATGTGGCTCACCTTGGTGACAGAGGACTTGTCTGTGGAGGGTTGACCCCAGGCCACCTGCCCTTGTTCCCTGCCCAGGTGTGTGTGTGGCCCGTGGAGCCACCAGGTGCTTAACCCTGTGTCTTTGCCCACATCCTTGGTAGGCTTTCCCAGCAAGGACTCGAGGTGCAGCCCCGTGGTGGGACTGTGGGCTGTGTCACAGATCCCACGCTACCACTGATTGGGAAACTCGCTGGTGCTGAGCTTGGCAGAGCCTCCAGAGTGTTTGTGAGACCTGGGCCAGAGCAAAATCCCTCCACCCCTCCTTTCCCTGATGGCTCCCGGTCCTGTGCTGCCAGAGGGAGCAGAGAAGCCTCGTTTCAGCCCGTGCTGGTTGGGGCTGGTGGCATTTGTGCTTGCTGTGCTTCCTGCTCAGAGTCACTTCCTTCCAGCTGCCAGGGGGCCGGGAAGGTGCTGCAGGCAGCGGGTGGGAGAGGCTGCTCTGCTGCTCTGTGGTGAGAAGAAGCTGCACAAAGCAAACCCCAGGCGCCTTCCCCCGGCACACTCGGGCAGGTTTGGGAGGCCGAGAGAGAGGAGCAAGCAGCTGCAAGTGTGCGTGGGCTGGAGGTTCCTGCCCCATCCTCACGGAGGCTGCCCTTTGCCCTGGGAATTCCCTGCGTGCTTTTGTCCTTGATAAGCACCAAACTTGCTCTGGGGCTCTCTCCACTGCGTGGATTTTAGGTATGCACTCCGTAACAGCAGCCCTGCCTCACTAGGTGGGAACCTGCTGGTGCTCTGTGCAGGCAGGGTGAGCACAGGGCTCAGCCAGCACTGCAGCATCCCAAAGGGCAGACAAGATGCTTGCAGCGTGGTGCAAAAGGAGGCCAGGAATATTCCAGCACCTTCCTTTGGTAGTTATTGCCAGGGAAATCACCATGAGAACCCCACTGTGGTCGTCAAACCCTGCGTTCCCCAAGGACAGGATTAGCCTTCAACCCCACTGTGCGTGTCCTGGATGCAGAGACCTCAACTGTGATATGGGTTTTTAAGGGCTAAAATAGCCTGCTGTGTCACTAAGGATACAAGCACAGGGGTAAGGTTATGGCAGGGCACGCTAACAATTGAACTGCCTGCCAGCTCCTTTCCAAAGGGTAGGTGATGCCTCCAAAAGTCAAACTCTTGCTTATTTTAGGAAGTTCGTTTGTCCTTGCTTTGCAGCCCCAAGGAACTGGGTCTTCCTATGCTCTTGTCACAACTTGATGAGCTTTGGAGGGTTATTAGATTAATAGAATATCCTGAGTTGGGAGGGACCCACAAGGATCATAAAGTCCAGCTCCTGGCTCTGCAGAGGACACTCCCAAAATTCATGCAGTGGTCAGTCTGGGTGTGTCCTGTGCCAGGCAATGAGCAGGCTGCCATTGGCTCCAGGTACACCCACAGTGCTACACAGGAGCAGGATCCAAGAGAAGATCCCATATTCTCTGTGCTTTACAAGTACTCTCTGTGTCTGCCTTGCCGTGGGGTTTGGAGAGAGCAGCATCTCTCATGATACATTTTAGTGCTGTTTAGTATGCGGGTGATGAGCTGGTCACATTTCTGTCTAGTTTTGAGCTGCAGTTAATAGAAATGAAAGGCGAGACCATCCACAGTGAGTGCAGTAAGTGGAGTTTAATTGGGATGAATTACATGACAGGTTTGCAGTAATCTCCATCCTGCATTGCTCAGAAGCATCATCTGCTTTGGAAACGTGACTCAGAAATGTTGTTATTTGATTCCCACGAGCATTTAAGAAACTGTTTTTCCAGGAAGCAAAAATTCTTGTGTTTGGGTTGGGTTTTGGTGTTGTTTTTTTTTTTTTTCTTTTTTTTTGCCTTGATGCTGCTGTTGTTTTCTCTTTGTTCTGGGGCAACAGGAGTCCTTTCCCAGAATTTCCTCTGGGGAGGGAGGCTGTGAGATGCTTCCTTACCAGTGTCTCTTCAGCTCCTTCTCCTTGCTTGGTGCTAATGCTCCAGCATGCTCACAGCTGCCACTTCTTGGGGAACCCTGTGGGGGAGACATTCAGCCATTTTTGGGGAGCACAGAGGTAAATAGGGGGGTGGTGGCTGGGGTAAGCTCCCAGGGAAGCAGTAAGAGGGGCTGTGCTTACAGGCTGTAGGCTCGGGGCTGCCATCATGCAAGAGCTGGTAACCCAGCTCTTCAGATGATTAAATCCACTTCATCTGTGCCCTTCCTTCTCAATGCCATGGGAATTCCAAGCTATTCCCTGAACCTCCCCTTTGTTTTCCCTTTCTCTCAGTGGATATTCGTGAAATCAAAGAGATTCGCCCAGGAAAGAACTCGCGTGATTTTGACCGGTACCAGGAGGATCCGTGTTTCCGACCAGACCACTCCCACTGCTTTGTTGTCCTCTACGGCACAGAATTCAGGCTGAAGACCCTCAGCTTGCAAGGTAGAGCTCTCTGGGATTGTGCCAGGACAGGGCTGAGCCAGAATCTCATCCTCACAGCTTCACTGCTTGGGGACAAAGAGAACTCCCAGCTCTCGGGAGCTCTCTGAAGGAGGATGGAGTGAGACATGCAGGGGCAAGAGGTCCAGCCAGCCAAATCCATCCCATGGGAGAGAAGCAGGAGCTTGGCAGGGAAAGGAGCCAGCCAGAGCATCTGTGTGGGTGGGAAATGTTACCAGAAAGGGGATGAAGCAAGGAATAGGGAATATAAGGTGCTGGGGATAGTCCCAAGAGGTTTGGGTTGGTGATCAGCCTCTTCTTCTCATTTCTTCTGTGCACTTTCCACAGCCACTTCCGAGGATGAGGTCAATATGTGGATCAAAGGGCTGAACTGGCTGGTGGCAGATACTCTGAGGGCACCCACCCCCCTGCAGATTGAAAGGTGAGGAAAACTCGTCCTTTTCCTGCACTTGTTTTCTTTTTTCCCCTTTCTGTCTGTTTTGACAGAAAAAGGTGAGCACAGTGACATCTTATTCCCTCTCTGAGCTGCGCTGACCTGGCACTTTGGCCTCTGCATTCCAGAGACTTCATCCTGATGACCTCAGACTTTGGTCTCATGCATCAGGGAGAAGGAGTTTGACCACAAAATTGACGTTTCTGTGTGTGCACAGCCTGTATTATCTGTAGCACTTCAGTGCAGAGGCATTTTTAAAGCAGAATCTGTATGAAAACAGGGCAGGCTGCCTCTGGAAAGGGGGCAGAGCTGGGTTCTCTGGGGGGAAGGAGGGTTGTGGGAGTGGATTGTGTGGCTCTGAGCATCTTCCAGAGGGAGACTGGAACAGGGGCTGCTTGCTGAGCAGCTGGCTTGAAGTGAGTGCCTGTTTGTGCCCTCCCTCCTAGGTGGCTCCGGAAGCAGTTCTACTCCCTGGATCGCAACCGGGAAGACAGGTAAGGAGGGAGAAACCTGCAGTCATCTTCAGGGAAGGGTTTGAGCTGGATGGGTTCTCCTTTGACTTGAAACCCCAGCCTTTGCTTGGATTTTTTGTAGGGTTATTTAGGCCTTTAATGATCATTTCCAATGAACCTTAATCCAAGTCCCAAAGTTTCCTGACTGATTTTCACGGAATTAAAAAAAAAGCATTGAAAAGCTGTCTTGTTTTCCTGACCTATTTCTCAGCTGTTTAGACCCAGTAACACCTTGAGAGCCCACGGCTGTGAAACACCTTCCCCCAGCTGGCACCACCCAAGGAAGCACACATCAAAGAGCCAAGAGGCAGTTCAGGGCACCCCATCAGGGCAGAACTGGGTTGTGTTTATTAATCCCCACCCTATTTGTTCTGCTCTCTTTTTCTGAGTCTGTGAGGCCATGGATCATCCCACTGCTTGGCTTGTGGGGCTCTTGGGTGAATGCTTAGTGATGTCCTAGCAAGTAAAATGTTAGGCTTGTACCTGTCATGAGGAGGTGAGGGAAGTGAATTGGGTTATGATTCACCATGAGATAAGGGAGGGGACATTTTCCTGCTGGGGAGGTGAGTTCCACCGTGCTCTGCTCTCTGTCCCACTGCCATCACCAGTTTCCCAGTCCTCATCCTGGCTGCCAGCCTGCACTTCCTGAGCTGCTGCTGTTTGCCTCCTTTCATCCCTGGGACATGCTTTTCCCCTGTGATGTTAACTGAGCCCATTAACCTCTCAGCATTGATTCCTGTGTTAATGTGCTCCCCTGGGGGCATCAGCCCATGCCCCCCAGCTACTGTGGAGCACATGGGTCCCACCTGCCCTTTTCCATGCTCTGATCCTTTTCCATGTTCTGATGGCTGGACAGGTCTGACTGCAGAACACTGGGGTCCAGAGCATCCTCTGCTTTGTCCTTGCTGTGTCCCTCCGAGCCCAGCCAGCCCTGACCAGCCTGCCAGGGGATAAATTCAGCCTGTCCAGGAGCAGGGCAAGAGTGTATTGCATGGGGAAAATCCTGCTGCACTGGACATTTTTGCCTTTGCAGGAATTTATACTGTGGTGTGACAAGAGCATCACTCAGTGCACAGGGATTTTGTGGAGAAGGGATAAATCCTCTCGGAGGCAGAGAGAGAAGGAGAGGAGCTGTAATCTGTTGCAGCTGCTCTGCATAAGCCTCACACCTTTCAAATCCAGGTTTGGGTTGTATACACAGTGGTGACTGGGCATGGTATTTCCTAACTCTGCAATGGAGAGTGCTGAGGCAGGTGTGTGGAGGTTTTGGAGGAGGAGTGCAGAAAAAGTGGAAATAATTGGTCCTTTTTTCCCTCTGGTTATGCAGTAAAACTGATGAAATGGCATCCCAGCAGTACAAAAAGAGATTGCATGTATAGATCTGTCTGCCCAAGGCAGGTCAGCAGAGCCAACAGCCAGCCTGTTGCATCCCTGTTGTTTCTATTGATATCATCTTTCTATTAGCATTTAGAATTAAGGCAGCAAAATCCAATATATTCCTTGCCTGTCAACCACAGGGAGAGGTTTCACTGCAAAACCCTTAATTAGGAGAGCTGCTGCTCCAGACAAGCAGCAAGAAGAGCAAAACATCAACAGAAGGGGAAGTGGAAAGATTTGGGGTCTTCCCATTTTACAAGCATGCATGTGTTTTCTTTAAGGTAGAGGGTACAGTTAAGGGACATACACATCTCCTAGATTAAATCTTGGCCTTTGTGAAGCATTTCAGCATTAAATTTAATGTCACTGAGCTCTTTGCTTTTGCTTCTCAGCCTGTAAGTGGGTTTTCAAAGGGAACAGTGAGTTGTGATTTTTTTTTTAAAAAAAAATAACAAAACAAAACCCACTTGCACACCATCCTTGATCCTTTCCAGAACAGGCAGGGTTTTGGCAGCTGCAGAAATCATTCCCAGCATTTGTGTACCCCCTGCCTCAGCCTCTTGTGCTGAAGCCCTTTCCTCTCCTTTCCGCCTGCCCCGGCTGGGTGCCGGGCCGTCCCTTCCAGCACCCGGCAGATGGTGGCTGTTTCCACTGCCTGCTGGGCCTTTGGGTATTTGTTTTTCCAAGGGAGCTTAGGTGGAAAGAGGAGGATAACAGGATGCTGGGGTTTTTTTTCTTAGCTGCTGTGGAGGAGACTGTTTCACCTCTGGCCAGGAGAGCTGCCCGTGGCTGGGAGCAGCGTTTACAGCACTGAGGGCTGGCAAGGGAATGTTTCCATCCCCTCTGAGAGGGCTGGGCCTCTGGCCTGTTTGTCATGAAACCTTAAAAATGTTCCGTAGAAAAAGAAATTAGTTTATTTTCTTTTTACTTTCTAGTCTGAAAATACTACCAAGCTGTTTATCCAAGGTCTCCAGCACTTTAACATGATGAATAGTGCACAGTAAATAAAATCCTTCCGTACCTTGTCCTCCCTCTGAAGCCGAGAGGGAAATCCTGGTCACAGCTCTGACAGGACCGCTCTTGTCACATCAGCGAGCAGTGCTGAGGTCCAGCACCTCCTGTGAAAGAGCTCAGCATCACCAGAGCTGAGCGTCGGCTCCAGCAGGTCTCCAGGGATGCCTGCTGCTGGTTCTGCTCTGCCAGCCCCTCCTGCTCTTCCTCCGTGAGCTGTTTTGCAGTCTCATGCTCTCACCGAGGAGGGATTGCTGCTGGGCAGCCTTGGGGACTCTGGCTGTGGTGTTGGGGCTCCCATGACAACTGTTACATGCTGTGGCTCTTGACATGTGAGGGTGTGTCTTGCTGTACTCCTGGCTCACTCCACACATTTCCCGGTCACCCAGGACCCCATAGCTGGGACCCCCTGCCTGGGGGGTCACCCTGTACCTGACCATGGATGCTGGGTGTGTTGGAGAAGGGAAAGAGCAGGATCTCATCCCTAGAACACTCCCTCTGAGCCCCCAGAGTAACTCCAACTGCCCAGGGAGGTTGAGGTGCAGGGGGAGGTACCAGTGCTGCGTGTGTTACTGGCTATACAGCCATGAGGGAAGGGGAGGCTGGGGCCATTTCCCAGCCTTTTTTCTTTCTTCTTTTTCTTTTCCTGTTCTGACAGTGAGTGGCAGGACACTGCACAGTCCTTGGATGGCCTTGGGCACGGCACAGGAGCTGGGCCAGGTCCTGCTGTGGCCGTGTGTGTCCCTGTCCCCAGGGCTCAGCCCAGGAACAAGGGCTCTCTGTGTCCTGCTGGCTGCCAGGCCTCATCTCTGCAGCGCCTGACACCAGCCAGTTTCTCCCGCTCCGTGCAGCTCCCTCCATCCCTCCTCCTTCCTGGGCTGTTTGGGATCACCCTGCTTTCAGGGAAGAGTGTAAAAGAGATGTGGTTCACGTGTGAATGCCAGCATGCACCCGGGTTAAATCCCCTGTGCAGGACATCTTCCCTGGTATTTTATATTTGTACCCCAAAGCCATAAGGATTTCCAGGGTCAGACTCTCCCTACACTTTGTGGGATGGGGGAGTATCCTGTAGGATCCTGTGTTCCCACGTGCTCAGTGGGGGACAAAAGCACCATCTGTGATTGCAGGGGTGGACTCCCAGGACTTGCTTTTAAGGCAGGAGCTGCCAGAAAATGATTGGACACAGACCCCTCAGCTTCTAAATCCTGCAGATGGGAGGCATCCTTGTTTTTTCCTTGCTGCAGGGCTGTTGCCCCATGTGGGGACAGCTCCAGAACAGGCCAGGGCAACCCAGAGCTCCTTCCTGCCTGTCTTTTCCTGCTGGGGAGGGGGATCCTGCTCAGGGTTGGTACTGGAGCTTTCCCTGGTCCAGGAAGCAGCATATTTGGAGTGAAGGGCCTTGGGAAGCACAGCCACGCTGGCTGCTCCCTGCCTGCAGCATGTGTGGCTGGGAGAGCACAGCTGGGCACGACGTGGCAGTGCTGAGCCTGTGGCTGGGGACTGAAAATGGCTTTTTTCCTCTCCTTAAGATAAAATTAGCTGAATCCTAACCACTTAGAGAGCCTGTCCTACTCCAGCAGGCCAGGGAGTGGTTTTGGAAGGGAGTTGGTCACCAAGCATCCATGTTGGGGCACAGGTACTTGAAAAATCTTCTTCCTGGTCATTTCTTTAAAGCAGTGGGTGCTGCCTGTCAGCTGTGGCATCAGCTTGGGTGGGCAGAGGGTGCTGGGCTCACCTTGCTCTGTCAGGAGTTGTAGCAGCAGTATTTGCAGTCCCCACTGACATGCAGATATCTCTCTCTGCTCCCCACATCCTCCCCACTGTTCTGCCTTTGGTCCCAGCCTCAGCATCGTTCTGGGGTCCCCACCCATCCTCATGTCACAGCTGATGTCCCTTTGGGCACAGCCTCTCCATGCACGTGGTGTTCCAGCCCCAGGGTGAGACCCCTCCATCCCAGACCCCCTGAACATGTTTCCCCTCTTCCCCTGCCGAGCCAGGATCTCTGCCAAGGATCTGAAGAGCATGCTGTCTCAGGTCAACTACCGCGTCCCCAACATGAGGTTCCTGCGGGAGAGACTCACGGTGAGTGTGTGACCCCTCCACTCTCCCCCTCAGCAGTCCATGGCCTGCCTTTGAGCAAAACCTGGTGGTGGTTGAACTCCCAGGGAGTGTTTGCATATTGCAGAGCCTCCCAGCCTTTCCTGGGAGGGCCCCCACCCACGGTGGTGACTGAAGAGGCGCCAGCTCCCACTGGGTGCCACACCCTGGCCCATTTGTGGCCAGCACCCTCTCCTTACCCCACCCTGCCTCCCACACTCCCCTCATTGCTCCTGGCTCCAGTCATGGGCTGATGCAGGTGGGGTAGAGTGCAGACCAGTACCAGGTCCTGCATCCTGGCTTTGTAACCACTGCCACTGAGGGATGCTCTGCCAGCATCACCACTGACCTGGGATAAAGGGTCATCTTGTGATGACCAGCTGTTCCACCAGCACAGAACTCCAAGGCCAAAGAGTGGTGTTTCAAAGCAGGGCACACACTTGGGGTCTTACAGTTTCCAGACACTTCAGATACTATGGGCAAACAAAAAATCAAATTGTCCTTTTGTAGGTATTCAGGTAAGTAACGACATTTTATCAGCATGGTGATGCCTTTGTATGGGTGAATCTGGAACTCGTTTTAGGATGGGCCTCTGTCCTGGACACTGCAGGGTCTCACTGGCCCCAGCAGAGACTGTGGCAGAATTGTTAAGGCTGGAGAAGTCCTCTAAAATCATCGAGTCCAACCATTACCCAGCACAGCAATGTCCACCACTAAACCGTGTTCCCCAGTGCAATATCCACATGTTTTTTGAACACGTGCAGGGATGGTGACTCCACCACTGCCTGGGCAGCCTCTTCCAATGCCTGACCACTGTTTTAATGAATTTTTCATAATATCCATTCTAAACCTCCCCTGGCACAACTTGAGGCCATTGTGCAGAAGGCCAAGTCTGAATGGGTTTTGGCCTTTTCCTCCTCCTTTTTTCCCTGGGGATGCTGGTGGGAGGAGACACTCCTTCAGCCATGCAGAACTACCTGTGGCCCTGTAAAACCTCTGGGTTTGATTTCTTTTTCAGGATGTGGATCAGAGGAATGGGGATATCACGTATGGGCAGTTTGCGCAGCTCTACCGCAGCCTGATGTTCAGCGCCCAGAAATCGGTGAGAGCTGAATTCTCCAGGGTAGGAAAGGGAAGGGAGAAACCATATTTGTTACTGGGCATTCCCTCTTAATTGACTTTTTAACCCTGCTACCCTCGGGGTGAGCTCTTGTCTCCTGGGGGTGAAGAAGTTACTGAGTGCAAACCTAATGCTTCTGCTTCTTCTTTTGCAGATGGATGTCCCATTCTTGGAAAGGTGGATAATTCTCTGTATTTGCTGGGGAAGGGGCTGCTTCCTTTTGCTCCGTAACACCCTTTGGGGGCCTGCAGCAGCAGATTGGGATGGGGCTTTATGCACTCCTCCTGCTCCTGAGCTGCCTGTGGTTCTATGTTCTGAAAAGCATCTTTGGTGTAGAAACTTCAGCTTGGGGCAGGGAGGGCTCTCTCTCTCCCAGACCTCCCAGTGAGATCCCTTGCCAGCTGTGCCCATCCCTGCCCTCTGCACACCTTGGCTGTGATAGAAAGAGCTTGAATTTAGACACAGGAGCTAAAGAGTGAAAGACTTACTGACTTGTCCAGATAATTCCCAATGATTTCCTTCCTTTTTTCCTATTACCATAGAAAAGAGTTGTCAGACCCTCTGCAGGCCATCTGGCTCATCCCTCTGCCCAGGGCAGCCAGCACTGCCCAGTCCACTTTGGGTTTTGTGTTGCTAGTGCCCATGATGGCCCTTACAGCAGTCATGGACAAGTCTTTTGAGATTATCAGCTACAAACAGTTCCTTCTTCATTCCCTATGCCTGGCCTCCCTGGGTCCATGTCCTCTGCATACCTCTAGGTCTGTCCTGTCTGCAATCCCCCCTTGGCTGCCCTGCACCTATCTAGTTCTTTACACTCAGGTACAAGCCAGACCCTCTATTCTTTTTTTCCTTTTTTTTTTTTTTCAAATCAGTCCTTCTAATGTTTTCTGCTGCCCTTCACCAGAGTTTCACGTTATCATGCCCTCATCAGTGTGAATCCTGTACTGCTCTTGGAGCAGTCACTGGTTCTGAGATGTGGACATGTGTTTGCTCTTCTTAGCTCTTTGCTCATCCCAGTGCTCCTTCAGTGCTGCATGCTCGGGGCACATCTGGCTGCAGGTGCCAGGGAGGTGGCAGATGGCATCTCACATCATGTGCTGCACGAGGGATTGAAGCTTCTCTCTCTCTGCTTCTCAGGGGTGGAGAAAGGTCTGAGCACTTCAGGGTGTCACTGCTGGAGCTGCAGAAGTTTTTGCTGGAGTACCAGAGGGTGAGCTCAACACAGGCAGTGGGGAGGGACAATACTGGTGACATTGGGGTCCAGTGCTCCAAGGGTAGCCTTGCTATGGAGCTGGGATGATTTGGCTGTGGGTTGTTCTGCCTGGCACAGTACATCCTTCCTGGAGGGGGAGGCGTTGTAGGGGAAGTGCTGGGGAGGGCAAACCTGAACTCAGCTGGACACCCTGGCCAGGAAAGGAACCAGGAGAACTGCAAGGACTGGGGGTCCCAGGAGGCAGGAACTGATCACTGGGGGTTGATCCAGTCCCTATGACCTCAGCAGGTTACTGAAGGTTTGCTGCAGCCAAGAAGTCACATCCGTGCTGTTACTCAGGAGGTGTCAGCACTTCCTGAGGAGTAGCTGATGGATTCAGCTGCTGATTCTTCAATTTAAAAGCAATCTTGGGTCATTCAGCAAGCACAACATGCATGTGCAGACACACACAGGCACCAGCAGTGCATTTGTGGGCAGCACAGATCCTTTGGCTCTTGCCAGGCTCCTGTCTCATTGCTGCTGTCCTCCAGGAGGGCAGGGCTGGCTGGCAAAAGCACTGCCGTGCTCATGGCTCCTGCTCTGCCCTGTCCCCAGCTGCCACCTCCAGCCTGTGGTCTGCAGCCAGCATGGAGTTAACCAGTGGGGAATGCAGTGTTTTGGTGGCCAGTGAAAGAAACCCAGGGAGAGAGAGCCAAAGGAAGCTGGGTTGGCTTCTGCTGCCGCAGGAGGAGGGATGGCAGATGTGTTCAGAGGAGCTATCAGAGAGAAGAATGCCCGGCATTGAGAAAATGGAGCCCACTCAGAGCAGGGCAGATTTCCTCCCTGTGTGCTATCCAGCATTTGTGCTGACAGTTGAGTTCCTGGCAGAGATGGTCTTGCATCAAAAACCGCCTCCCTAATGGTTAAAGCTTCTAACTGGATGAGCTGCATGTGGTTTGCAGTAATACAGTCTGAAATGGCTTCTTCTATGTCTCCCCTGGGCTTTGCAGGAGCTCTGGGCTGCAGATACCCTTCAGGTACAGGAATTCATGTTCAACTTCCTGAGAGACCCTTTGAGGGAGATTGATGAGCCTTACTTCTCCCTGGATGAAGTAAGACACCTCGAAGGTGGCATGTGTGGAGTGGGGTGACAGAGGGGGTGACATCCCTGGTGCCACGTGTGCTGTGGTGTGACAGCTCTGCTGCCTTTTCCTTTGCTGCAGGGTGGGTGTGCAGGAAGGGTCACGGCTCCTGTGAGCTGCGTGGCCCTGGGAGATGGACGTGGTTGGCAAAGGGAATGGATTCTGGCTGTGCTTTTGTGCTGAGTGTGTGCAGCTGGGAGTGCTCAGCAGGCAGCTCATCAGGAGGAGAGGGGCTGCCTTGGGGATGTAAGGATCTCTTCAAAGCAAAAAGAGCTTGAAAAAGAAAACAACTAGAGATGACCATGTCACTGGCACTCTGGACTAAGCCAAGGTCCCTTGACCCACACGGCCTTAGTAAGCTATTGCCTGCCATGTGAGCTGCAAAATAAAATGTAGAGCCAATAATTTGTCTCCAGCTGGGTCAAAGGGTCTGGCACACAGATATCTGGCACAGCTCAGTGGGTAGCTGGCAGTGCCTGAGCTGTGGTCACTCAAGCAACCTGGCTCAGGTAGCTGGTGTGCTGTGGGCTGCCCTAGTCAGCCTGTGTTGGGTGTCTGCTGGCACAGAATGGGAGATGCGTGTGAGGCTAAACCACTGGCTCCTCTGCACCATTAACACATTTCTGTTTCTTCCTGAGCAGTTTCTCACCTTCCTGTTTTCCAAAGAGAACACCATCTGGAACTCGCAACTGGACATGGTGTGTCTGGAGAACATGAACAACCCTCTCTCCCATTACTGGATCTCCTCCTCCCACAACACGTAAGGATGAGGGGAGGGCTCTCTCCACCCAGCTGCTCTCAGCATCTTTTTCTCATGCCAGAGTGGGAGTATCCTGATTTTGCCCAGTTCCACTGATGGGTCGAGTAGTCCTTTCCAAACCAATGCAAATATATCAGAGACCTTCCTCTTGGTGCTCCACTCCTCCCTTCTGTCATTTAGCCATAAATGTTTTGCTCAGACATTGTCAGCAGCACACATCAGCACAGAGCTCCAGGAGCCTTCACATCCTGAGCTATCACTCTGG
The DNA here is from genome assembly GCA_025920805.1 of Petroica traversi. Lineage (NCBI taxonomy): Eukaryota > Metazoa > Chordata > Aves > Passeriformes > Petroicidae > Petroica > Petroica traversi. The sequence continues at coordinate 1,444,085 of JAHLSL010000064.1, read as the reverse complement.
TAATTTCTCACCATTAGCAATGTCATTCTCCAGAGCCTCTGAGGACAGATGTGATAAACCCTGGCAGGCTAAAATTGGCCATTTTCCGCTCTCTGCTGCTAGAATAATTTTGTAGGAACTGCTTTCTGTGCAGACAGGCTCTGTCTGTGCTCTGTGTTCATGCTAACCCAGATTTAAAGGACTGAGAGCCTAAGCCAGCTGAGCAGCCCTGGGGGCAGGCAGTGAGATCCTGTCTGCCTGCAAGAGCTGGTCTAACCCTGCTCTCAGGCTCTTTGTGGCACCAATGCTGATATTGCTACCTGAGGTTTATCTCAGGAGCTGGGGCTGGACCTCAGAGCAGTGCTGGCAGCCCCTTGCAGCAGGGGCAGAGCAGAACTTCTCACCCAGGGAAGGTGGTGGGTGTGGAGAAACACCACTCCCGCCATTCCCGTGTGGCAGGGGCAGGTCTACAATGTCCCACCCTGTGCCCAGAGTGGGCTTGTCACCGTGCTGATGTGTTGTCTCACCTGGAAGGTACCTGACGGGGGATCAGTTCTCGAGCGAGTCCTCGCTGGAGGCGTACGCCCGCTGCCTGCGCATGGGCTGCCGCTGCATCGAACGTGAGTACCCCGGCCCTGCTGCCTCTGCCCCCACTGCACCTTGTGTGCTCAGGGGAGGCTCTGCAGGGAAGGAGAGCTGAAGGCTGGCATGTCAGCATTCAGCCAGTGGCAGCATTATCAGCATGATGTGCAGAAGGAGTTGAGGTTGTTTGCTTTGTGGGACTGGGTGATCTGTGCCCAAGGTTTTGGTCCCACAGAAAGATCAGGGTTTTCACTGGTTACCTCACTCCTTTATTGCCTTCCAGTACATTTCCCAGCAGCATTTGGCTCAGTCCATCTCATGTCCATGTCTTGCCTGTATTCTAGCCTTTGGGCTAAGTTTCCCCTGTGGGTCTCTTTCAGTGGATTGCTGGGATGGTCCTGATGGCATGCCAGTCATCTACCACGGACACACCTTAACCACCAAGATCAAGTTCTCTGATGTCTTGGTCACTATCAAGGAGCATGCCTTTGTCACCTCTGAGTGAGTACAGCAGGACTTCCGCTAGCAGAACAGAGAGAGGGTGGAGCCAGAGCTGTAGCAAAGTGAATCTCACCTTTATCCAGAGCTGCAGCACAAGGCCTGGGATGGGGTGGGAGGAAAGCATGTCATGTCTCCCAGCCAAAGGGAGATTTTTCCCAAAAAAATGTGTTGGGAGGGAGGGCTTTGGGTAAACTCCAGGAGTTTGCCAGTCCTTCTCCAGCCTGGGCACTCCTGAAGGGTGGTTATACTGGGTGCTCAAGGCAGCACAGATGGCTGTTCGTGCGAGCTGCTCCTGAAGGGCACAGAGGCCAGGATATGAGACAGAGCTCAGAAGTCCTTGGTTCCATCTAGATCCCATGCTGGCTTTGATGGCTCTTTTCCTTCTCCCAGTTTCCCTGTCATTCTGTCCATTGAGGACCACTGCAGCATTGCTCAGCAGAGGAACATGGCTCAGAATTTCAAGAAGGTTTTTGGGGACATGCTCTTGACCAAACCAGTCGATATTTCTGCTGATGGCCTTCCCTCTCCAAACCAGCTCAAGAGGAAGATTCTCATCAAGGTGAACTCCCTTGCCCAGCTCCTAAGTGAGGGAATGGGGTGCGGATGTGGCACTGAGGGCAGCTGCATTTGGAAGGGTGTGGTTGGCAGTGTAGGGGAGACCTGATGCTAAGAACAGCTGGAGACAAAATGCTCTCTTGCTTCAGAGAGTCTGCTGGGAAATGAGCTCAGCAGCTGGGTGCTGCCTTTCTTCAAGGGCATGGGGGACATTGGTATTTCTGCTTCAGGAATCACCTTTGGGAAGAAACGGTGGGATTTCAGTGCTATTTGGTGATCCTTGTGGCATGGGCCTTGGTTCTTCTAATCTGGAGGACCCCACTGCAGGAAACCTGGATTTTTAGGGCTGTTCATCAGGAAATCCATGCTGCTTTTTTGGTGCCTGCTCCCCTCAAGGTGCCTGACCCCCTGTCTCGTCCCACAGCACAAGAAGCTGGCGGAGGGCAGCGCTTACGAGGAGCTGCCCACGTCCGTGATGTACTCAGAGAATGACATCAGCAACTCCATCAAGAATGGGATCCTCTACCTAGAAGACCCCATCAATCACGTATGTCTGTGCCATGGTCACCCTGTCCCTGCTCTGAGGGCTCCATCAATGACCTGGTGGCTCAGTCAGGTGCTGTGTGTGCTAGAAGCAAGGGCTGTGGTGCAAGTGATTGAAGAGGCTCTTGGTCTGTCTGGTTTCTCAGGCGTCCCTGAAGGCTGGGGGTGTTTGATGCTGGCTTTCCCTGTGCTCTTCCCTAGGAATCTCCTGTGGGCCTTTGCTAGAGGCAGAAGGCTGAGCTAGAGGGAGCTCTGGGCCAAGGCACTGCAGCCTGTGATTTGTGCTGCAGGAATTTCTGGAGATGGCTGCGCTTCCAGCCCTGCCTCCTGCCAAGTGCCTGACACACCTTTAGCTTTGTAAAGCACCAAGTGTTCATTACTGTGTACAATAACTCACACACAGCTCACCTTCAGCAGCTTTATTCTGCCGAGGGTCTGCCTGGCAAAGCCACATGCAAATGAAACAGGGTTCTTTTGAAAAACAGAAAAATGCAATGGTAAATCCTGTCTGATATCTTCACCTCAGATTGCCCCTGTGCTGCAGTCCCTGCAGATTGTTTTCTTTTTGCATTGATTTGCTCTTCATTTGGTCATTTCCTATTAACATGTGTTGGAGTGCTTGCAGTGTGATTTGTCACACTGGGTTTTTTGCTACTGATAAATCCGTGCTTCAGATCTGGGGGATGTCTTGAAAGCTCCTGTGACTCACTGGAATCAGTGTTGGTGACTGTCCTCCACAAACTTGGTCATCCCTCCCTGCTTGTGCTGGTCAGGAAGAGACGATCCTGTTGATGGGTGGTGGACAATTTAGTGCTTCCCCAGGGGTCTCTTTGCCAGAGTTTGTTTCCTTGCAGGAGTGGAACCCCCATTACTTTGTGCTGACCAGCAGCAAGATCTATTACTCTGGGGAGACAACCAATGACCAAGGAAACGAGGATGAGGAAGAGCAAAAGGAGGTGAGGCCTCCCCTCTGTGACTGTGAGTTGTTCCCTAAGAAAGGACTTGTTTGCCCAAGGGGCTGAGCATTGACTTCAGGGGGAGATCCTGTGGTGGGATTGATGGGAGCTGCTTCAGGAACTCCCAGGTCCTGCCTGGAAGACCCCTGAGCAAAGCAGACTCCAGCACCACAAGCTCAGTAACCCAAGATGATGGCTTTTTCCCCTTCCAGGTGAGCAACAGCACCGAGCTCCACTCCACGGAGAAGTGGTTCCACGGGAAGCTGGGCGCGGGGCGCGACGGGCGGCACATCGCGGAGCGGCTGCTGACGGAATATTGCATCGAGACCGGCGCCCCCGACGGCTCCTTCCTCGTCAGGGAGAGCGAGACCTTCGTGGGGGACTACACCCTCTCCTTCTGGTGAGGGCCCTGGCTCCACTACACTGCTCTTTGTAGCTCTGGGAGTTGTTCTTGGCATTTTCTTCAGGGGTGGGGTCCCGTTCCCCGGTGGCCTGTGAGCAGTTTCTCCCCTGTTTCTGTGCCCCAGCATCATGTCAGCTCCCTGTCCCAGTGCAGAAGGGATCCTTATGCACCGCTCTCCTGTGGGGCAGGAATGCCATGTCAGACTGGAGCTGTGCCTGAGGCAGGTGCAGAGTCTCCGTGGACAACCCTGGCTTACCCCTTTCCTCCCTCCCTGTTCTGCAGGCGCAATGGGAAGGTGCAGCACTGCCGGATCCACTCGCGGCAGGACGCCGGCAGCCCCAAGTTCTTCCTGACAGACAACCTGGTGTTCGACAGCCTCTACGACCTCATCACCCACTATCAGGAGGTGCCATTGAGGTGCAATGAATTTGAGATGAGGCTCACAGAGCCAGTGCCACAGACCAATGCCCACGAGAGCAAAGAGTGAGTGTGTGTTTGTGTCCATTGAGGAGCTGGGACCTTGTGGGATGCTCTCCCAGATCTTTCCTCAGCCATTCCTCCCTTTCTGGTCCCCACTTTCTCCCTGTGGAGCTGTCACTGCAGCCATGCTGGCCAGCCTTGTTGTTCATGGAGCTGAATGTCATGGAGGCTCAGTGGACAGCACAGAGCTGCTGGGTTTGGTTGGGATGCCCTCACCAAAGCCACACCTCACTAAAGGGCTCTGATCCAGCCCACCCCATTGCAGTCCCTGTCTTCCTCTGGAGGATTCAAGGAGCTCTTTAGGGGCTGGAGGGGAAGCCATGTGCCGTGGCAGAGGTGTGGGATGGGCTGGGTGTGTGTGACCTGTGCACAGTGATGTGTCTCCCCTGACAGGTGGTACCACGCCAACCTCACACGGGCCCAAGCTGAGCACATGCTGATGCGGGTGCCCCGCGACGGAGCCTTCCTGGTGCGCAAGAGGAGCGAGCCCAGCTCCTACGCCATCTCCTTCAGGTGTGTCCCTGGGACAGGGGTGGGGGTGTTGGAGGTGGGGCCGGGACACTGCAGTGTGTGAGAGAACAGGAGAGGTGCCATCAGCTGGACATGAGCCCTCCCAGAGCTCCTCTTGCTGAAAAAGTCCTTGGGATCCTGCTCTTCCTCCCATCTTCCAATGGGTGATGGCTCGGCCACCAGACCCCAGGGCACCTTTTTCTTGAGTGTCCTTATTTTGACAGAGACCTTCTCTTGCCAGGTGCCAAGTGGCTTCTCCCTGTGTTTCCTCTCTCCAGGGCAGAAGGGAAGATCAAGCACTGCCGGGTGCAGCAGGAGGGCCAGACTGTGCTGCTGGGCAACTCTGAGTTTGAGAGCCTGGTGGATTTGATCAGCTACTATGAGAAGCACCCACTGTACCGCAAGATGAAGCTGCGCTACCCCATCAACGAGGAGACCCTGGAGAAGATTGGGACAGCGGTGAGTGCAGGAGACAGAGAATGATGGACAGGTCATTTTTGAGGTGGTGGTGTGTGAGCCATCTGAGTTCATTGGAGCCCACACCTCCTGGGGCTTCCTGGCACTTGAGTGGGGTTTGGTGCTTCCCCTCTGAGCCAGGCTTGGGCAGCTGTTTGCTGTTTGCAGCATCATCTTTGGTCTTGTGCCTTCCTGGGGCACTCTCCCACCTTCCCCAAGGCAGGAGACCTGTTCTCCTGCAGTCACTGCTGTAACCACTGTCCCTTTACCTTCCTCAGGAGCCAGACTATGGAGCCCTGTACGAGGGACGCCACCCTGGGTTCTATGTGGAAGCCAACCCCATGCCCACTTTCAAGGTACACTCTCACTGTTTGACACAAAACAACCTGCAGGGCTAGAGGGTTTAGCAAGGGTCTTTTTATTTTCCAAGTCCTGTTTTAGTTTGCCTGCTCATTTCTAGGCCATGAAGAGAGAGACAATAGAGGCTAACCCTCCAGGTTCCCAGGATGGGCTGCCTCTTGTTCTGAACTCTCCAAACTAAGCCCATAAGTGGTTCTTTGGACAGAGGAAAGTGCCTGTATGGCATCATATAACTTTTTTTTTTTTTTTTGTGAGCTCTGCTTTGGCATAAATGGGGCCTTCATTTGTTCTGCAAGGTATCACTAGGGTCTGGCAGCAAGGCTGGATGCTGGCTGCCTGCACATGATGTCCCTCACAGCCCCCCAGCAAACACATCTGTGGTGGGAGGTGCTCTCTCATCCTGTGGGCTCGTTGTCCATGTGTCCATCCCCTGCCCAACCTCTTGGGACCTCTCCTCATTGCAGTGTGCAGTCAAAGCCCTGTTTGACTACAAGGCGCAGAGGGAGGACGAGCTCACCTTCACCAAGAATGCCATCATCCAGAATGTGGAGAAACAGGAAGGAGGCTGGTGAGTTGGTCCTGAGCCTCCCTTTTCCCTAGGGAATGTGGTCAAACCTTGCTGTGACCATCCACACAAAGGTATGTCCACTCTAGGAGTCGGTCTATCTGGGGATTGCCCATGAGCTGCACAGTCCCAAAGCCTCACAAGTCCTAAAAGCAGATGATGAAAGAGCTGCCTGTTCCCCTCACCCCCACTCAGGATACTTTGGTGTCCCGTGGCGGATGCTGACATTGTCCCTTCCTTCCCTTCCAGGTGGAGAGGAGATTATGGTGGGAAAAAGCAGCTGTGGTTCCCTTCCAACTACGTAGAGGAAATCACTAGTCCCATTAGCCTGGAGCCAGAGAGGGAGGTGAGTGTGGCCATGAGTGCAGCAAGGAGGGTTTGTGCCCCTCAGGCTTGGCTGCTCTGCCATGCCCAGCCCCACCCTGCTGTTCTTCCTTCCCAGCAGCAGCTGGATGAGAACAGCCCCCTGGGAGACCTGCTCGGAGGTGTCCTGGATGTGCCCTCCTGCCAGATCGGTGAGTGCCAGGCAGGGAGCATTGTAGAGGCCCCTTAAGGCTTCTCAGCCCCTCACTTGCTGCTTCCTGGGCTCCATCTTTTGCCTCCAGCAGCCAGAAATGAGTTTCCTATTGCAGAGTGCCCGGGTAGCCATGAGTCCCTGTGCCTGCCTTCTCCCTTCCTCGCTGTGCAGAGTTTGGCTCAGCACCTGCTGTGACCTTGCCCTGTGCTCCCTGTCCCTCACAGCCATCCGCCCCGACGGGAAGAACAACCGGCACTTCGTCTTCTCCATCAGCATGTCCTCGGTGTCACGCCTGTCCCTGGACGTGGCCGCCGACACGCACGAGGAGCTGCTGGACTGGGTGAAGAAGATCCGGGAGGCAGCTCAGACTGCTGATGCCAGGGTGAGTCTGGGGAGGAGGCATCTCCTGGCCAGGTCCTGGGTTTTCCAGGAGCTGAGGAGCAGGTGGAGGCTGGCCGGGGACAGTGAGGTGACAGCCTGTGATGGCTGGCAGAGCAGTTACAGAGATGCTAAGCCAAAGGAGTCTTGGACAATGTGGCAAGAGGTGGTGGCTACATGGCTTGAGACATTCAGGCTGGGGGAAAATCAGACAACTGGGTGGGTGCTGCAGCCTCAGGAAGTGGGGGATCTCCAGCTATGGAGGGTGGTGAGGCCACAGATGCCTTGTGACGGTACCAGTGCCAGTCCTAGTCCTGCTCTGGGCAGGAGGTAGGACCTACCTAGGCCCTACCTGTGTGACCTGGCAGATCTGCTGGTGGTCCCCACAGTGTGGGCAGCAGCCACATCAAGCAGTGAGGGTCAGTTTATGAGCTGGGTCATCCATTGTCACTGCTCCTCCCTGGTCTGACACCTCTCTCACCCTCCCTTGGCAGCTCTCTGAAGGGAAGATGATGGAGAGGAGAAAGAAGATTGCCCTGGAGCTCTCAGAACTGGTGGTCTATTGCCGACCTGTGCCCTTCGATGAAGAGAGTGAGCATTTGCTGGGCTGGTGGCCATCACAGGCAGTCACTGTGGCATTACAGACCCTGTGGTGTGCCCCAAGGGGCTGCTTTAGATCTCAGCAGAGGCCAGGTGTCCAAGGTGTCCAAATCACCAGTTTACCTTGGAGCTCTGGGTAGCTCCAAAGGGGTACAAATTCCCTTCCCTATCCCTCTGTTGCTGGGGTCTGTCAGTGCCTAGAGCAGCTGCTGAGGAAGTGGGGCTGGGGAGCATTGTGCTGGTCACTGTGTTGGTGCTGGGCACCTGGCAAACGCCCACTGGGGCAGAGCAGGGACTGCACAGCCCTGGTGGCTGCGCCAGGGGCGAGAGGATGGCGTTAGGAAGGAGCTGGAGTGGTTGAGTGTCAGGAAAGGGAGTGTGCTCCTGGCTTACACAGTGCTGTCCCTCCCAGAGATCGGCACAGAGAGGGCCTGTTACCGTGACATGTCCTCCTTTCCCGAGACCAAGGCGGAGAAGTACGTGAACAAGATCAAGGGCAAGAAGTTCCTGCAGTACAACCGCCTGCAGCTCTCCCGCATCTACCCCAAGGGCCAGCGCCTCGACTCCTCCAACTACGACCCCCTGCCCATGTGGATCTGTGGCAGCCAGCTGGTGGCACTCAACTTCCAGACCCCAGGTGAGGGCAGCAGGCACTGAGGGTGGGCAGGCTCCTGGTGTGCCCTGTGCCACCTCTGAGCCACCTGCTGAGCCCCTGCTCCTGGCAAACGGGGCTGGGAGGGGCTCTGGGTCTAGGAAGGGCTCTGCAGGCAGTGAGACCTGGGTAAAGGTGCTCCAGAGGGCTGGATTGAGCTAAGGAGCTGGACTGAGGCTGGGGATTGGGCCATGAGAACAAGATGAAAGGGAGAGGAGGCAGGGAGTTCCCCCAGGTCCCTGGTGACAAGCAGGGCAAGCAGGGAAGGTGCCAAAGGGGACGGTGCAGCCCCAGGCTTGGGACACCAGCTGGTTGCATGGTCTGAGTCCAGCTGGCTGCTCTTCTTGCCCTTCCCCAGCCTCCATTCCTGCTCCTGCCATGCAGCCCAGCCTTCCTCTTCCCCTGGGCCTTGCCAAACCCTGCTGTGAGCCTGTTCAGCTCACTAGCACTCCAGCAAATGACCTGCCTCTTTCTTCCTGCTGGCTTTTTCATTCCTTCTGTGAATTCAAGCATCTCACAGGGGGTTTGGCAAACGCTTCAGGCAGCACAAGGAAAGCTGAAAAAAGCAGGAGGAAAAGAAGAGGTGACCCATGGAGCACTGGGTAGTTGGGCAGATTGTGCATAAGGAGTCACCTCATGGCCCCAACGTGTGCACAGGCTGCAGTGGGGCTGCACTGCACAGGCATTGCCAAGGGGTGAGCCAGGTCCTCTTGCCAAGTGCTTCCTGTGAAGCATCAATGATGGGGATGATAATCCAGCTTGTGAGAAGTGCACAGGGTCTCCTTCATCTCCTGTATCTCCTGCCTGTGCACCCCAGACAAGCCCATGCAGATGAACCAGGCCTTGTTCATGTCCAGTGGCCAGTGTGGGTATGTCCTGCAGCCAACCAACATGAGGGACGACATCTTTGACCCCTTTGACAAGAGCACGTTGCGGGGCACAGAGCCTCTCTCCATTTCCATTGAGGTCAGTATCTCCTCCTGCTGTGGGGGAATGCAGGGTCAGACCCCGGGGGTTATAGCAGATTTGGGGTGAGAGAATGGTTCTTCTGGGCTCCTGGCTCTGCCTGCACCTGCTCCTCACCCCCGTTCTGCAGCACAGTCTGGGAGAGCCCTCGCTGAAGAGGGGCACTCACGGTGTTGCTGAGGAGCAGCAGGAGCATCCCTGGGTGCTCCCCCCAGGACTCCTCCCGTGCCGGTCCCAGTGCCAGCAGGTGGCATCCACGAGCCACAGCGGTGGCATCCCTGTCCCCAGAGCCTGGCTGGGACTGCTGAGCACATCCACAGGCTGACAGCACAAGAGCTGTGCCTTGTCCCCTCTCCACTCACTTGGCTCCAGGCTCGATGTTTCCATTTCCCCTTGCTCATGGCCCCTCTTGGGAAGATGCTCGAGGCCATTTCTGTGTTGTGCTGCTGGTGATGATAAGAGGAGGGGGCCGAGGGTGGGAGGTGCCAGAGGATGGGCTGTGGATGCTTGATGAATTTTTTTTACTTCCCTGATGGTGGCTGGATTGTTCCTATGTCAGCTCTCAGAGCTGCACAGCACAGGCTCTGCAGGGACTTGGGACAGCTCTCCAGGCAAAGCTCTTGGAGGGCTGTGCCAAACCAGGTGGCTCTCATGTTTGCACCAGCAGGGTCCAGTAACCTGTACAGGCATTCCCTGTGGTCTCAGAGCCGAACTGTGGGTCAACAGTTTCCTTTGTCAGTCCCTCAGCTCGTAGAGACCTTGGGGAGGATGCAGTGGAGATCCTGCCTTTAGGTGCTCACCGGTTTCCTCTGTGGCCACCTCTGTTTTGGAGTGATCCCACCTGAAAAAGCCACAGCCCTTCTTCATGAGGATACCCCCATCATGTACCCTGTACACCACTGACCCCATGTCCACTGTCTATCTAAAAATTTCCTGCCCCATCTGTTTCCAAGCTCTTCTGCACCTCAGGATGTGGCTGACACCACCAAATGTCAAGAGTCATTGTGCCATAGCTAGTCACTGTCACCTTTAAGAGACAGGCTCAGCCTCCCATTCTCTGTCAAAACTGCCTGCTGTCCCCAGCAAAGCCAGCTTTCATGGATGGAGAAGCCATCTCGAGCTCAGCATGACTCAAAGCACATGATGCAGTGTTGGCAGCAGGTCCTTCCCCTGCAGCAGCAGCGTGCCGACAGCCCGCTGGAGCGACATATGGCCACGGGCAAGAGGGAGCTGCGATTGCTTTCTCCTGTCAGGGAGCAGGTTGTCATCTGAGTGGAGCACAGACTGTGCTGCAGGCACGAGGCAGAGCAGTCAGTCGTGGAGAGCAGCTCCTTTTCCTCCTCTCACTGAGGCAGGAGGGCTGAGAAGTTTCAGGAAAGATGAGGGTGTCCAGCGTGGTGCTCCCGGCAGGGAACAGCGCTCGGCGGGGAGCCCAGCTCCAGCTTGGCAAGCTGGGGGAGGGATGCTGTGGCCCAGGCCTGGCAGGAACCTGGGGCAGTTCAGCTGCTTTATTTTAATGCTTACAAGTCAAACTGGGGATCAAGAACACCACAGCAGCTCCCAGGGGTGGAAGCTGTTTCTCTCTGAGATGCTGGGCTGGGCTGGCTCTCAAGTGCTGCTTCTCTCTCCAGTTAGCAGAGCCAGGGTGATTTATTTGGAAAGAAAATGTCTTGGTATGCAAACACATTTTTTCCCCTTTGTTCCTGTCTCTTACCAAGTCTCTCCTGCTCTCTGCTCAGGTCCTGGGGGCCCGGCACCTTCCCAAAAATGGAAGGGGAATCGTTTGTCCTTTCGTGGAGGTGGAGGTGTCTGGTGCTGAGTATGACAACGCTAAGCAGAAAACAGAGATCGTGGGTGAGTGGGGGTGATGGGAAGGGAGAGGGATGCACCAGCACTCCTGATCCTGCTGTGAGCCATGGGCTCTGCAGCAAAGCCTGGCCCTGAGCTGGGAGCTGCCCTCGTGCTGCCCCTGAGCCCAGCATCAGCCATGGGGGCACTGGGGGGCTCAGTGGGGCTGCCCACTGACAGCTGTGTTTTGTGAGCAGCTGACAACGGCCTGAACCCTCTCTGGACCCCGAAGCAGTTCCACTTTCAGGTCAGCAACCCTGACTTTGCCTTCCTTCGCTTCGTGGTGTACGAGGAGGACATGTTCAGTGATGAGAACTTCCTGGCTCAGGCCACCTTCCTTGTGAAAGGCTTGAAAACAGGTAAAGCACTTGGGACTGCAGGGAGGGGGGGTCACATTGTTAGCCAGGGAGATGCTGAGTTCTATGAGAAGGTGGTGTTGAGCCAGGCTGGCTCAGTCCCTCCTGTCCTCATGATATCCCCAACAGTTAAAGGAAGGCAGAGCCACTTGCTAACAGCCCCTGGGGTCAACTTTGAGGGAAACTGGAGGGTTTGGAGAATCTCAGAATCATAGGATGATTTGAATTAGAAGGAACCTGAAAGACCATCTTGTTTCTGCCACACTACCATGGGCAGGGAAACCTTCCACTATCCCAGATTGCTCTGAGCCCCATCCAGCCTGGCCTTGGACTCTTGCAGGCATGGGGCAGCCACAGCTTCTCTTGGCAGAAGAGAAAAAGGGTCTTGTAGAAGTGAGTTCTGTGCCAGGGCCTTGACACATCACCCCTGTGCAGCAAGTGACACCAGGGCTGTCTCTGCCATAGGTTTCCGAGCTGTTCCCTTGAAGAACAACTACAGTGAGAGCCTGGAGCTGGCTTCTCTGCTTGTCAAGATAGACATTTTCCCTTGCAAGGTGAGACTGGCTGCACACACGAGCAGGTGACTGTGCTGCAGGGCTGAGGAGCAGAGCCAGTGAGCCCAGCCTGGCCCTGCCCACTCTCCTGCTCCAGCTGGGGCAGTGAGGCTCAGTGGTGCCTGGTCTGAGTGCCTGTGGATGGCTGAGTTCCCAGTGCTGCTCCAATGATGCCCAGCAGGAGAGCAAGCACTGGCTTTGCCTCCTGCAACAGTCAGAGTGTTTCAGGCAGGTCCTGCCTGCGATATGTTTGACTTGCCTGGAAATCCCTTCAGCAAAAGCTGGAGGAGGCAGATTTGTCCCAGTGCCTCTCTATGCTCCAGGGACATTGCAGCTCAGGATCATGGAGCTTGCTGGCCTGGGGCTGTCCCTGTTGGCATAAATGGAGGGCAGGGCTCCTTCTGAGACAGATGGTTCTTTTATTTCTTCATTTAAAATGATGCTGGTGGGAGCCAGCAATAGCTGTAGAGCAGCTGCACATGGCAAACCCCAAGCCCCCATGAGCCCTGGACGCCCTGCAGGGCAGCCAGAGCCCTGCACCACAACTGCCCTTACTACAGGATTGGAAATCACAAGCCCTCGACTACAGCATTTTCTTTTCCTGATCCAAGCAGGAAAATGGCGAAATAAACCTCTTCAATGCTTCATCCCTCCGGGAACGAGCAGGGGATGGCTCCAGCCAGCTGCTGGCAAGCAGAGGCAGAGAGGGATCCTTTGAGTCACGGTACCAGCAGCCTTTCGAGGATTTCCGAGTGTCCCCAGAGCAGCTCGCTGACCACTTCGAGAGCCGGGAGCGAAGGTGAGGCCAGTGCTCATTCAGCTGCCCCTCTGCATTGAGTCTGGCTGGAGGCAGATGAGTGCAGCCTGCCCCTAACCCAGAGTGGAGCTGCAGCCTTGTTTGCTGCATGGAAACCCTAAATTTGAGCTGCAGGTTGTGCCAGGGCTTGCGGGAGTCTCTGCTGTGGGAGTAGGGTGGGACAAGGAGCTGTCAGAGGGGATGTGGCTGAGCCCCCACTTTGCCAGTGGGCAAACTGAGACCACCAGAGCGTTGGTTGTCCTTGGTCAGCCTGTGAGGCTGAGCTGTCCCCTCTCTGTGCCCCCTTGCAGGGTACTGCGGAGGACGCGGGTCAACGGGGACAACCGGCTGTAGCCCATCCCGGCGGGCGAAAGCACCTCCAGTGCTTGTGAATCTCACAGCACGCTGTGAACTGGTTTCTATGGAAACGGCACTGCTATGGCCTACTTTCAGGCAGCTTTTCCAGTTTCTCTGCTGAAGTGTGTTCAAGTGGAGAACTAAAAAAAAAAAAAAAAATAAAACATTGGGAATAAACCCCACCCCTAACCAACCCCAAGCACCCACCAACCTTCACCATGAAGCCCTTAAGAAGCACATCGGTGCGGACAGGCTGCCAGAGATGAGACCAAACTGTCTGTAATCACAAGAAGAGACTAAAAAATCCTCATCTGGCCTCTGCGTCACTGCTGTGCCTGTAATCCAGAGATCCTGTGCAGCTACTGGAGCCTGTTTGCAGCCATCCTGTGCTGTGTCCATTCCCAGAGCTGCGGGCCAGGCGTGACTGCAGTGACCACGGCAGCACCTCCGTCTGTCCTGGTGCCACCAGCTCTGACCTGTGTAGCCATTGCCGAAGGGTCCAGTAGTGAAACTCAACATTTACAGCTCGTTTACAGCTCTAGCTTTAAACGACAATAAAAGTGTCAGTATTACATGTGTGCTGGCTCGGGTGTCTGAGGTCTGTGCCCTGCAGCTCAGGGCAGAGCTGAGGTACAGTCGTTCCTCAGGAGTTTGCTCTCTCCTTCCTTTAGGAGGTTTGCAGCTACAGGGAGGAAAAATAACCAGAAGCAGCCCCAGGTTTAATGCTTTTCACTCAAAAGCGTGAAACAAAGTTCTGTGCTCCAGCTGCCCATGCTGTTCAGAGGACAGCACTCTGGGATGAAGAAGTGCCCCTGCGATGGAGGTGTCTGGGCTCAGGATGGTGCTGGGGCACTCACTCATGCCCAGAGCCCATGGAAAAGTTGTTGTGCTTTTAAAATAAATGAGGAGGTTGTGAAGGAGAACTCCCAGACCAGCAGCTGGAGGGCAGGCACAGCCATTGCCATGCTTAAAGGCACCACCCTGGGCCTTCCCAAACCCCATTGCAAGCACCAGTCCACTCACGTTTGTCTTTTACACTCTTTATTTAGGAACAACCAAAAATGTCTGGTTTCATTTCAACAAACTGTACAAGCAAGCTCTTCCCCTCGCCCACCCTCACATCCACATATACAAAAGGAAGGGAAACTTGCCGTTCACTTCTCAGAAGTGGCATTGTTGCTACAGGGAGTTCTTGCCCTCAGAATAAGAGCAGGTAAAGTCCATAGCACGTACAAGCTACCCTAGCCCTAATAATAGCTACAGCCCACAATCACAGGCAGCTTCTTTTTTTTTTTCCTCTTTAAAACCTTTACCAAAAGTAAAAACTATTTCCTGTTTCACACGATTGCCAAGGTGACCATTTAAAATTGTGGTCTTGAAAAAAAAAAAAACAAAGTTACAACCCCCCTGGAACCCCCCCCACCTCCCCGGTACAAAGACAGCTTTACACAGCAGAGCTCTGGCCCTGCTCCCTCACTGCAAGGCCACCCTTATGAAAGGTCCCATTGCAGCTACAGTTACATTTTCCTTTGGATAAATCCAAGCAAAAATTCCAGGTCGTTCAGCACCAGCGTGATTTCTAAATAACAATAATTAAAAAAAAAAAAAAAGAGACCCCATTAGGCTGACTTTGTGGTCTGCTGAGAAACAAAGTGATCAACACGCTGTTCCCAAAGTCTCTCTTTTAGTGCAATGTTAGTATGTGCAAGGGGAATCACAGCCACGTACCCATAACACCACCACGAGCCAGATGGGGCAGAGAGAAAGTGCAATTTTAGCTAGAAATTTTCTATGCCATGGATTCCTAGCCCAACCTTCACTAGCACCAGTAAGCAAGAGTCCTCCTAACACCACCTCCCATCAGTTCAGGGAAAAAGAGGCTTTAATTGTGCCATCAGAATATGCCAAATGTCAGCCAACAGAGCACTTAGGCTGTAACAAGAAAACCCAAAATTAAAAAAAAAAATCACTGCTTACATAACAGAGCTCCCTTGCTCTGCTTTAAAGTTTTGTGATGCCAATCCAACATTCCTGGCACAGACCACTGCCAGTAAAACACAGACCAGAAACTAAACTTTCCAATAAAAAGAACAGAGATAGCCTGCAAGTGCCACAGTCCCCTCCATGTGTTGTGTTGCCTAATCTTACCCTGCTGGTTTTAGGATCAGCTGAGAAGTGACACCAGAGGTTTACAGGTGAGCTGAATCACATCAGGAGCATCACTGATTTGAAGAGAGCAAAGCCAAAATGATCTGGGCAACAGGGGGAAAATATTACAAGCACTTTAAATACCATCACCATGATGGGAATGTGCAGCATCACATCCACTTTGTAATTTGTGCCCAAGTGCTGAAAATCATCTTTTTCTTGATTCCCAGTGAGCCAGCTTCTAATTGGATCGCCTCTGTTATATCTGTGAGAGGGGCTGCAGGGAAAACAGTACAACACTTCTGCAGGTAACCAAAATCTGCTGCTTTCCAATTAAAAGTAAAATAAAATACCCCCAAAACCCTAAATGAAAAACCAGCCTTCTACAGCTTCCCTCTCTTCAACTGTCAAGGGGACACGTTACAAAAGTTAATCCAGCTCCTGTGTGAGCATCCCCCAACCAGGTTAAGAACTATAGCATTCCTCTGCTAGGAGGTGCTGCTTTGCTGGTGGCTTCTCCTGGTGACCAGCTCAGGAAAGGGACATGAAATCATGCTAAGTACCTGCAGGCACTTGTGCCCATCCTCCCACTACACTGCAGGCCTGATGTGCAGCATCACTCAGCTCTCAGGCAAGTGGAGATAGGAGCCTGCAGATCATGGTTTGTTTAGTGTTCTGCTAAGAAGAAAAAAAAAAACAACCACCAAACGAGAAATTTCTAGGATGCTAATTACAGAGCTGAAAAATAAGGTACCCGAATGAAATATGGAACAATGTCTAGAAATTTCATGGGAGGGGCTGCTGACATCAATGAATAAAGAAATTCAGTTCCTTGCACCAGGAGAACCAGCAGCCCTTTCCACGAGCAAGCCAGGGCCAGCACAAATCAGGGTTTCGGGTTATTAAGCAATTGGATTGTGCCCTTAATCTAAGCAGCCTCAGAGACATAAGTAACAAGATTCACATGGATTAAAATTGATGGTTCTGCTGTGCCTGCCAAGCCCAAGCTCAGGCACAGCGGATGGAGGTGGAGAATTTAATTTCCCTTCCTTACTGATGCCAGCTACATCACCTCGATCTTACACCCCTTTCAAGTCAAGATAGTCATCTTTGATTAGATGATGATAAATATTCACACACTGTGAAAAATTGTGGTGACACTTCCTCTTAACACCACAAGAGCTGCTGTTGGGACTGTCAAGCCACCTCTCAATTTTTCTTTTCAGTTTTGAATGCAAACACTTTTTCAATGTCCTGCATCAAAACCCGAGCCTGTTTGGAGGTGGCACCTGTTTCTCCTCCTCAGCAGAGAAACAGAAGACCACAGAGCTAAACCCTCAGAAATCTTCAGCTTATACTTTTATGGAGATTTCAAGTCAACTAAAAAATGCAGATAACAAGGAATGTAGGAGTTAGAAAGGGAACTCAATCATTTTTTGATTTCTTTTTTGCCTCTAAATCTTACCCTCCCCTCACAATGGCATTTGCCAGCCTCATTGCCACATCCAAGGGGAGTCTGCATGGAACCACTTTTTAAAATTCCTCCGACCCAAAAGAAAGAAAACTCCTGCTGTGCTTGTATGAATGCATGGAGACAAAGCTCAAAAACCTCAGCAGCTTCCAACCCTCAAGGCTGGTTTTTCTGTGTACACCGGGAAATTCTCCCTCTAGCTCACAAGACTTCTTTTCAATTTTTCTGGAAAACTGGCTGAATACAATCCAAGTGCAAAGTATTTCAGCTAGTGCATCAAAACATGGTTTGAAGGGACCAGTTCATACCACAGTCCTCAAACATTCCTGTAGATGGAGCGGGGATCACTCTTTCAATCAGCCATAGGCCCTTAAGTGTACACCAAAAATCCCACAGAAAATCACCTTGAATGGGCAAACTACACTTCCAACGTATTTATATAGCAAGTAGTTAGTAAAAGTGTACATTTTTAATGTACATCTTAATGCAATAAAGAATCAATGGCATATTTGAACTGTATATATGTGTAGTTAAATAAACCTGCATGTACATAGACACTACAGAGTAAATTGACCTACCTGTATTTGTTCTCTGAAGGCGACATTGTACATACATCCATATTCTCAGGCTGCACAACTCCCAGACCTGCTTTCAGCTCTATAATCACCCAGATTCTCCCACCCTCTCTGGTATTTTGGGATGCACAGGATTGCACCCATGAGGGTGAACTCCTGGGGGTGTCACCACAGGCCAGCTGTCCCTGGTCCCCAAGGAGAGCCACGGGGACACCATTGGCTGAGCTGTCACCAGCCAAGGTGGGATGGCTGCTGGTCATGACCAGCAAAAATGCTTCCAAAGACAAATTCAGGGAGCCTGGTGCCACACAGGCTGCTCCAGGTCAGTGCCACCCCTCCTCACAGCACGGTGGAATGGTTGGTCTGGCTATGGGACGCACAGTCCAAGTGGCCACATCCCAGGCGTCACCCCAGCTCTCCATGGGGTGCAGTCACCTCTGGAGCAGATGGTCTCACCTGGCCATGGTCTCCTGGGAGCTCATGCACCCAGCACGTCCCACCAGGCAAGGGAGAAGCTCTGCCAAAGCACTGAGCAGCCACAGCCCTTTCCAGCAGCTGAGCAAGGCGGCCTCTTGAAGAGGGGGCGAAGAAAGAATTGCAAAAGCAAAGCAATTAAAGGTAGAAATCAGACACCATCTTTGGAAGAGGTTCTGAAAGAGCTTTTTTGTTTTTAAACCAGATTTTTTGTAAATCTCTGGCTCCAATCCTTTGGGGTT
Organism: Petroica traversi; assembly: GCA_025920805.1. NCBI lineage: Eukaryota > Metazoa > Chordata > Aves > Passeriformes > Petroicidae > Petroica > Petroica traversi. The sequence continues at coordinate 1,426,261 of JAHLSL010000064.1, read as the reverse complement.
TGCTACCCACCCTCCTAATAAATATCATTTACCACCAACAATAAAGTCACCCACATTAAAAAGCTCTCACTAAATAAAAACCTTCTACTGAAAAAGCTTGGCTGAGTTGGTTTGGCAAAAATAAGGAGCTATGACTACTCTCCATAAATACATCAGCAGATAAACACCAAAAACTATTTAAGTTAACGGACAATGCTGGCTCCAAAACAAACCAGGAATGAACCAGCCACGAATTAATTCAAACTAGAAATTTAAATAAAGTTTCTAACTACTCAAAGGCAGTCAATTTCTGGAATAGCCTTCCAAGAGCAAAAGTGAAGGCAAAACATGGAACCAATTTGGAGTTGGGATTTGATTAGTTTGTGACAGAATAATCTGACACAGCATTTGGCTGGGCTATTCAGCTCAAGAGTTTCCCTTCTAGACTCTGTTTTCTATTAGAAAAGAATATTTAAAGCAAAAATGTTCAAGCAGTTGCATCACACAGCAACCACCCAAGACAACACACATTAAAAATGTACAGGTACCAGGCAGCAAGCAGGATAACTGGGAAATTTATTTTGCTCTTTTGCCAGAACTATTGCACATGGCCTGGGGGGAAAAAAAGGGGAAAAAATAGGAAAACGAAGAAAAAAAGACTGGAACAAATACTTGAAATCACCAGCAGTGCTGCAGGAGGATCTGCCATGTGGGGCTGCAAGAAGGAAACTTCCCAATGGCAGCAGAGCCGCTGCCTTGGAGACAACAATGGCTTGAACCACTCACAGCCACGCTGAGACTCTACTCGTTTGTTCTCTGAAGAACAGACTGTTCTCTCCAAACAATGAAAAGGATTCCAGGTCAGGATGCAAAAATTATTATGTGCTAGTTCTCAAAGATTAAAGAGAGACTTGGAGATTTAACAGCCTGTTACAGTCAGTCTCCAGGAGCATGAGGGAAAATGTTCTAGCCAGCAAGGGACAAATGACACCAAACTCCATCTCCGGGGCTGCCCAGGTCTGGGAACCTGCTGCTTATCAGAGACTATGCAATGCTCACTCTAACCTCATCTGGAGGGATGAGAATCTAATTCAAATTCAAGATTTCTTCTCAAATCCCTTCCCTTTCCTAAGACACTCTCACCTGTGAGCCCACAAAGCCCTTCACAGCCAGGGCTTAAGGACCAGAAAGGGCAGAGAGGATATATGCAGCCATGCCAACCTTTAGAGAACAAACACCTTAACGGACAGATGAAAAAAAAAAAAAAAAAAAAAAAGAAACAAGTACTATGCCATGATAGTCCATATCTAAGCAATGACCTTGTTTACACAATGTCTGAGATTTGTTATGCTTGTATAGGCAGCTGTAGGCATCGGTATATGAATATGAAATCTGAAAGTCTGTCACTGGAAAGCAAACAGGAGCATCCTATTTCCTGGGTGCAAGCTGAGCCCTGCCTGCATCAGCTCCCAGCCGCCTCCTGGGCTGGGCCACCGAGAGCTCAGCACTGAGAGCCCAGTTTGTGCTGTCCCGTGTGCTCTGCTCAAAGGTCTCATGGATGGCAGTGCTTTGTCACCACGTCCTGCTCCTCAGGTTCGGATCAGGCCGGCCCATGGGTTTCGTACAGATCACAAATTTCTTCTCAAGGGTAAGAGCGGGTCCTCCGGGGCTGGTGGGTTGAGTTCAGTCTGTTTCTGAAAAAGAACAGAGGTGTCAGGGATGCTCCTGGCTTTACTCCAGGTGGGAAGGAGGGGATGCTGAAGTGCCTCAGGATAGGCAAAATCAGGAGTCTTGATAGAGTCAGCTGCAAAGAAGGACTAGCACCATTCAGAGGGGCCAGGAAACCCAAAATCCTTGAGGGAGTGGAGTTGGCTTTGCATCCCTAAGCACATCCTGCTCTGTGCCACGAGGGTCGACAGGATCCCCTCGCTCTGGGTGGCATAAAGCCATGCTCAGAGGGCACCAGCAGGGGCACAGTCACCTCCCCTGCACAAAAGCTGGGCCCCCAGCAGTCCCCAAACCCACCATTCCCTTGCAAAGCACACAGGCTGTGCAGCAAGGGCAGAGCCCATCCAAACCCATGCTCTACTTCTCCAAATTAGATAGGCAGGGAAGCAATTAATTTAACTTGATTTTTATAATTATTTTTTTAAGATCTGCAGCCATAGCAGAGGGAAGCTCCAAAGCAAGGCAGTGAGACTGCAGAAGATGCCAGCTGGCCCACCAGGGGCTGCGTGCGTGGACCACCATGGGACAGGGCCAGCACTTGGCCATCCCCATCTGGTGGGAACCCTGCCAGGGAGGAAACAGCCCCCAGCTGTAGTGCAGGAAAGCACCTCTCCTGTCCTCCACACACACACAGAGACACACACCTTCCAAAAGTGAGTCCTGGAGACTCCATGTTCCCTCTCACCTTTGCAGCCTCACCTTCACCACCTGAGCCTTTCTCCACGCCTAACAAGGATGTTCACACCTTGAAAGCTGGCAGCAGGAGGGAGAAAGGCAGGCAGGGGGTGACTGCTGCTGGAGGCCAGGCAGGGACATGGAAGGAACCAGTGGCATAGCACAAGCAGCCAGGCCCCTTTCTTTCCAAATCAGTGAATAAATCCATGAGCCATCTTCCCGCAGGGCAGGTAAAAGGATCAGACACTTCTGCTGTTTTACTCCAGCTTGATATAAAGCCAGGATTTGGCTTCTGAGTGGTGCCAGCACCTAATGACCGAGGCAGAAAGGGGCAGGCAGGCAGTGACACTTGTGTCATCGTGCCAGAGCCTTCTCACCCTCCTTCCTTTACACCTTTCTTTCACAGAGCTCCTCACCACTTCCTCAGTTAAACCTCAAACACTAACCCCTTCCTCAGTTAAACCTCGAACACTAACGCCTTGGCTGAGCCAGTTTCCCCAGCAGGAGAGGCCCAGTGCCACCCCGAGCCCTCCCACGC
>JAHLSL010000064.1:1384446-1422941 GCA_025920805.1 Petroica traversi | reverse complement strand
CGGGGCCGCAGCCCCTGCCCTCCTCCTCCGCCTTCACCGCAAACCACACCTTCAGCTGCTGGGCGCCGAGGCGGGCGCGCTCGCAGAGGCCGGGCACGTCCTCCTCCCGCAGCCCCTTGTGCTTCTCGTAGTAGTCCTCGAGCACCTCCCGGCCGGCGGGGCTGACCTCCACCAGCCCCGGGGGGAACACCCCCCGCCGGTAGTTCTCATACCACTTCAGCTGCCCGTTCTTGTAGCCATACCGGCTGTCCCCAAACCAGCGAATGACCTCGGCCCGCGGCAGGCCCGTCTGGGACACGATGGCGTCATACTCCTGGTTCGTGGGGCGCTGGGTCTGCACGAACATTTGCTTCAGCAGATGCCGCTGCTGGGCCGTTTTTTTGAAGTTCAGTTTGGTTTTGGGAGGGGTGGGCGGCCGGCTGGAGCTGCCGTCCCCCTTTTCATTTGCGCCGGTCCCCGGTACCTCGTTTTTGCCATTGGACTCGGTCACTCGCAGGTTTTTCAGGTTGATTTTGATGGGACTCACCTTCCGCTCCGCCGAGTTGCTGCCGGAGGCGTCGACTGAGCCATTTTCACTCGTGGCCCTCTGCTCATCCGAGGAGTCTTCCCCTTCCCCGCCGCCATTCTCTGCCTCCTCCTCCTCCTGCTGAGCCACCTCCTCCACTTTCTTATTTTCCTCCGCCACCTTCTTCTTCCTCCTCTCCGAGAACCAGCTGTCGATCTCCCTCCGCGTCATCTTTGTTTCCCCCCTCAGGCGGTTCACCTCGTCCTCCGCAGGAAGGGGATTTTGGGCAAAACTGCTCTCCAGGGCCTTCAGCTGCTCTGGCGCACGCTCCTTGTACTTGGTTGGGGTGAAGTCGGGCGCCTGGTGCCACGACTGCCGCCGTGATGGGTGGTGAGGGGCTGGTGTGGCCACCGCCGCCGCAGGGCTCAGCTCAGCTCCTCTGGGTGGGACATCAAAGGTGATTTCGGGCAGGGAGTCAAGAGCGCTGTCTCCAGGGAAGACGGCCCGGCCGCCTCTCACGTTCCTGTAGTGGTACCTCCTGTCACTGAACCATTTTCGGATCTCCTTGGTGGACAAGCCCGTGATCTTTGTCAGCCGGTCAACTTCAGCCTGACCAGGGAACTGGTTTCTGCAGAAGCTGCCTTTGAGGGCTGACAGCTGTTCATGGGACTTCTTGTTTTTGTAGACATTGGGATCCAGGAAGGTCTGTGAGGAGATGGTAGGGCAGGCGGTGAGCAGGGACTGGGCGCTGTTGACCACCTTTACCCCAGATGTGTTGCTGGAACTCACGGTGCTGTGCTGCGCCGCCAGCTGTGGCTTGGGGACAGAAGTCACTGCCAAGGTGAAGGAGGAGCTGGTGCCCTTCAACCCGTTTGCCATGATGGGCTGCGTGACCAGGAGCCCTCCTGTCCCCTCAGGCTGCCCCACCACGTGGCCTGGTAAAGTCGCCTGGATAAGATGGGGAACAGTCCCAGGATTTGCAACCAGGGGTGTGTTCAACACTGTAATGGTGGGTTGTGGCACAGACTGAATAACAGTGTTGAACATCTTCTTCCTGGCATCTTCGATCTCCTCCGGTGACCAGCTGATGCCCTGCTTCAGCCTCTGGGCAGTGAACCAGATCTTCAGCTGCTCTTCTGGGTACTTGGTCACCACAGTCAAATAGCAGAGCTCAGCTTTGGTGGGGTAGGGGAACTTGTTGAAAGAGTTTTTCAGGAAGCTGTTGGAGTCCATGGCAGCATTGTATGTGGGAATGCTGCTCAGTGGAATCATCACCTTGGGAAGGGACTTGGATGTAGGGAGCTGCTGATGCAATGGGGGCTGCTGCTGCAGCGACACAAGTTGTGCAACACCCGCCTGCAGAACGGGCACGTTTCCTATGATGGAGCCATTCACTATGTGGGATGACTTGGTTGAACTTGCAGTGGGCTGGCTGACTGGCACAGACCCATTTGAGAATGAATGCTCTCCATCCTTCACCTCTGACTCACCGCCCAGCTGACTTGACACATTCTCCTTCAGCGTGTGGATTTTTTTGGCCTCAGGTTTACCCTTCATTATCTTCATGATGGGGGTTTTGGTAATGATAATTTCAGACTGGCCATCTGCCCCTTCCTCATGGACCTCTCCTGGCGGGTCATGGCTGCTGGTGGCCTCACAGAGATTTTGCTCCACAGTTGTACGATTGTCCTGCTTTGTCACCCTCCAGACAAAGCTGGTCTCGCCGGCGTGCGACTCTGTGTTGTGGTGTGAGAGCCCCTCGTGACTGTTGGCCAGGAAGCTGCACCCAACACAGGCGAACGCGGGCTCTTTGCTGAAGTCTGAGTGCTCAGAGTCCAAGTGCGCAAAGAAATGGTGAAGGTCTTGAGAGCCGAAGTCACAAGGCTTGCAGATATAAGTGTCACCCTCGGCAATGCCGCGGTGCCCGTTGGACAAAGCTCCACTGTTACTGTTGCTGGCCCCAGCATCACTCGCTGCTGGTCCTTCTGCAGGAGCCTCTGCTTGTGTTCCTTCATGATCATCTTCTCCAGCATCCTGTTCGGTCTCCTGAAGCACCAGTGTTTTTACTGGTATCATGCAGGGAGTTGTGGATTTCCTTTTGCTAGCCATCGCTACAGTTGATCCAGAGGACTATTTTTCTTTCATTTAAATTAAATTCAAATTTAGAAAGCGCTATTGTGAGTGCTCTGTGGTCCAGATTCCAGCAAGCTCATGATGTCCCAAGGAGTTGTTGTCAAATGTTGACAAATGTTCATATTTGCCACTGAACCTGAGAATAAGGAGAGGGATGCGGGGTTAGTTCCCTTTTGGTATTAGACAAAGGACAACTGCTCTGGTATTTAATTGCTTCACTCAATAAATAATTTTTCTTCTTTCATTGGAAAAATCTAACTTGACCATGGATTTACTGTATTTTCACACCTTAACCTATGAACTATCTGCTTCAAAACAAATACACAAACATGCCACTTTTACAGCCCACATCAAATTTTCTTTTGAGGAGGAAAACCACTGCATTTCCCCCTCATTCTGCTCTGTCAAGACCGATCCTTGGTGTTTCAGGGAGAGCAGTGCCTGGGTTCCTGTGTGCCCCAGGTCCCAGCTCAGCCTCACACAGGAAGTGACACCAAGCAGGGTCACCTGGGAAAGGTTCCGGCTTTCTATAATAATAAAAAAAAGAGATAAAACCCCCCCATATTCCCCACAGAACATTTTTATTTTTTCAAAATCAGCATTTTCCATCCATCCTGTCAGGAAGTTTCTTGCCAGCTCAGAGCACCGTGCCTGTGCCAAGAGTCTCTGCAGACAACCAGAGCTGCTGCTGGGAGTGAGGAGGCTGCAGTATTTTAGCCCTCCTTGCTTAGCAAGCCTGCAAAGCATTTGGGAGATGCCCTTCCCATCCTGTGTACACTTCATTCCAGTTCCAACAGCATTTGCAAGTCCCCATCTGGAGCTGCAGGAGAAGGTAAAAGCCCCAAAGCTCAAGAGCAGCATCACAATGTTCCTGGCTCCTTGCCTTCCCCTCCCACCACCTCTGCAGCTTTTGGCAGTCACACCACCCAATGCACTGGGATATTCCCTACTGAAGTGTAACTTCTCGTCAGTGCAAGCCCATCTTGCTGGGCTTGGGCTAACCAGAGATTTGTTACATTTAAAACCAAAACCGAATAAAAATAAGCAAAACACAACCAACAACAATTCTTTCCTTTATTTTTGTCTTTCTCCTCTGAAACTAAAGCAGACCCCGAAGTGCTCCAGCCCGTGGAAGGCCAGGGCTGGCTGAGGCATTAGCCACAACCTTATTCCTGGCCTGATGCAGCTTTCCCACGTGCACAGCAAATGCTCTGTGCCTGAGATCATGACCCCAGGGCAGTAAAGCTGCTGTAGCTGGCACCAGGAGTTATCTGCCTGGTAACACCCCTCTGTCAACCTTTTCTATAGCAACTTTGCTTTTTTTTTTCTTTTCAACAGAGGGATAAGATGGTATTTTTCCAGACTGCAAGGTCACTTGGAAGCATATGGACACTGATTCATATTACAAAGACTCTGTGCCAGATTTCCCTGGGATTTACAGTAACAGCAACCAAGCTTTATAAAAACACTCATAAAAACTTGAACTTTAAAAAAAAAAAAAGACTTACCATCCTATGAGATGACTCACAGAGGTAACTCCTATCAGTTACAGCAGTTGTGCACCAGCAGCTTTCTCAGATCAGATATTTGGAGCTGATCTCATGCACTGAGAAATGCAGATCAGGCAAATGCCTTGGTGGTGCTTATGCAATACCTCCTGCGCTTAGTTTTGTTGGTAGTTTTTAGAACAGAGGAATGAAAGATCCTCATAAAAAAAAAAAGAAAAAAATTCAAATGGAGGAAGTTCAATTTTTAAATGACCTCCCTAACTTTATTAGATTTTTTTTTAAAAGCTTGTTCTGAAAGCTGACATAATTTTTTCCAAATGGGAGAGCCTGGATGGCTGGCTCTGGCCTCAGCAACTCTCAGGCACCGTTTGAAAGACTGACGGGAAAACGTAACTTCCCATAAATGTGGGCTGATCTGAGATTACAAAACAGTCCTGTAAATAGTGTTAGTCATCACTGAACTTGGCATCAGAAAAGACTGCTTGCTATGCTAAGGCATCATGAAGAGCTAGAAATTATAACATTTAAAAAAAAATCTATAAATAAAACAGGTATTAAAGCCATGAGCTGGATTTAGGTGGAGTGGTTGCACATCTCAATACCTGCTTTATGCCACTCTCATCCCACCTTCTCGTGGTTAGTCCTGCCCTCTGCAGAGGGCCAGAAAGTTATTCATTAGCATTAGCAAATGGAATATTTGGATGACTATGAATGGGCTGTGCTATTCAGAGGGGAACAGCATCCATTTGACACCAATCCTGAGATCCTCATTTTTGATGCTAAGTTAAATATTACACAGTCATCTAGCAGGCTGTGATGACCTTTCCAAGTCGAGTCAGTTGGGGAAAAAACAGTAAGATCAGCCTGAAGACTACAAAATACAGCTTTAAAGGCTGAGAGGAGTTTCATGTCAGGGAAGCAATGGCAAAAGGGAACATTTATTTCATTTTATCCTGCAGTTTAACATAGGGAGAAGCTGCTGGGCCCTCTGCAAGCTTTTTTCTTTCCAGCAAACTCCAGAGATTCAGTTCCAGAGTCTCCATTACTGACACAGCTCCAGTCCTTGACAGATCTGACGCAGTGTTTATGGAGTCTACAGATATCAAAAAGATGATTTTTATCTGTCAACAGAGTAAATTTGATACAAAGCAAGGGCGACACACAAAGACCCCCATTGTGCCACATTAACAAAGTGCCTCTCCTGAGCACTCCATCGCTATTCTTTTGGGTAAATGTGAATGGCCTGACCCACCTACAGAGAACCTAAAAGCTCTGCATTTCATTTACCAGCACATTTGCATCAAACTCTGTGCTCTCTCCAACAACTTTCCTTGAAAATGCAATCAAAGCAGCCCCAGCCACCACAGCTCTCCTGCGGGGCTCCAATATTAATGCCACCTGAGAACACAGATTGGAAATTCTAGCTGGAAGTGAATCACAGTGGCAATTTACTGGGAAAAAAAATTAATCAAGTGTGCTGTTTGTCCATTTCATTTCCATGGAACAGTTGCATAACCACATGTTGGGAGTGTGTTTTATTCACTGCTCACCTTCTGGAATGCACTTAATACTTTAATACACCCCTAATATATAACAGAACGGATAATTCACTGATTTCTCCCTCATTAAAGTAAGTAAGGCCGTTCTAATGGATAGGGTAAATTAATGGCAGAAAAATTCATCAATTGCAAAATATCCTTACAACTGATCTCAGTGTATAGACCACCACTGCAAACACCTCAGACCCGTCTGCATGGGCAGGAGTGAATAACTCTATTTCCCATGTATTATTTTATGATTAACTGGAACAGAGAGACATTAGCTGAATGGAAGAGCTACCTGGCAGCCAGGAAGACAAAGTTATTGTATTTAAATTCATGGTTCCCATTTAATTTATACCTGCGAGTTTCATAGCGAGGTAGCAGAGTAAGCAGGTAAAATGTCCAGTGCACCTAAATCATCTCTGCTGCTGGAAATTTGAGTGAAATCTGACTTAAAGCAGAGTCAAACCAATTCTTTCCCAGTGATGCTCACAGAAACCAATGGTGGAGGGAAAGGTGGCAGTTCCAGGTACAAAACCAACCCTCTGCAGAGCAGCTTTGCCTCCGCTGAGGGAAACAATATCCAGACTGGTCACAGTGAGCTCTGCAATAGCAGAAAATTTACTTCTGCAGAGATTAACAAAGGGAGGTTTCGAAATCTGCACTGCTGAGTATGAACTTTCAGCTTTTTCCAGCTTGGCTGGATATAACTGGTTTGGTTTTAAATGTTTCACTGAATTAATGAGTTAGGTTGTTAATGCAAAACATTCACTGCACGTAGTGCCAAGGTCCCCAGCTAGAAGATTAATTTTTTGTGACCTTTTGCAAACCTCGCCTAGAAACAACAACCAGAAAACCCACCAGGCAGCAGCACCAGCCAGGACACAGCAGCTCCAGTCCCACTGCCCAGGCTCAGGAATACAGGGACAGCTGGCCTCCCCTGCCCCCAGCCCTGCCAGCTCCTGGGTGCCAACGCTGACACCAGGGACAAGGCTCCATGGGGACACAAAGGATGGCTACGTGCTCTGTGGGCGCTGCTGAAAAGGGAATGCTCTATTAAAATAAAATGAAATTAATAAAAAAAAATAGATTTTTAAAAATCAGCACCAAAATAGAAGTAAAATAACAGTTTTCTCAACACTTTCAGTGCCTGCTAGGCAGGCAGACACGCTCCCCAGGTCAGAGACAAAGTTAATGTTTCTGTCTCATATGGAGCCAAGCACAATATTGGCACTTTAAATAAAAGCGGTTTGTTTTTAAGTTGAAGCTCCGCAGGCCCCAGCTGATAGCATCATATGAGGGGGAAAAGAGGAAAAAAATCAAAGGAGGAAAAATTGTTGATGTTTTTGAGTTTTTGTCTCTCCCATCAGCCAGGGTCAGAAGATGCAGTGCTGTCTTTGGGAGCTCCAGATCACTTCCCAATCACACTGTAATTAGCCAGGCCATTAAATAAATGATCCCTGTGGCCAGCACCATCGACCCAAACCTGAGGGCTGAACCTCCTTCCCCCCACTCCAACCATCCCATGTTTGACAGCAGGTCCCCCAGCAGGCCCCCAGTTTGCCTGGGCAGCACTGGGAGCCAGCTCAGTAGCCTGGGACTGGGTGCATTTACCATAGTGCTGAGGCAGGGAGCAAAAACAGGTCCATGGTTGTGGGGTACAGGCCCATGGCCACCCTGTAGCCAGCCATGGCAGTCCTGGGATTCCTCCTCTTTGGCTGGGCATTAACGTTCCTTCTGCTTTTGCAGTCTGTTCATGAGAAGTCATGTAGGAGTTTCACCAGTTTGAATTATTTATTGCCAAAATATGCCCAGTGAGGGCTATTGCTAAGCCATCCCAGGGACACACTGTGTGGATGGACATCTCAGCAAAGACCTCTCCAGGCCACATCCCTGTCATTTGATAGGGACAGACCCAGCCAGAGGGGACAAATTGCCTCTCCAGAGAAACTTCCAAGGTGTGGATGGGACCTCTCTGCCAGCTGTGCCAGCACAGATCTGTGAAGGAGAAGAAAGGGCAAGATTTGGCAGGGCTGAGCTCCTCTGTTCCCACTCTGCAGTTGTACATCCCAGTGAGATGGTGTCCAACATCCTCCCGAGTAACTCTGCAAAGGCTGCAGCTGGGAGGAAGTCACAGGATGGGAACATCTCCAGCAGCCTAAAAATGCCAGCAGCAGAGCATCACCCTGGCTCCTGGCACACATCCCCATGCCCTGCCCTTGCCCAGGGCTGGCACCTGGAGGTAGCATCTGCCACCCAAAGCCTGGTTCATAACCCAGACCAAGGTTGTGACATACTTAATTCTTTTGGGGTTTAACCCCACTGAGGACTGCAAGTTCCCATCAATGAGCAGTCAACATTTTCCCCTACAAAGACTGGTACCACAGTAACTCTCCAGGCACTCAAACCTCAGGTGATCTCAACGTGAACAAGCAGAGCCACCAGCAATACAATAACCACAGCCCTGGAGCGGCCAAGCAGGCAAGAAAGGCTCTTCACATCTTATTATTTCGCGCTGCACGAATGTACAAACACACGCACAAACTTCAGCAGTTTTGAGCTTCAAGCAGCATCACAGTCAACATTTGTACTAAGGAACAATTTCTCTTTATGCCAACTGGTCAGGGTGCTTTGTGGCTTAAGCCTGGCTTTGAAACCGCGGGTACAGACTAAATGCAGTGGGAGCCGGTTGACCGAACAATCGTATTCATTCTCCATTCCTTGGCAGGCCTAGAGCAGAAAAGCGTCTTTTCCATTTAGACCAGTTAAACAGAGCTATTCATTAAAATTTCACCCTTCTCCAAACTGCTGGACTTCTCCATTTAAAATCTGCCTTTAAGAGAAGCCCTCTCTCCTCTGCCCCACAGTGCTCCTCATGCCCCTGTCTCAAGTAGTCCCCCCATTTCTGAGCAATGCTTTTGGATCGCTCTTGTGCCGTAACTGCAGCACCTCTCCTGTGTGTTGGTATCTGGGCAGAGGCTGCCTCAGCACTCAGGGACTCATGGCAATTATCTCTGATTTTCTTTTTCTTTTTTTTTCCCCAGACAAGCACAAAACTGAGCAAGATGGAAGGTTAGAAAGAGCCGGCTGAAACAGAACGCGATTAGAGTATAAAAATAGGTCACTGGGATAATATAACCTTTAGACTATTGGCAATGTGCCCCCCCTTAGAGACAAGCCTGTGTGCTGTATTTCAGGAGAATGTGAGGAATAAAAAACAACCACCACGACACACATCAAAACAAAACCACTGATCATCCCTCGGAGCTTTGCGTGCTTCTGTTTGAACATCACTAACATCAATTCACTCCTTTTCCTCTGCCCTCATCCATTTGATTGAGCACAAAATAAATGTTATGTAATCATACCATTAACATCTTCCAAAAAAGTAATAATCTCTTCTGGCACAGAGGCTTCATTACAGATTTGCTCTGCACTGCACTACCTTAGAGGGTTCACAGTTCCAACATCCCAGGGATCCACCTCCATAGCTTCAATCCTCAGATTCTGTCCAAGCTGCAGAACATTCCCAGCATTCCCCCCAAAGCAACGGCCCAGCAGACAGATCTCATCTTGACAGAGCCAGCTCCAGGTTAGCACTACCAGCAGAGGACACCAGACAGCATTAACAGAGCTTCAAGAAGTCACTCAGCTCATCAGTATCTGGGTGTCCCATCACCTCACAGGTGACTGCCAGCAGGTTGGTTTGTGCCTGAACAGGACAGCATGGCCATGCTTATCAACTCACTGGAGTTCCCGTTTCAGCCCCTTGTGATTCCTCTAGGATGTTTTGTCTTTGCTTGCATTGTCAGGGCTTTGTTAGTGATTTCATCTGAAACACAGGCGCCTCAAACAGCCCCTCACATGTCAGTGATATCCTGCCACACCATCTTCAGATGTGCCACGTGCCCTTGTGATCCCACCCTTGGAGCTCATTGTCAAGCATCACCATTTACGTAGGACAAGCCCAGCTTTGGCAGATGCAGCCCTTCAAAACGTACGTGAAGATGAATAGGCTACACCTAAAATACACTTCTTTGTGTTTTTATTATCTGAAATCGCTGAACTGGTTCCAAGACAAAAATCTGCTGGGGAGCTCAGAGGAATGAATAAGCACCAGAGGTAGATCTTAGTCCATGTCAAATTTCCGACAAGGATATTAGAGACTTTTAAATCAGCAGGGAACACTTGACTGAGCTGGTGAGGAGCTCTCAGGTGTGAGTACTCACAGTGCCACAGCCCCACTGTGCTTTCAGTGCTGCTACAGCCTGCCCCTTCCCAAGGCATCACCTTGGGGAAGCCTTGGAGCCCACTTTTCTGATGGACCTCTCCTCACAACCCCACTGCCAGGCTTGCACATCCACCTCCATACAGGTGACCTTAATGGAGGGGCCATCACCCCAAATTCGGGAACCACAGCCCAAATGCCAGCACAGCATTCACTGACAAAAGAAAACCAGTGTCAGCTTTTACACCAGCACCAAAACAATCCCACTGCAGACACAAACCCAAAAGCCTGCCACACAGGTTTCTCACCGAGCATCCAAGTCCCCTGTGGAACGAAGAACCGCTTGCTGAAGCCAGGCTGATCACCAGCTACCGAGCAGCCGCATAAGGGACAGACCCGCAGCAATTCCAGGGAAGTAAAGAATGCCCAGAGCTTTAAAACAAGATGTGGGTGGGAAGGACTAAACCAAGCTACTAAACAGTACCAGAGGCGCTGGAGCTGATCATCTGCAGCACAGGCTGATGACTTCGAGTGCTGCAGCCCCTTCCCAGCTGAGCATTTTTGGATTACTTCATTCCCCGTGCCCTTTTGCAATATGCAGCTTTGAGAGCCGCGTTACATCCTGGCTCAGCCTCAGCTCCCATTCCCCCACTTACAGTTGCTATAACCAAAAAGACAGCTGCAAAATACTTTGTCTGAAAGCAAAGAAAAAAGGTTTGGCAGGTTGGGATCGTGGATTATTTTTTTCCATCCCCATGGATCTGCTTCAGAGTCGTCCTTTCAGACCTTGCGCGCAGCCGATGGCTTTTGCAGCTTATTGAGCCCGCTGGTTTATGGCAATGTTTTTCTGCTCACTGAACTGGCTCATTCTTTCAGCAGAACAAACTGTTCCACGTTGAGGCAGGAGTTGGCTGTGTTTTAACAAAGGATTTTTCCCTTCTGACAGTGTTTTGCAAAAGACCCAAAAAAAGGAGTTTGGAGCCAAGTTACAAAAGGTCAGGAGAGGCGAGTCAAGCACTGGGTGTAGTTCCTGTATGTCACAGCCAGACAAGGAAATGGGTGGGGAGAAGAGGAATGGCATTTTGAGATGCAATAATATGTATAAAGTGATATTAATGAGGAATGGACTTTTAAATGAGGATGGCGAGCATGCAGGCACTATAATTCTTGCTGTACAACAGCAGGCTTGTTAGGTAGGCTGAGGCCTCTGCAATCATTTATCCATGTGAAGCATGCATTTGAGAGAGTTCAAGTAGCACTAGGAGTGAGAAAAAGGCAGTCTTATTTGCTTCCCCTCCCCAAGCTGATTTCAAGGAGCTACCGCACTCTCATCTCCCGTCAGCCAAATGAATATTCAAAAGGCTTTTGCCAAGCCAGCGCCAGTCAATCAGGGAAACAATGCTGCAGGGAAAAAAAACACTGGGCTGAGACAGGCACCTCGTCCTTCACCACGGCTCTGCTTCAGCATCCAGACCTTTAATGTGGTGTGGGATGCTCCTGCCAGGTCTGGTGCTCTGCCACAGGACAGGAGGGCTACAGCAGAGCTGCTGGATGGAGGGTGAGCATCCCCAGCCAGGGTGATCCAAGTCAGCAAAGACCCTGGCACTGTGGTCCCAGCAACCCAGCCCTCCTGAGGGAGCTGGTGATAGCTCGTCCCTCTCCTCTGCCACAGGCTGGGACCACAAATGTTTTCTGCATGGGGTGGGCAGGCTGCTGGTGAGGCCCCACTCGCAGCTCAGCAGCAGCAGCTGGTAGGAATTGGGTCTTTCTGCTCTGTACATGGACAAGGCAAGATGGACAACCCCGGCCTTGCAGATGTTGGGAGGAGGGAGCCAAGGGATCTGCAGCAGTTGACAGTATGTCATGCCTAATACTCAAGCTTTTCCAGGCCTCAGAGGAGCCCTGAATAGAAAGAAACCACCCACCATGGGAACCCAGCCACTTTTGTGGCTGGAAGGGGCAGATGTTCAACCCCATACAACAATGCAACACAACAGTTGAGGCTGTAAGTGAAGAATGCTGCATCCACTTAAAACTGAAGAGGGAAATTAGGGACACCATCTAATTCTAGAACTACCATTTGGTCCTGATGCTTGAAGTTCACATACCTACCCTGCAAGAGTGGCACAGGGTTTTCTTCCATTGCCTTAAATAGGCAATATCCTGGACTAAAACTCTGAACCACAAGGACTTCAAAAACATGGTCAGACTGACACATGCTCAGCTCATTCAGCTGGAACACCAGTTCCCAAATCAGTTCCTTTTTAGCACCTACATAAGTGACAGACTTCCAGAAGTCCCAAAAGGACTGGACAGGACTGGCCCTGCTGGCATTGAGAAGGGCAGACCACTAAGAGAGCTCAGTGTCCTAACAGCCAAACCCTTTGTTGAGATGAGTCTGGGGAGAAGCTGAGCTTCAAAAATCCTGCTCACCACAGCCAGCATTAAATCCTTCACCACTCAGTTGCCAAGAAGAGCTTGGCATGAAGAAAAACACCATCCCTACAACCACAGCCTCATTCACTGACCCCCAGAGTCCCTTTGAGACAGCCTTTCTCTGAAATACTCACCATGTCTTTTAGGATTGATAGCAAGAGAAAAATGGATTTGGGCGTTGATTTGAGATCTCTCTGGGCAAAATCTGGGTATCTGGATAGCGCTCCTGCCAGCCAGATGCAACCCTAGTCATTTGCTCCCTGGTTGAAAACTGTATTTGTTCAAAACCATTTGTCAAGACACTCTGGACAGAACTCAGAGACACAGAACGAAGTTCAAGGGTTATTTGTGATATGAACCGTGCCAGTCAGGACTCTCCTCTTCCTCCAGCTGTTTAGTGACACTTGGAATGGATTGACTTTACTGGAGAGTCAATTATTTTTTTACTTGAAAACTCACCATCCTCTAGATCAGCTGTGAGCTAAAAGCATCTGAGTTATTTACTGCTGGAAGCTAAAGGAATTTCCTTACTCTCAGAAGACAGAAATTTAAAATTAGTTTCAAGTTCAGTTGTGATAAACAAATCACATTCTCCTCCTTTTCTCCTGCTTTTTTTTGTTTTTGTTTTGGGATGGTGTTTTTTTGTTTGTTTGTTTGTTTGATGGTTAGTTGTTTGGGTTCTTTTTTGGGCGGAGGGGGGAAGGTTGATTTGGGATTTTTAGTTTGTTTGTTTTTTAAATTATGCCTGCTAGTCCAACCAGCCTTTTCCTTAGCTGCCCTTTGCAACTCCTCATTTAAAAACTCATTCACAAGATGCAGGAGAACTATGGACATCTTCTGAGAAAAACCAGCAAAGCCACATCCCTGAATTCAGAGCTTTCCCTTTGATACTTGAGTCCCTGAAAACCTCATTAGAAATAAACAAACCACCATATATTTAGGTTTTTTCCCCTTCCTTTGAAGAGTAAAAGGTTGAGAGCTGGGATGGGGACTCAGGACTTCAGCTCTCTGCTGACAACCAAGATGAGCCCACTCCACCTACCCTGCCCAAAAGCTGGGGGTGCAAACAGCCCCCAGCAGACTGATGAGGAAGACAAAAGGTGTTTTAAATTGGTACAACACTGCAACTAAAGGGTTTGGGGTCTTGGACTGAGTCCCACAAGCCTGAATTCCTATGGATGTACTTTGTACCTTGTGCATCACAAGGCCTTGATACAAGGAGATTCTTTTAAAAAATTCAGGCGTGCTGGGAGAATTGCCTCCTTGCCATGTTTTAGTGAGCCTGCCCATAAACTACCAGCAATTACCAAGCTTCCACTCTGTATTCAAAGCTCTGTACAATGGAGTTTATTATTTTTAAGCCTTTCAGACATCAATGTAGCAAACTTAACAGAGCTATTTGGAAGATTAAGACACAAACACCACCATATTATTCAATTTAGCTGCAACACTGAACACTTATTTCTGTAAAGAATCACAGCTAATACATTGCCAAGTGCCAGCAGAGACAAACACTTAAAGCTTTGAGTCCCACTGCAGCATGGTCTTATAAATCAAATTTAAGATATAAGAAGAAGGAAATTACTATCATAATGCAAGTACAATTACCACCAACTGATACCAAACCTATCTTCAGGTCTTGGCCACGGGCTTAAAAAAATCCACCCCTAGAAATGACAACCCAAGGAAATCCTCACTTTCTGTACATGCAGCCAGCAGTGAACCTTCTAGTACATCTCTAGTAGCTGTATTAGATGACTTTTCAAAGTATTTTATATGTTCATACAAGTGCAAAGAGACTTTGTTACCATCTCACCACTCCAGCTGGCAGTCACTCATAGCTGCTCTATTTGCCAAATCAAACCCGCAGACAGGTGACAAAGGGGAGTGATGAGAGAAAACAAAATGGATTTGTGCCTGTTTTCTATAATTACAGGGCTCACAGGAGACCTGACTGCTGCATTCTGCCCTCCTGAAAACATCCCACCCTTCACAAGCAATTGCATGAACTTAGATTAGACTGGTGCAGGTGTAGCAGAGGAGAAAGACATCCTTCCGTGGAAATCAGGGAATGAAATAAAATAAGAGTCCATTTTAAAAAACAATAAATTAGTTTGCTACATGAAGACTGTCACTTTCTTAGAGCTGACTTAACCTGAAGCCTTCGGAGAAAACCCATCTGTTGCAAATTTAAAATTTCCCAGCCTTTCAAATGAACATGGAAAAGTTCTCGTTGCAAAGTCCCACGAATAACAGAAATCTTCCTGGTTTACACCAAAGGCATCACAGACTGTTATAATTTCAGCAAGACAGAAAAAGAATTTCTCTTGCTTTTCAGAAAAAAATGAAGGGTGGTCTCATTACACCAGTCTAAAACATTCATCATCATCATTAGGGTGAAGGGCACAGCAACATTAACTCTGTTTCACAGCACTAAGAAAACAGCAGGATAAAGTAAACTGCAGGAGTCAGCACGGGGGACAGTAAGGTAAAATAGGTCCATGCTGTGTCAGCAGGCAGGCTGCAAACACAGGAATGGGGATGACCAGCTGGTAATGCCATGAAATGCATTTCATTTCCAGGCCAGCAGCCCAAAGTACAGTCGGGTTAGGAGAACATGGTGCTCCAGGCACCTGGCCTCTTCTTTGTGCTAGGAGTGAACAGACCTGGGAGCATCTTAATGCTGTACCAAACACAGTGTGTCAGGCTGGACTCGGCTCAGGACAGCAGGAATTCCCAATGCACAAGCCCATAATGACCCACCAGCAGAGGATTAGGGAATAGATGCCACCCAGTCAGGGCAGCTGGGCGACACCACACACTCTGCAGGACTCATCCCTGGATCCTGTCAGGGCAGCTCTGCAGAGAAACCCCATGAAAGCAACACCCTTGCAATCAGTCCCACAAGTCCTCTCCCTGAGCTGCTTCCCAAACAACCACACCAGGCAGAGCAGTGAGCAGAAGGGCTCCTTCAGAGAATTCTCCATGGATTGTTGCTGTACCACTGCACTACCTTCCAGGGATAGCTGGGAAAGTGGTTTGCAGCACTGTTCAAAGCACTGGAGAACTGCACTGCCACTGCATTTGGGGTTCTTCTGGACCATCTGTTTTCACATGAAAAGCCATCAGCAACTGCAGGGGCAGCACCCAAAATTCAGGGCCAGCTGCCCCTACCCATACACTTCACCCTCTCCACCCTTCTAAAACTGGGCAAGAGTCTCATCATCACCTGGCAAGTGCTGAAAAGCTGCTGGTGCAGGAGACACCTCACTGTAAATGACTCAAGGGCAAGGTCCCATGGGATGGCAGCTCCCTGTCAGGGATATTCAGGTTACAGTTACTTGCCATCCCCCAGACTACACCAGTGTTCTGAAACCCTTCACCAGGGTTCAGCTCCCTTAGGAAATTGCTGCCAGCCTCCTCCTTGTTGCCTGGCATCTTCCCCACATCCCTCCCTTCCTCAATCAGTAGTTATTTCCATGGCATTTTAGAATTTCCCAGGAGCCTCTCCCCAGAGCTCCAAGATCCTCTAACAGACAACCCTGAAGAGTATTAGGTGTCACACATCCCTGTGATCTTTCACACACACCAGTCTGGAGCCCACATACACAAAGTGGCTTGAACAACTAAAAGTCTCACAGTTTGGGGGAAAATCCACAGCCTTAAATGTTTGTTGGGCCAGCACAAAGATCACACAAACCTCGAAAGGGAAAAACAAGAGGGCTAGACAGCAGAAGTGCTTAATGATACCACATCCTGTACACTGAGAATTCAGTTTCTTCCCTTTCACCAGTGTCAGGAGTGCTGTTCAAGACAGTTTTACTCCTAGTTACAGGCAGAGTCTGAGGAATAGCCAGACAATGCCTGGTCTAGAAGCAGCCCGAGCCTGTTGCTGTGCCCTAGAGGCCACATGCTGCCAGCATCCCACCCAGCAGGACAGTCAGTAACCCAGGATACCTTGAAGGAGAAGGGGTTTGAGGTTTTGGCTCTTGGGAAGAGCAGGATGGAGATGAAAGCAAAGTTTTTGTCCAAAAAGGATGGATTTTTTCCTGCTTCTGGGCCATGCCTCTTGCACAGATGATAGAAATTTCATGTGATATATTGACACCAAAGATGAAAGAGTGGCCACAATTCATACTGCTGGTTCCCAACAGCCTGCACAAGCCTGGACCAGATGTGTGACCAGAGGGAAATACAGATAACAGTATTTTTAATATTTCTGGATAGTCAGATACTCCCCAGGAGCATTTTCACACCCACAATCACCACGAGGGCTGATTTTCTGCCACAGCCCAAAGAGAATCATTTCCATCCAAGCACAGCATCCCACAGCAGCTGGAGCTCACTCACTGCCACAGGGTGAGGGTCTCAGGCTGGGGGCTCTCCCACATCCACTCCTGGACCATCAGGCTCTGGCAAAGAAGGCTCAGCATCATTTCTCAGCCCTGCTGCACCTGAAGCAGAGGCAACCAGAGGCAGCTCTTCCCAGGACAGCTGACACATGGAGGCTTCCCCTTGGGAATGGCAGGAAGCCTTCATAGCACCACACAGGGGGACAGCCTGCTCCCCACATATGCCATGAGGTTTTAGCACATTTCAGGCATCCTGGAGAGCTTCTCTTGACAATTAGGGAGTGGTAAAAGGGGTGGTCTATGCTGTTACCCCACACTGGGAAGGAGCAGACAGGGGAGAAGCAGGGAGAGATGAAATGATCTATCCAAGGGTCTGTGCACACACTGCCTTGGGGAGCAGGGCAGGTGCCATCATTTGTACCCCCAAAGCCATCACATCTCTTTAGCATTCACCCAGGTTCAAAGCAGAAAGGCAGCACAGGAGCACCAGAAACCTGTTCTGCCCAAACGTCAATTTAAAGCTGAAGAACTGAAAACAGTGCTAAGGAAGACTTTACAGCTCAAAGAACAATCTCCTTGCTAGTGCAGTTATGCCAGGAGCCCCAGGACCTCATGGAACATACTCCTGAACACCTATAAAACCCTTTAAATGGATCATCCTGTTCTTTTTTCCCCAGGAAAACAGAAGAGAGACCCATGAAATGGTCAGGCTTCCTACTCCACACAGGTTCTTCACACAGCAACTATGGAAAAGGGTACAGACACTTTCCCACTGACACAGCTCCAGGCTGGAGGGGAAATGCTGTCACCAGTGTGTTACAGAAAGGGAAATGAGGCTCAAAGCAATTTTAAATAACTCACCCAAGGTCACAGGAAGCTTATAGCAAAGTTAGTAATTGAACTCAGGACTTGTGAGTCCTCAGTCTAGTAATTTATCAGAAATCACCTTTTAATGGGTCACCTTTAGTCAGACACCCTCCTATTTTGCACTGCCACTGAATTATACTGGCAGAGGGAATTATTACGAGCTTCCCTTACAGCCCAACATGCTTAAAGGGTTGTTTTGGAAATAAAATAAAACTTGCAGCATGCTCAGTGTGCTGGAACACACAACTCCTCAGTGCTGCAGAGAGCTGAACCACCACAGTGATTACAAGGCTCCAGATCAAGCTGGGAAATAAGAAGCTGTTTTTCCTCTGCAGTGAGTCACTTTGTTTTCAAGGGTGGCCTCCAGTCCACAGTTTGAAGGGTGGTGAGTAAGAACTCACCATTCCACCTTGGATTTGTGTCTTCTTTCACAAATACCTCTGATGACACAGAATATTGCAGCCTTAGCTCAGAGCCAGACTTCCCAAAGCCTCTCCTTGAACCTGATGTACCACCAGTTTGTGTTGGTACAAAACAATAGAATGGATTTTATCCAGGCTTTCACACGCCACAAGCACAGCTCTTTCCCTTCATAAAGAAAACCTGTTCAAGCACCTCTCAGTCCATTCACAGAGACTGGACACAGCCTTCACTGGAGCCCTCCACATCCTCAGGGCACCCCGCCAGACAGGGCTGGTTGAAGGCATCTCTGGAACATCCAACCTGGCTGCTCCTGGGAGTCTCCTGCTCTGCTCACCCCACCAGAGGAACTGCAGCATCACTGCTCATCCCAAACCCCAGCACAGGGAGAAGCCCTGCAAGGAGGAACAGCAAACCCTCCTGATACTGAGATGTGGTTTGTAACACAACAGACAATCAAACCACATCTGTGGATATCTGCAGCATTCAGATCCTTCTCAGCTGATTAATAATAGTGGAAGTGTTGGGCAATAGGTTTGGAAAGGGACATGCAGGACGGAATTTGCCTTTCACAAAATACAATGTGAGGGGCAGGAGTCAAAACTGTTAGTGTGGGGCTAGCCAAGAAGTTTATGCCATATTTAGGCATCCAGTGACCTCATCTTCCTGAGTACAAGCAGTTTAATTTGTCACACTGATATTGTATACATGTCCTGAGCAAATAGGTCAGTAAGAAGTAAGAGTAGGAAGGGAGGAATGAGGGAGAAGGATGCAAGGGCATGTGGAAAACTCCATCTGATCTGCAATCTGGGAAATTTTACAGTTACAGATACTGACTGGGGAGACAGGAAAAGGGGAGGGAAGAGAGGCTTCACAGCTCTGTGCTCAGGGCTACAGTCCCTGCCTGGGGACTGAGGGGCACTGCTCAGTGCCAGCCCCCAGCCATCACCTTCCAGGGAGCACCAACACCGCCAGTTTAACAGAGAACACTGCCATTTAAAGAGAGGACAAAAGGAAAAGAAGAGAAAGAACTTCACCTCTTCTAAGGCTCTGTTACAGAAACAAACACCATATGCTACCAAATTCCATGGATAAAGGACAATCCTGTTTTGCAAAGCCTTTGTGTGGGAAATTCTTTGCTTTGAGCTCTGCTGCAGCTTTGCAGGTGATTTAAACTCCTGGGAAAAACTTACCTCTCAGGGTAAGGAAACAAAATTTCTTTTCCCCACCTGTTCTTCACTGGCAGAGCAGAGGTCCTGGATGGAAGGGCTGTATGAGTGGGATAACCCTGCCCCAGCCCGTTCTGCTTTAAGGTTACTCACCAGAAGTCCTTGCTGTCACTCCACACCTTGAACCCCAGTGAGGAGCACATCCAGTGCTGTGGCTTCATGCAGGGCACCGAGTCTTGTGAAAGCACCTCATATTTTTCCTACCATGGGTCCCGTCTTTCCTAACACTGTCAGTTCAGGGTGAACCCCTCAGCCCTCTGCAAGAACCAGCTCAGCACAAACACCTCCAGAGGGTTATTAGCAACAAGACCAAACTAGCAGCTGTGGGCCTGCAGATCCTTGGGCCCTAAACACAGGCCTGAAGAGGCGTGACATCAACTATGTCAAAAATTTGCTTGCTTTGAAATCCTACTCCTGCTTATTTATGTTCCAGGAGTACCCAGAGGCCTCAGCCAAGCCCTACAGAGCTGGGGCTGGAGAAGTGCATTTGCACATGTAATGGCCTTATAATCACAGAATGGTTTGCGTTGGAAGGGACCTTGAAGATCATCTAGTTCAGCCCTGCTGCCATGGGCAGGGACACCTTCCCTACACCAGGCTGCACAAAGCCCCACCCAGAGCTCCTGCCCCATGGCCACCACAGGCAGCTCACAGTTTTCACCAGAAATAACTCAGAGCCAGGCTGGAGGTGAGAAGGCTGTGGCAGGGCAGGCTGCAGGAGAGAGCCTGCACAAGGGCTGGGAAGCAAGCCAGCAGCCAGGCTTCATGGACAGGGGTGTCCCCGGGGCTTCTCCAGTGCTCCCATGGCAGAGCTGAGCTCTGCCTCCAGCAGCCAAAACACCCTGGTGAAAAAGCTGCACACAGAGCTCTGCAACCCCCACAAGGATGCAGAGAAGGCTGTTAACCTAAACAGACAGGTCTGAGATTGATTCACAGGAAGGATGAAATCAAGAGGCAAAAATAACATTTCCAACACACCACTGACATACCAAGCCCTTAATCCAAGGCACTATTTACAGGCCAAGAGCATTCCTTGCTGCTCTTACCTTAGCTGCAAGGTCTGGGTCAGTAGCTGCTTTGAAGGAGCCTATTTGAAGGTAACAGACAGCCCAGGAAACAGCCAAGCCCAGAAACTGGGATTTGCAGGAGAAGATAAATAATTAAAGGGACAACTGAGCACAGCTCACTAGACTTTGCTCCTCGATGCAAGCACTGAACACAGAAAACTCGAAACATTTCCTCCCTGAATGCATTAAACTCCCATTTTGCTACCTCAAAGTCTTTCTCCAGCATTCAGATATTCACCTCCCAGATGTACTGCTACAAATGGGTCTTGCAAATAAAGTTTTACAAAAAAGGAAGGTTAACGCACAACATATTTTTCCCATTACTTCAATACATCCTGAAAGCTCTGCGAGCTCGGTAAAGAAAGAGTCTACTTAAAAAATCAAGGGTGGGGAAGAATTAGCTCACCAAAACCATAAACAGATTTGCTTTGCACTTTCAGGCCAAGAGAAAAACAAGACAGGCCATGCGCGTATTGATGCACACAATGGCACAATCCTTTCAAAAACAAATGGATTGAGAGGGAGAGGACACCACAGGAGGGTGGGGGGGAAGGAGGAGCACAGAGAAAGGGGCCAAGTTCTGGAGCAGAGATCCTCAGTTTGGTTCTTAAAGCTCCCTCAGAAGATACTGAAAAGCCTCCATGGGCCAGCACAGGACTGGGAGCTTGCAGGGAGCGTGGCACACTTTGTTACAAAGCCACAATCCATCTCTGGGTACTGGCCCTTCAGTAATGAACAACATACTCTTCTGCAGATGGAACACATAGGGATCCTTCTTATTTATCCAGAGACCTTCCACACAAACCATCCACATCCATTATTACTCTCTTTCCATGGCAGATACCAAGGAATATAAAATTTAATTCCTTTCTCCCTACTTTCCCTCATAAGAGACCCTGACTGTTTACAAAAGCAGGGCAAAGCTACAAAAGCTTCCCCTTCTTCCTCTTGCAAAATTCTGTTTGTAACAGCCAGACAACCAGAGAGCCACAGTGTTCCCTGCATTTGCTCAATGACTGCTATAAGGTATTGAGGACCCACCTAGATGCAATTAATGGATGGAACTTCAAGGAGGACAGCTCTCAGGGGGCTGAGGGTGCACGTGGATCCCAGCACATCACAGGCTTCAGCAGGGTGCCTTAGTTTATTCCTACCAGTTTAACAGGCTGCAGAACTGGAAGCGTGTCAGGAGAGCTGCAGCAAACAGCATCAGTCCAGTCACTGAACTCCCAACTCTGATTATTTAATAAAGTCTAGAAATAAGCAGGCTCCAGATGTGGCATAAGCTGGGTAGAAACCACTCTGGGTTTGAAAATCCCCATTTCCACAGGGACACTGTCATTTATCACACAGCCATGAACTGGGTGAACTAATTCCCCGCCAGTCTGCTCACTAATGTTCAACCATGGAGCTTACTTTTTGTACAAATAAAATGGCTTGGCTCTGCTACGAGACCCCATTTCTTCTTCAAAAGTCTGGAACGGTGTAATGGAAAACTGGAGTGTTATTTCCAAGCACACTTCTTCCATCTACAGAAGCCAAAGGGAAAAAGCATCCCTCTCCTGATCCCTCATCCACACCATGGGACAGATGGATATTTATTAAGTTATATGGAAATAAAGTAAATCAGCGACTAGCACAGAGATAGAGGAACCCCAGCCAGGAGAAAAGTACAAACACACAGGCTATTTGAACTCTGTTTTGTTCAAGGAGTGATGTCCAGAAGCAAAGAAAATAACAACTGTCCCCTTCTCAGGGATACCTGGAAGCATAAGCCAAGCTTGATCTGACCACAGAGCAGCCCCTGTTTTCAAGGCAACTGCACAATCACCTCCTTCAGCCATCAGGCTCCAACAGCCTACACAGAGATCCTGGGATCCACTGGAACACCCCACATTTCCCTGTCCAGGCTGCACAGGACAGAAAGGTCACATCACACACACAGCACCCAAGGTGACAGCAGTGTCCTACCTGCACGAGGGACCTTGTCCTGAGCCTATCGTTCTCCTGCCCCTCCTCTGTGCTCACCCACATCTTTAAAGTGCCAGCAGTTGCTTCAGCTGCACCAGGATTCAGGGCTGCAAGAGAAGACAGTAGACCAAAAATTACTGCTGCATCCCTGCAGGAGAAGGCACCTTGGTTAGCAAAGGCTAAAAGCAAAAATACAACACTGATCAGTTCGAGGTGTCTCCCAGCTCGTGCTGTCCACCCCACCATGCTCCCACAGTACATTCCCACACAAGCACCCTAAACACCCATTTTTGGTGTTTTTTCCCCTCTCAGTTAGTAAAGACATTATTTACCAGAAGTGAACCAAGTTGGCTGAATTAACCAGCAAGCCCTGAACGCAGTGAAAGCAACCCCCCAGGTGCAGAGTTCTGGAAACCAGTGCCACTGCTGCCCAGCTCTCTGTGGACTTGGTCCATCACAGGGCTGGAAACCTCACTGGCCAGAGCAAATTTAGAGCAGCAGCCACAGCACCCTGCCTGCCACTGCCACAGCAGCAGCTAAATATAACCTGCAGCTCTGCTCGTAGCTGTGGCCTTCTTTTCTTCCCCTCATTTCCCCCCACTGCCATCCAATCCCTGTTCCCTCACTGCTGCAGAAGCAGCAGAGCCAGCTCCATGTATTTCCTAATTTCTAAACTTTACTGTCTAAAGAGATAACCAGCCAAGTGGATTTCTGGGATTAAGTTCAGACCAGGGGAGAAAACAGCATATTGAAAAACAAAGAGTCACCCTTAAAAAAAGGTGAGCCAGAGCTTGTAAAAAGGATGAAAAACAGGAAAATTAGGTTGTGATTGCCCAAGTAAAGGAAAATTTAAACTTGTTTGTTGCCCCTGCCCAAGCAGTGACAGGTCCTCCTCTCCCAGCAGCATGTCCCAGGTGTCCTTGCCCAGTGGCAAGGGCTGGAACTGTATGATCTTTAAGTCCCTTCCAACCCAAACCATTTTGTGATTCTATGATTTTGTCAAGTGTCCCTGTGCTTCAGCCAGCTCCCGTCCCTAAAGTTCCCAGTCAGAGCCCCACTGATCTGCCTCTCAGGTTGGATCCTGCTGACCATTCGCTTTGCACACAGCTGCTGAGATTCTTGGATTAAATAAGTAACTGGCACAGAGAGATTTCACCAAATAACTGGCACAAATGCATTACAGCTCAGGAAGGGCTCCCCAAACCCATCCAACATCCTGCAGACAAGAAATTTCCACTCTGGCTGTAATTTCACAGACCAAACTCAGCAGGACTTAAAAAGAAGAGAGAATTAAAAAAAATTAAAAAAAAATAAGGCAAAGCAATTGGACAAGAGTAGAAGGACCAAAAGGTTTTCCCTCACTAAGCACTCAGGTGTCCCACTGCTCCCTGCTGTAGAGTCATGCTTGGAGAAAGCTTTCCCCAGACCTGCAGTGCTGCCTGCTCTGTGTTATTTATTATATATTAATTGTTGTGTGTTATTTTCCCAATTTAATTCACAGGAAAAGCAAAGCAAGCCCAAAACCAAAGGGGAAAAAAAACCCAGGAGGCCTAAGTCTGGCAAATCACAAGAGTTGAGAGAACAAGAAAAAATGCTTTAAATGCCTGCTAGATGCCACAGCTTTTTGTTTTTTCCTCGATTTTCTTTTTTTCCTCCCCTAAAATGAAGGGAAGGCTTACCCCTAACCAATTAGGTTTCAGCACACTTGGAAAGATCCCAGCGTTGAATGCCGAGACCTTGACATAACAGGTGACAAACTTTGCTATGCCAGAAAAAAACTTAACATATAATAAGAAACAAATATTAGACTGCTGATGGAGTGGGTTTTTATTCCAGCAATTTGTGTAAATGTCCTATATTGACTTGCACAACCCCAGCACCTCCCAAACAGAGCGATAACAGGCATGGCCCCACTGCTTATCTGCCATTGCTGCTCCTGTAACACTGCTCTTCCTCTGCCCTGGTATATTTAATATCCTTCACACACTCCTTTAGGGACTCAGCAGATGCCTAAGACTTTGGCAAACAAGATTTTGCGTTCCTTGGAGTACCTAAATTAAAGAGTGACCTCGATCACAGCAGTCAGAACAGCTTCGCGCTTCTAGAAATTAAAGGTGGCTTAAATAGAAACTTAAGCTGGACGCAGAGATAAATCTGAGTCTCCCAAAACCTTGTTCTGAAATATGGAGTAAAGCCCCTGCAAATTTGGCACCATGAGCCACGATTACCCTGGCAGCTCCTGCTTGAATTCCCTGGAATTGCTGCTTCAAGAGGAATAGCACAGAGAGAGCTGGGGCGAGGGGGCAGGGACTGGGCTTTCCTCAGAGCAGAACATGGAAACCGCTCAGCCGCTTATCACTGAAACTGGAACAGCAACAAGGACAACCAAGGCATGCTTTTTTCCCCCCTAGCTTCTTTCAGATATTAAAATCCCAGCATCCAACAGCCAAGATACACTGAGGTCCTTCTGTCTCAGTTATTTGCACTCTCTGCCAGAACCACAGCCATCATTACCATCCCACTGCCGTCCTTATGGCTTTCCAAGGCTTGACTGAGCAGCTGAAAACCTGCAAACAGTTCCAGAAGGGAGAAAATCTTCCCCAAATATCAAATTCAACACAGAGCAAGCCTCCTATACCTGTAGGTTTAACACTGCAGTGTCTGAACCAGTTGGACCAGTGGGCTCTTGAAAAGAGAGAGAAACCCCAGCCTCACAGCACCACCCCTATGTGAGATCCACAGAAGGACTGAATATTTCCAGATCAAATCCAATGCAAAGGCTCAAAAACAGAGATTATTCTGTTTCCCTTGTACCTGACAACCCCACCTCAGATTCATCTTTTTTAGCAGCTGTTAGCACTCTTTTGGAATCTTAACAGATCTTCTTGCTCTCTTTTGGGATTTTTTTTTTTTTTTTGGTGTGGCTGAAAAGGGAACTAGGCTGTCCCAGAATAAAGCCTCCTTGCACAGCAAAGCCTGGCTCAACCTGACACTCACATAAGCAGACACAGCAGCCCCAAATCCACCTCTTTGTCCCTACAAAGACTGGGCTGAGAAAGAACAGAACGATACAGAAAAAGACAAAAACAAATCCCCTGCCCACCAGTCTCCAAAGGGGATGCTTCTTGCCATTCCCAGAACTAGGATATAACTGAGCTGTGAAGGCACTTTCCAAGACCCCAGCATTGGCAGAGATGGGCACCTTCCTGAGCTGTCCATAGGTACATGAATGAAACTTCTCAAACATGTGAGACCTTCCGACACTGCCCAGCAGAGACTGACCGACCCTGCAGCCCCTGCTGCTTGTGGAACACTGATTTTAACAAGTTACCATCCCCAAGGTACAATTAAAGGACTGAAAAGTTACCCTTCAGGATCTCTGAATTGGCTGTTTCTACTTCTCCAGTATGTAGAGAGCTGGGAACTCTACTGGTATTTCTTTAGAGAGAAATAGCTGTACTGAAGGTAACTTTATTCACTCCCCTCTCTGCCTCTTTCAACTGAAGTGAACCAGCATCCTGGAAAAGCTGCACCATTGAGAGGCAAGTTGTACAATTTAATGTCCATAAAATTCAATTTCAGAACCAAAGAGCATGAAATATTTCTAGGCAACATCTGCTTTTGTAGGGAGGCAGGCAAACTTGTGTTATGTTTAGTCACTTCAATCTTTTTAAGTGCCTGAAAATTTAAGCCACTGAACATAATTTCTCATCTCTTGCTGATTTTAGACCAAAACCCTCTCCAGCCTCACCACTCCAGGCCAGCACTGTAGGGAGCACAAGATAGCAGCAAGACAACTCCCACTGCGGGGGAATAAACTGCATCTCCCTCATACAACAATGACCACCAAGAAATATCACAAAGATATTTCCAAGCCATTCCAACCTCTAACAACTGATGCTCCACAAGCTCTTTAGATCATCAAATCCTGTTGTTACTTTGAGGGAAAGTACTGCCCTAATTTTGCCCAGTATTTAATTGGAACTTTTGTCTCTACAATTTTAGGACCATGACCTCTTGCTCTACCCGCTGTGTGCACAGAGAGCAGCCACCATCTCCCCTTTCAGACACTTGTAGATGTATTTCCTGTCTTCCTCTTCTCACATCTAGAGCCAAACAGTTCAGGCTTGCTCAGACCAGAGATTTCTGGACCTCCAAAAATTTCCTTACAACTCTCTGGATCTGCTCCCACCAAACCTTTCACCTCCCTCCTGCCAGAACCAGACAAGGACACTTCCCCCATCCTTCTGCACTATGCTACTCCTGATGCTGATGTTTATTTTCAGCTGAGTTTTATTCCCAACCTCCAAGAATTTACAAGCAGATCGTGGTCCAATCCATGTCTACTGGAATAATTTTTCCCATTGCAAAGAGAAGGAATTATGCAATATTCCCATGACGCTAAAAATTCCTATTGCAGAGTTTTAAAAATTTCAAATCCTATTCAGGCTGTATTTTAAAACAACCAAGCAGGTACACATAACATAGAGCATTAAAAGCCAGCTTCCCATCCAAGAAAAGGAAAAAATGGACTCCCACTCCTCTCATTTTCATCTCACTTCCCAAAGGATGCTCCAAGGACCACAGGAGACAAAAAGAGCTAAATTTCACTATCTATTATTTGAGAGCCGTAATCATCCCTTTGTTCCGTGTTTTATTCAAGGCCTGATGGGGCTCTGATCATCCATGTGATTATCCAGAGGAAACAGAAGAGCACTGGTTTCCCTTTCATCCAAAAATCCCAGGTCTACAGCAGGACGTGGGAAGCTGCGGCTCCGTGCCTGCACTGCCTGGAGGTTTTGGCATCTTGAGCTTCAGCTCCTGCTGTGAGCTGGGATATTCTGGGATGGGGAACTCTGTCAGTCCCCTGGGATCTGCTTTCCATGCTGAATGCCGTATTTAAACTGTCAATACATTCAATAACATGGCTGAGCAGTTCCTTTGCCCTTATCTCCAGCCTCTCCCAGTGCAGTTACTGGTGCCATTCACATACAGTTTTGTGGGAGCAAAGAGACAACAAAAGCAAAAATAAGTTTTTTTCAACAAAAATTCCCTTTGACAGGCAGCCTTGCCATTAACTCAGGGATAAAAAAAGCCTGGGAGCCAGCAGTGACAATGCAATTATAATACAAATTATTAATACAAGGGACCTCAGTGCTCTTAGCTTCCACATGCAGCTTGCAAAAAGCCAAAGGTTCCTATTTTTTGGGAGGTGCACAGACCTTGAAAACTCTACAGTTAGCAAAGAAAAAACCACACTGACAGTCATTACACTGTCCATAATGTCTTTTTAAGGTGACTTGTCATTTAAACTGTCAGCTTGAAATCTAATCATTTTAAAAAATGACTATAATATTATGTATTACACTCACAGGCTGCAACCACTGCCAAATTCCTGTGACAGTTTTCACAGGATTATAATCACATTCCTCTTTTAATGTTTTTTTTCTCTTGCTCCTGTGCCAGAGAGATGGGAAGGAGAGTAAATGGCTACTTAAGAACAATGTATGATGATCCAAACCAAAACTGGAAATGGAGCACAGCGCCGTGTTCCCCATCTTTGTAGGTGGGGATGCTCAGCAGCCAGAGCACTTTCAGACACTAGTGTGATTTTAAAGCAAGTTTTCCCATGAAAAATCCTTCTACCAAAGGAAAAGCTCTGATAATTGTGGGGCAGACGTGGGAGGACAAGCTTTATGTTTCTGTCATTGAGAAATACCAGGTCCTCACAGAGATCGGGCACAGCTCAACTCAGCAGTGGCCGCAAAGGGACCCTTGGTGGGACCCCGAGCAGAGACAAGAGCTGAGCACACCAGATCCCTGTCCTAGGGCTGCACATCCTCCATCACTGCTCCATCTACTGCTCAGAAACCCTCCTGCCTTTTCTTCTCCTGAAATGCTCCTGCTAAGATGGACCAGCTGAACAGGCCCACAGTCAGAGTTTTCTCTCCACACCAAGACCGAGGCCAGTCTGAGCAAAGTGCCAGCTGGGTCCTGATCCCAGCCCCTGCAGGGACCTGGCTGGGGCTCAGCCTGGACAGAGTTACACAAAACAAAGATTCTGGCATTTCTTAGCTGCACCTAAATGTCTTTTTTTCCCTCCCCCCCAAAAAGAAAATGCCTGGAGCACAATAGTGCTTGTTTGTACAAAGAGGACGGACAAAATTGTCTAGAAATGGAAGCAAAACCTGATTCACCCAAGCTAATGGGTAAATTTTGCAACATGAATGCATGAAAAATGTAGGGTTTTTTTTTCTTTTTTGCCTGCAAGGTCCTTTTTTTTTTTTTTTGCAGGACAGTGTTCCCTTACAAAAGCATTCTTCTGAAAGCACTTCTCCCGTGAAGCTCCCCTCCAACAGCTACTGTTACAAATCTGTGATAAAAGATGTATTCAGCAGGGTTTGGCACACAAATAGCACCCAAATGGGCACTGCCAAAGCCTTGCAATTTTATCACGAGCTCCAAAATACTTGGAGAGAAAAAAGATGCCCTTGCAGGGAGCATCAGCATAAGAGAAGCTTCATCCCCTGGGATAATGAGGACTTCAGATTGATCAGGATGGGGGAAAAAAGACAAATGTCTAGACACAATTCTGGAGAAAATCTCTCAAATAGGAGGGCAGAGTGATCCAGATTTTCAAGGACTTCAAGACCGTGCAGAAGGAACCTTTGATGAATTATCACTCGATTTAATCCATCCTCAGCATTTTGCAGTGCCCCCACTGGTGACTACTTTTTGGGGGGATTTTACCAGACCTCTCCAAGAGTCTCTGGACCAACAGAAAGCTGTCCAAAGTTATCCCTTAGCATCGGATCAGCCGTCTCACAAACTCCAACTTAAGCTTGCAAGAGAAATATAAACTGAAATAAAAACCTGCACTGACTCAGCAAGGCCCATGAAAGTCTGGGGGACACACAGGCCTTGGTGGCACAGGGCAGTGGCTCTGCTGCTGCTGGGGAGGTGGGGCTGAGCCCAAACACGAGTGTGTAACACCTTCAGGGCACTTGTGCAGGACATACAAACACACACCCAGCACAAGCACAGCTCTTCTGTCCTGCTGCTCCTCCCTTTGTGCCAGAAACGACCACAGCCAAACTGGACCCAGCATCCACGACCCAGGGGGAAAAGAAACATCTCAGTAATTAATAGACTTCAGCTAGAATCTCCCAGGAGACAGTATTAAAATGAAGGAGGGAAGAAACAAACAGAGGAGAAAAGAACCAACCTAGCAGTGTCTGCCATGCCAGCTTCTAAAGCCAAAAGTCAAGCCCGGGACCCTGTGGCACTGTTCCCAGTCTGGGATACTGGGAGACAACCAGACTAATGCATCTCCCTACCACTCTGTGCCCAAGAATTCCCATTTTCCAGCTTTTCTCCATAACCACAAAGCTCTGGAGGTTTTGTTTCCCTTTAAGAAGCTGAGATTTTCACTCAAGTCCCTGGTTCTGAGAGCTGGGCTGCACTCCAAGAGCCACAAGAGCCAGACATCAGGAGGTAGCAATGGGCTGCAGGCACTGGCCACCAGCCGAAGCCTTTTCCAACCAGCTCAGCTGGGGTCTGGATTTGGGAATCCACACTGCTGCATTCAGGAGGTGTTTCCCAAAATGCAGAGTTTAACCCCAAAATTGTATCGTGAAGCAGCAAGCACAACTCTCCAAGACACCATAAATGAATCACTCTGTACCACACTCACTGAGTCCAACTCTAAATCTGGTTCACCCATAAGTCACAGAAAATATAAATATTCTCCCTGATTTCAGTGCAATATTCCCCAGCTGATCCAGAGAACCTACAGAGTCACTAAGCTATAATTAGAGGTTTATTATAAAAGGTGTTTGGGATGCCTGTCAGCACTGAAGGACACTCTGTATTTAAGGTACCCTTAGCATACACAGTGGCATTGGGCCATTTTTTGGACTTTCATTAAACAAAAAATCCAACTTGTTTACTCACATCCAATGACTTTTCTCTGCTTAGTTTCTTTTTCCCGTCTCTAACTTGATTAATGGCATTGCAAAAAGGCAGAAAGAAAAAGCCATCAGTGAGGTAGTTTAAAAGTTAACATTTTTATCAATAGTTCATAACATTATTGCCAGGTAAATCTTGCTTTTCACAAAAAAAAATTAATTGGGCGCAGAATGTGCATATTCACTCACTGGTTATTGTAGGGTTGTTGACATTAGCCTTTATTTTAAAAAAAACATCAAGTGTGGAGGGGAAATTAAACAATGTGATACTTCTTTGAAACTGTCTCCAACATTAGGAAAACATGCAAAGAAAATCCCATAGTGATCCCCTTGCATACCTTCCCACAGCACAGCAGGCTCGAACTGATAAAATAAATTCTGTTTCAAAGCATTTGGGCTAGCTTGGGTTTTTTAATTTATTTTTTTAAAATAATATATGACAATAATATCATAAGTCACCATATCCTGAGGCTTTGGGAGGGAGAGGATCTGAGTGCCACACACCAGAGATGCTCCTTGGGGCCTGGTCTCCCTCCGGGCTGTCACAGCACAGGTGAAAACACTGAAAACACGGAGCACACGGATCACCAGCTTCATGCCAGAGCAAGCATTTTGCATTAATTAAAAGGTGGCTCCATCACACACTCCAGGATTTCTCAGCACTGCAGCACAGCGTGGACCCATCTCTTGTATGCCCAGGGTTTCAGCAGATCCTCCCTGCACTTCTAACTGAAAAAAAAATTAAGCCTGCAAGCACCAATGTTCACAAATGTTCCTAAAATCGAGTTTAGGCTGCAGTGAAAAAGCATCTCTAAAGTGATGCTCTGGTCCAAGAGCTGGTAGCAGCATCACCTGTGCTTTGCTGTAGGAAAATAAGCCCTGAGGGTGAGGTGGCCATGGCCATGAGGAGAAAAACATCATTAGGAGATAAAATCATCCCTGCTAATCCTGACTGTGAATTCAGGTGCTTAATTAGACCAGCTGCCAGGTACAGCTCTGCAGAGGTGACCTTTCCTGGTGCTGACTGCATGTGACACCATGGAGTTATCAAGGCGCAGAGAAGATTTCTCTCTTCTCAAACACCACCCACCTCCGGGGTAGAACCAGCCAAAAGAAAAGCAGGAGAGGAAGGCAGAGCAGGGCTGCAGATCCCTGTGCCAAGAGGGTGTGCAGCTCCTGGATGCTCAGAAATCGCCCCTTTTCAAACACCAATTTCCATCTCTCCCTTCAAAGCACAGCAACATAATATTTGGGAGCTGGATGGATGCACAGTAAACATATTTCACTACTAATGGTCTCCAGTGGACTTGTTTTTGCATCCTGCAGCAAAGCACGGGTGCAAGTGAATGTTTTCCAGTAGACTATTTACTGTTAGACACCTACATAAAATTATGGCTATTTAACTTACAATTCTATTTCTCTTCCCAAAAAAAGCAGGTGAAATTGAGCTTCTTGGTTGCAAAATTAGCAATACTTTGTTGCTAATTCAATTCCAAGAACCTCCCTCAGCTCTTTTTTCTAATCACATGCAGAACAGCTACTCTGCACATACCATTTTTCGCTACATTGAGCTTGACGAAAATTTAAGACTTCCTCCCCGCCCCATCTTCTTTTTAATGGGAGATGTGATTATTGAAATTAATTCGGAAAACAGTCAGCATTCACCAATCAGCTCAGCAGTTTGGGTTTTCTTCATCTGCTGGTTACATGCTAATTATTGTACTGGTGAGATTATTTCCCATTCACATTCGGAATTTACAACCCAGTAGGGAATTGATTAAATTAGAAGAAAAATACAAAAAACAGAGAAAGAAATCAATGACATTTTACATTCAGTGTGCTGGGGTTTTTTTTCCATTTTCTTCCCAGCCTCATGCCTACAATGCCCTGACAAACTCAGCCCCAGTAGAGCAGATGCACAAGGCAGCATTTCCCAGCATTAAAAAATTAAATTCACAGAGTAGATATTTTGGGAAGGCGATGCAACCCTCCCATGTTCATCAACACCTCTGCTGTTCCCCCCATCCTCCACTGCCTCACACCAACCACACCCTTTCCCACATGGCTGACATTTGCAATTAAGAGGGGAAACGATCCCACATTTCCAAGGCCAAGGCTCCAAAACACCAGTGCAGGGGCAGGAATGATGTCCTCTGCCCCATGAGCAGCTCACAAGGGACAGAGCAACACCAGCCCACAACACCCAGCAGCAAGGACCACTATCCTGCTATCAGGTTTTCCTTATGGAAACCCTTTTTTTCAGAGATACTCAGCACAGAGATCACTAATTTCGCTACTGAA
The DNA here is from genome assembly GCA_025920805.1 of Petroica traversi. NCBI lineage: Eukaryota > Metazoa > Chordata > Aves > Passeriformes > Petroicidae > Petroica > Petroica traversi. The sequence goes on along the minus strand of JAHLSL010000064.1, from coordinate 1,390,416 downwards.
TCTCAAATAGTATTTACCACCTCATTTCACCTGGCCAGGCACAATATTGTCAACAGCTGGGCTCTAAGCACAGGGGATGCAGTGTTTGCCTTGCAGTGCTGTTTGTTTGCAGTTACCCCTCAAAGAAAGGGTTCATTCTCACCCCTACCCTCTCAGTTTCAGCCATCCCCTTGAAAACTACAATCAAAAGAAAAATCCCAATAAACAAACAATCAAAACCCATCCTAGATTCCAGAAAAGATCAAAGGAGGAGCACAAAGGCTTTACAATTCCTTTAAATACCCGAATCTGCGGGGCATCCAGAAGCTGCTCTGACACCTCCCCTGAAAGCAACAAGCAAAGCAAGGTCCTGCAACACCAAAGAGAAACACACAGGTGACCCCACAGAAGAAAGAAAGATTGAAAAAACACATCTGAGGGACTGACAAAGAAGGAGGAGGATGCCAGGAAAATCAGGAGTGCACAGAGTAGCAAAAGGAGCTTGGAAAAGGGTTAGGAGCAGGGGGAGACACAGTGATTGTTCACGGGAGAGGGGTTTTGTAAAATTAACCCCCAGCACACCAACTCCAAAGACACCTCCTCCAAAGCACCTTCATTTCTAATGCTCTAATAAGCACTGCTGTGTTCCCAGGGCCAAATTTCCAACCTCCAGGATTTATGCTGGCACATGGCAGAACAAACACAGCTCAGCACAGGCCAGGAGAGCAGGACAGCCACCGGGACAGAACAAGAGAGGGAAAACGCTGAAAACAAAGGACCTGCAAACGTGCAGCAATTGCTACATCATCCTCAGTCTCCATCTTTCCTGCCTGGAAAGCAACATGGAGATGGCAGACACTGGAACAGGGAGTGCTGGCTGCCATTTAAAACATCTGCTGCACTTCCCAGTGCATGCAGGGCTGGGGGAGTGAAGCCAACAGGTGGATTATAGTCTAAATAAGATATTCACAACATTTGCCTGCTCACAGCCCAGATCACAACCTGCCTCCCCAGTGCCAGCACAGCTGAGGGGGTCTCTGCTTGGATTTTTGGGTTTAAGTCAGCTCTGCCTCTATAAAACAGAGATATTCCCCTTCTCTTAAATGTTTTCTGACGTGGAAATTATTCCCAGCAAAGAAAGAAAGAGCAGGATACATTTCAGAAGGGGAGCCTGCTTTTACATCCTGTTTAACAAATCAAAGCACAACACAGAGCAGGCTTGCACAACCTCCGGCACAGGTGGCAGGGTGATCTGTCTCCAAGGGCCACCCCACACCCGGGAAAAATGCAAGAGCCACTTAACCTTTAATGCAAAGTGTAAACACCTGTCTCACCAGGGCTGTGACATCACATTCAACCCTTCAAGGTCTCCAAAGCCACCTGCTCAAGGTGCTGGTGAGAGGTGACCATTTCTGCAAGGCTGACCAGAGCCTGCAGACTGTAACAGACAGCCCAGTGCTTTCCATCACTGGAATGATCCTTGTGCTACTCCTGCCCCAAAGCAAGATCTGGAGCCATCAAGAATGTCTCCAGCCACTGCAGCCTGCCCTGAGTACAAGCAGGAGAAGCCAGGAGTACATTTGGATCCTTCATGCAGAGACCCAAGGCTTCAATTCATTAAATATGTTACACATCAAAAGCATCCAAGACAACCCATCTCAAACATCCTCTAACACAAAGTATACTCCGAGTACTCCAGTGCACTCCAGCACAGCCCCTCTCTCCTCCCACGCCAAGGACATCTGGAGATGAAGAGCTGTAAGATCAAGTATCCAAGACTTCAAGCCTTATTTTGGTCCTCTTAACTAAATTCTTTAATTTATCATTTTAAGTGCAAACAAGAAGTTTCAATCCCTCTTTAAATACAAACAGATACCAACTGATCCCCGATTGTTTGGGAAAGACAGGAGCTCTACCAGACAGCAGGGGACAAGCTTTTGGCAGAAACTGCACTCTCCATCTGTGGGATAACCCAAGCATTGGACTTGCTTTCCAAAGGGACACCAGCAAAGCTACAGCTGAGGTTTTAGGACAGGAAAGCAAGACACCAGTACAGCCATTTTGTTGAGCTTTGCTGTATTTGGGAGTTTTGGTTTTAAATTCATTGAAGCAGCTGGCCCACCACTGACCTGAAACTCTCCTGGAGAAGAAAAAATATCCCCACAGCTGAAAAGCACCTGGATGTAAAGAGAAGAGTGTCACAGCTTCCTATTTACAGCACTGGAATTGTAGAGCACACACCCACGAAGATGCACAGACTTCCAGATGGAGAGAGGGACAGGACTGATTACATACAATTATTAATGAGTGTCCCTAAACCACTGGAAAAAAATAACTGAATGTGCTTAGGAAGAAACAAAGCAGCGAAAAATAAAATGACTACCCATTCAAGTATTTGTGCAACACTGGCATGACACCTTAGGGAAATAAATATTTGCTTGACCTATTTCCAAAAGAGAAGTTTTTTTCTAAGTCCCATGAAAACCTCTTTATTTACTGAGGCATGAGAGCATAGCATTTGCAAGCATCCCACACACCAAGCCATGTTCCAGGAGCAACTTCTTATCCTTCCCAGAGGTGCAAACTGATGCCTTTACACCAGTGGGGCAAAATCAGCCTGAAAACAACATCAAGGCATTTCTTCAGGAGAAGAAGAGTTAAACAACACCAACACAAACAGCAAAGGGCCACCTTGCCCCCTGGAAACCCCTTTCTACTGATCCATCTGCCTGTTGCTCAGTGTACTTTTGAGGGCTCCCACTTTAAACCTGTGCCACCCAGGCTCTTTATTAAGGAGCCAGGTGCCAGAGCTCATTCCCCACCCTCTTCCAGACATGGCTCTCAAGCATCTCTGCATTAAAAGAAAATAAAAACAACAACCACAAAAACAAACAAACAAAACCCAACAAACAAAACGAAAAGCTATTCCCCTCCCCCCAGGCAGCCCAGCAGCAAAGCAGGCAGGGAAGCCCCATCACCCAGACTGAATTCTCTGAGCATTACTCGGCAGGAGAGTTTGGGTGGAGCTATAATGGAAACTTTTGCAACCTCAACACCATGTTATTTTATTTCATTTTTTTTGCCCAAGCAAGTGCTAAAACACATGAGGGGCCTGGCTGGAACAGCAAGGGCAGCACTGGTCTGCAGTAGGAGGATCATTACAGATGCCATGACTGCAACTGGACACACACTTCAGAAGGCTCATTCTCCAATTTTTCTATTACTAATTTAAAAAAAAAAAAGGAGTCCAGTTAAATGTACCCTCATTGCACCTGTAGAACAAGGAGAGGGCACCCTCATACCGTGTCCCTCTCAATGCAGAGGAAAGAGAAACCACAAAGCCTTTGATGCCCATGAGAGTGTCCTCCACGTGGAGATGAGCCACGGCTGCCATGGCTGGGACTGCTCTGGTGACAACCCAGAGCCTCAGCTCTGCTCTTGTGCCATGTGTCATCACCAGCTCCTGAGCTCCACCACAGTCCCCCCCACCAGCCCTTCACAGTCACTTCACGAAAGCTCACTCCGTTTGCATTTTAAGCATTGTTATTTAGAACATTTGTCAAGAGGAAAGAAAAAAAAAAAGAGAGAGAAAAAGCAAACAAACAAAAGAGGGGAGAACTACAAGACTTTTTCCTTTATAATTAGAAACATCATCCCTCTCCTACTTAACAAAGCAGAAGAGCCATCACAGCTGCCAGAGGCAGAGAGGCTGCTGACCTTCACCACAAAGACCATCAGGCTCCAGCAAGCAGGATCTTCTCCAGAACAGCCTCCATAGCAGGACTAGACTCACCTGGAACAGGTACCTAAGTTACAAACATAACCATCCTGATCTCCTGTGTAGTTAATGCAAAGAGAGAAGCAACCCAGCATCATTCTGTGTCTGCACGGGGCAAATCACCCTCAGAGTGAGCAGGGAACCTGGACCTTGCTCTGGGCTCCTGCTCTCCCAAAAAAATCCCTCTATTCCAAGCATGACCCCAGCCCCCTGCAAGAATGAGGACAACAATAATTTACATTAGCTGTGAGCAAACCAAGGCCCTCTCCATGGGGTGAACCCCCCTCATGCTTTTTTACATGCAAATCAGGTGGAAAAGGCAGAAAGGAATAATAATATCAGGCAATGGAAAGCAAAGGACCCATTGCAGCAAAGTGGGCAGCAACAAGGCAGCCCATGGGGGTTAACTTGAACAAGCTGGGGAGGCTGAGCAGGATGGCAGGAGATGTCTGCTCCCACCTTCTGCCCTTTGTGTGCACAGATTTCTACACACTCCCAGTTGTTTGTTTCCAGTCCCAACAGTTTTTATAGGGGAAGCTGATGCCCTGTTTGCAGTCAGCCCAGTCTCTGGAGGGGATGAATGTGAGTGGGTCTTGCAGGGCTCATCCCGGCCCAGATACTGTCCCACATTCAGGAATAGCAAGAACTACACCTGTGTGCCAGCCTGGCACAAAGCAGTGGCATCCTGGTGCCCAGAAACCTGGAGGAGATCCCGTGGGACCACAGCACAGCCGTGCCCTGCAGACAACGCTGCCTCCAGACCTGTCCCACCACCGACAGGGAAAGGCTGGACAAGGGATGGACACAGGCCCGCTGCCCAGGGCTGGACTGCAAACCCAAGTAGCAGATAATTCTTGGAGCTGTTTTCACATAGTAACGCCATAGTAACCACGGCGGAGGGAAAAGCTCGCAGACACAAGGGGACCGCGGTTTGGGAGGGGAGGAGCAGGAGGTCTAAATAGAGAGAAAACGCTGCAGAGCAAGGAGACACACTTAGATAAAGGAGAACAGGAACCACGCTGCTGTTTCAATCTCCCCACACTGACAACCCAGATGGCTCTCACTACCAGCCTGGCTCACCTGCTCCAGGTTTCCCTGCCCCAGGCTGCCAGCAGTGCCTGCATCTATCCTGCACCTCCCCGATGAAAGGCAGCAGTCCCCACGGGGCTGGTTTCACTTGGCTTTACAACAAGGAATTTATTGATAGGGATGTGCTCCCGCGAGTGACTTCAGGGCTTCAAGTTACTACAGCTTTTCTACAGTAGCAAGAATTGCGGGGGCTGAGCCCTGTCAGAAAAACCTATGCTAAACTCCAACCTATCTATAATATAATTAACACCAGATAGAGAATAGGCTGTATCTGAAGCAAATCAGATCCAACAGCCTCCTCTTTCCCACCCCCAAAGGTGGGTCAGGACTCCAGAACTGTGTGGGCATCTGAGTTACTGGGAAGCACCAAGGGGAAACAATAAACAGACTGGAACAGTCTGCTCCCTCTTCTCAGCTATGTAGTAAAATACATCAAGGTCACAGACCCAACCTAGTTAATAGAAGTTATCATTAAATTGCTGTTTTCTTTTACGGTAAATAAAACGCTTCTGAGCATCTGGGTGGTTTTCCCTTCCTCCTCATCTCTTAAAAGAGAGATTAGTTTAGAATAAGCTGTTCCAGATAATGAAGTAAACTTCTGGCTTCCTATCCACAGAGAAGTGCTCCTCAGGACACTACGATCCTCGTTTGGGGACTGCAGCCAGAGTAGGAGGTCAGGGAGAAGAGCAGGGAAACCCTTCCTGTTCAACTGGAGCCACCCTGCAGCACTGGGCAGAGAGAAAACCCATGGCTGGGCAGAGTTCGTGCACTTTAGTGGGGCAGAAATGGAAAAAATCAGATCAATAAAGGCTTGTATGTGAGCTTTTGCAGGTACATCACACACTGACAAGACACATCCTCCATCTCTCCCCCAAAAGTTTCCCATCACGTAATCAGAATAGCCGAGAACTCCTTTGAAAAAATGTATTGTCTGAGATTTGAGGGCACAGACAAAGTGTGCCCTGAGCAGCAGAATGGGGCCACTTCTCACACAGGCCAGCTTGCCAAGCTAAGGTGACACCCGAGCGGCACACACCCCCTCTCCACCTGGTACCCACATCCCATCCAAAGGGACATCTCTGCTCTCCAAAGCCACCTCTCGGAGCGGAGAGGCCCCGCTCTGC
>JAHLSL010000064.1:1350799-1379446 GCA_025920805.1 Petroica traversi | reverse complement strand
GGTCCGTGACCTCCATCAGCGTTGGCAAGAACCGGGGCTGGGCAGCCCAGCGCGGTGGACCCGGCACGGATGGTTGGGCGGCTGGCAGCCCCCGGCCCCCTCCCTTTCCCAGCCGCTGTCCCCGGGCAGGTGGGACTGTCCCGCCCGGTGAAGGAAGGGGCTCAGGGCTCAGTCACGGGGTGAGCTGAGCTGGAGGCTGGACCCCAGAGCTGTGCTCTGGCCCCCAGCACTCCCGGGCTGGAGAGGTGCTTGGGGTGCCCAAACTGCTGCACCCCAATGCTTTGGCAGCGTCACTCTCAGCCTGTCGGGAGCACATCAGGAATCGAATCAGCAACTATTTCCTTTAAATAAAGTGTGGCTTGGAAAGATCTTGTCTTGAAATCAGACTCCAGCTTTGGACAAAAGATAAAAGATTTTGCAGCTGCCTAAATGTGCACATCATCCCGCTTTTCCTGGATTCAGAGCTGATGGTCAGACTCTGCTCACAGTTACATTGATGTAAATATGTCACTTATCTAAAGCTGTTGGCTTTGGAGTGCAGGTCCTGGCTGGATTGTTGGCAGCTGAGACACAAAAGCTGAGGGCTGTCTGTTCAGAGACCTCATTTTTCAGGCCCATGTTTTGCTGAGGGCTCCCAGCTCTCCTGGTTTGAGTCTATGGCTGGATTTCTCTGCAAGCCCTGGTTCTTGGAGCCACACAACTGCGTGGGAATTGCAGCTTTCTGGCTTTTCTTTTTAAGTAAGCTTGAACTCTTTGTGTTTATAGAACAAATGTGAACTTCCAACAGGTCAGAAACTAGGAGCCAAATCAGCAGAGCATGTTTTTAAACCAGAACGGATGGTTTCAACCAGTCCTGCGGCTGTAATTCAGCTTTTTCAATGCTTGTGATTGGGGACTGAGGATGGCATTTCCTCCTCTTCAGGCAAAATGGCTTTCCCACCCACTCCATCGCATGCCAGGCCAGTCTGACTTGATCTTTCTGGGGATGGGAAAGAAAAAACAAAACCAACAACACTGTTTTCCTGTTGTATTCCTGACTCCAGGGCTGGTATGCAGAACAGCTGGACTTTCAGGAGTTGTCCCTGTGCCTGAGGGAGTAGGACACCTGAGTCTTGCTCCCCATGGCTTCCACAGGATGGGAATTTGACCCCATCCAGCTGTGCTGACTTGGTGTTTCTGCCTCTCCTCTCATTCTGTTTTGCTGAATCACCCCTTTCACAAGCCTCTGGAGCTCTTTGTTGATCCAGGAAAGGAAATGGGAGCCCCAGCCCAGTCAGCTGAGGGTCAGGAAGCTCTGCCAGCCTTCCCCAAGCTCCCCCTCCTCTTAAAACGCTGATTCTCTCTGCTGGGAGAAGGGGCCATGATAATGAGAAAGCCCTTTCACATGGCAGCCTCTGGCAGGGATTCCCTGGAGGGTGACAGCAGAGGAATGTCACTCAGGGATGACAGCCCTGCCAGCAGCAGGCAGCTGCTCCAGGGATCTGCCCGGCACAGGGACCTCGGAGCTGATGGTTGATTGACTGCTGTCACCCAGCCCGATGGCACTGGCCACCCCTCAGCACACACGTGGTGCCTGCAGCATCCTGCTCCGTGCACAGCATTCAGGAAAAGGCAGCTTTGCAGCCGTGCCTCAGCCTGCCCAGCTGCTGCCTGGATTGTACCAGCACCTCAGGAAACCCCCATGCAAAGGGGACTCTGGTGAACGTAAAGAGAGAGCAGACCCGGGGAGAAAGCCAGTGGTCAGCAGAGGATTGTGCCACAGAACAGGGAGGTTCTGGAGCATCCTTCCAGCATGGGAAAGGGAACAGGAGAACACAGCTTCCTGGCTCTGGGGTGAAAAGAGGATTCAGATGCTGCAGGGATTTGCAGAGTGGGATTCCAGCCATCAGAGATGTTGTCCTCAGCTACTGGCTGAGCTCCGCAGCTGGAGGGATTTCTCCTATTCCAGCCCCAGCTTTGTCTGCAAAGCAAAGTAGGACCCTTTTTTGGTCAGCTTGGTTCCCTTTCTGTCCTCTGCAGCATCTCTGAGGAGCTGAGCTGTGTCAGGTCTCAGCCAGCACAAAGGCAGGTGGGTTGGCCAGCTCCTCGAGTCTGCCTCACTGCTGGATTGTCTGACCTTCCTCCAGACATTTCACGCCCATGAGGAGGCATGGAGCAAGGCAGGATCCATGGAGATGTATCCCAAGCGGTTCAAATATGAGATTTAACAGCGGGAAAACCCCAGAGGAATAATGTATTGGTCAAGGGAGGAGGCAAATCCCTCATGAACACCCACCTTGGAGGCAGCTGGAGAATTGGCTCTGGTCTGGCTGGGCTGCAGCAGCTGTCAAAATGTGAAGAGGGGAAGAAGGAGCCTGTCCTTTCAGCACAGCTTGTCCACTCTCCCACCCTCTGACTGCAGACACAAATTGCTTTTTGGGAGAGAGAAAAATTTAGGAGGCTCATGGGCAGTTTGTGGATGCTCCCAACTGCCAAGTGGATGGATGGATGGATGGATGGATGGATGGATGGGGGATGGATGTTTTTCTAGACAGCCCCAGGATCTCAGGATGCAGGGCTTTCAGCATGACAGTCAGCAGAGGTTTTGGCAGCCCACAAGGCAGAGGTGCCCCATTAGGGGTGAAGGCTGGCTGCCATCTGGGAAGGATGGGGAGTGCTGGGATGCAGGACAAAAGCTGTCAAGATGGATGTGGCTGTGAGCTTTTTGGAATGCAGGGAGCTGAAAATATTGCATCTCAGTTGACTAATAAAAAAATCTGTCTTGTTTTGCAAAGGCCCATTGCAAACATCTGTGGGTTTTGGAGTTCCCAAAAGGGGGAAGAAACCTCTCCCTGTTGGAGCAGCTCCTTGGGGAGGATGCACAAGATACACAGAAAAATTGGGGTGTGCAGGGTTACAAGCACAGGGAGGGATGGATCTGCAAGGCTTACCTGAAAAAGAGGAAAGGGGAGTAAGAGGAAGTATGAAAAGCAGATGTCAGGAACCAAGGATGATTTTATGGCTTTGCAAAATATTATCATGGCAATTAAAAGTGCTCTAAGCTTTTTGGAAGAGAAAGAAGGAAAGAAGAGGACAGTTAAAGGTTGGATTGCAGGGTAGGATGCAGGGAGGAACAGCCATCCCCCAGAAAGGCCATGGCATAGCTGGGGATCTGCAGCAGGGGCACATGGGCATAGGCAAAGGTTGGTGTGTCAGGAATCAGAAGTAAGGACTGGTGGGGAAAACCAGCAGGGCAAGGAGCCTTGGAGGTAAGTGATGGGGACTGTATTTCTGCAGGGTGCCCAAGTGCCAGGAGTTCATCCCTTTGTCCAGAGGGTGGGGGCTTGGAGCCACTGCAAGGCTGAGCTGCCCACATTCTGTGCTGCAAGCATTCTTTCAGTTCTCTGTGCTCACCTGAGTATGCACTCAGCTGGCTGAGGGAGAAATGGTGTCCTGCACTCAAATGTCCTCTGTTGAATTGTCCTCTGCAGCATTTTTTGCCAGTTACCAGGCATCTGCAGCACAGATCTGTCCTTGCTTTTGTGTTCCAGCCCTGAAGTTTGTGTTATGGCCTCAGGGCTTGCAGGGTGTAACTCCCTGCCCTGAGTGAGACCCACTCCAGTGGTGTCAGTGAGCACTGTCTAAGGACACCCCCTGAAGTGTCACAAGGTCTTGATGGAGGTTCCAGCAGGCTCCTTCCCTGCTGGGTCCAGTGACCTGGCCATGGGCTGTGGGGTTTGGTTGCACCCACCCACCCTGCAGTGCCAGCCCACCCTCCTCAGGGACCGCAGCCATGCCTGGCCACCCACAATAGCTGCTTTCAGTCCAGTTTCACTGAGGGGCAGAGCTCTCAGAACACTAAGCTGCTGGAAAATAAGCTTTCTTCCTCAGCAGATTTGTCACAGCCTTCAGGAAAGTTCCCGTGTTGGGACTGGGATCTTGTGTCCAGGCCGTGCATGGCACTGGACAGGCACAGGGGGGATCTCTGTGCCTCCAGTTGCCATCAGCATAGCTGAGGACAGTGAGACACTGGGAGCTACAGGGCTTGCCTGGGAATGAGCTGCGGCATTTCTGCAGATCATCCCATCAGCTGGGACCAACAAGCTTTGGATCCTTATTTTCAGGGACTGAAGATGCCCTAAGCAGCCACCCTCCAGCTTTGGTGCTTCATGGCACAATGTCAGCTCCATGAGTGACGTGTTGGGGAGCCTCCATCCCTAAAGTGCCACCACTCAATCCCCATAGCTCCAAAACCCGGCAGAGAGGCTGCTGGGGAATCACCAGCACAGGGATCAGGTAAATTCAGGACAGAGCCCACACCAGCCACATCCCTGCCCTGGGGTTATAGTGTGGTGGGTGTCAATGCATTTTTGGGGGGACACAAAAAAGCCCCACCACCTGAATTTCTCCCTGAGTCCACTCAGCTATTCCCACATCATTTCCCCACTGCTCTCAGGCTCCCTGAGATCTGGAGAGAATCAATTTTCTTAACGTGCCTGCTTTTCTGTGCTTTCTCTTCACCGTGCCCTCTTTTCCCATTCCTCTGGAGAAGATGCTGGGCAGAGGAGCCCCTGAGGTTTGGCCACCCTTTACGTCTCACCAAGACTTCGCCCTTGCGGGGCGGTGGTTTGGAGAAGGAAGGGTGTCCAGGGGCACAAGGCAGCTGTGGCCGGGGCTGCTGGAGCAGACGGGGCTGTTGGATGAGCCCCGGGTGACAGCTGCCACCGCCGGCCCGGCCCTCAGAGGCTCCGCGGGTGCGGCCTGGGGCTCTTTGAACACGGGCCCTCCCCTCGCCCAGGTGAGAGGAAGGAAGCAGCACGGAGAGGAGGAGCCGAGCGTGAGTCCTGCTGCCGGCACAGCAGTCCCTGGGGTGTAGCTCAGCCCCGAAGCCGAGGAGGTGCTGAGGCTCGGCGGCTGCCCAGGTAATGGGGAAGGTCCTGTTGGTTCGCAGTGTGCGATGGATGGGAGCGTGCATGGGGATGTGGGCAGGGTGTGCTGTGGCAGGATGGCCCAGGAGCAAAGCTGACAGGTGTCAGCAAAGTACCTGGCTTGTTCAGGGCGGCTCTCTGGCTCTGGAGGTCAATGGGAGCTGTCTGCAGAGGAGGCGTGTCCCCTTCCTCCTCCACAAGAGCTGCGTGATGGAGGGCTGTGATCATGGCTGGTGTGGGGGCTCAGGGCTGGAGATGCCTCGTTCCTCTAGAGGTTTTATTTATTGAATGCCACTTGAAGACCATTTATTTTGCCCTGTTTGCCTCTTAATCTCTGTCTAGGCTATAACCTACCCTTCACCTCCCTAACGGGCCTGCTCCATCCATGGTGGGGCCGAGGCCTGCAGGGAAAAGCCTCTTCTCTCCATTCCCTGCCTTCCTCCAGCCATCCCGGGTGAGGCCTACAGGGAATTAAATTCAGTGAGCTCAAAATTGTACCAGAGCCATGCCAAGCTGTCCCAGCAATGAGATGCTTGGGGAGGGGGCAGCTGCCCATTGAGGCAAGGGAGGGCAGTGGCTCTGCAGAGGGGACATGGCCCTGGCACTTGTTTTGCTGTGTTATGTTGAGCTCTTGCACCCTGCATTCACCATGAAGGTGGTGCTCAGTGCACCATATCTGGGGATAATTTCCAAGCCCCCACCCCAAATCCTATGTGATTTCTCTGCCCAGGGTTTTCCCTATGCGCTTTTCAGGCCTGTGTCAGTGTATATATTTCAACAGGAAGCTCATCAGTGCTGCCCTGGGAGCATCAGGGTCAGTCTGATCATTCGTGCTCTCCACAACCCCCCCCATGTGGAGCGAGGAGCTCTCTCCCGTTTGCTGCCAGGCCCTGCAGCACAACAGGGAAGGCAGCTGGAGGGCTGCCCACCCCGGCAGCAATGCCTGGGAAAGCTGGGCTCAGCACGTTGGTGAGTGGCCCCGTGACCCTGGCCCGGATCACAGCAGAGCTGATGGAGCCACCGAAGCTTCGGGAGCTGGCTGGCACTTCCCTGCTGTCATCCCCCAGAGAGGATCTGGGATTTGGGCTTACTCCCAGCTGCAAGGGAGAGGTGGGGGACAGGGCATGGAGCGGGAACCACATCTGCCTGCTCAGACTGCCTTCTAGGAGGGATGTCTGGGAATGGGACAGGGCTGAGCTTGTGCAAAACGGATCAGAGAGGCTGGGTATGTGCTGGGGCAGAGGGCTTGTCGCGTGCCACGTGCTTGTCATCGTCCCTTTGGGTAAGGAACCAACTACCCCCAGCTGCCTTTTGGGTTGAGTGTGTGCTGGGGGCTGTGCTGAGAGTCCCTGGGGACACCACACCATCACCTGGCTGTGCTGCCAGCACAGAGTTCTGGCTTGTACAAGAGCCATGTCTGGCCAATTCTGCAATGGCCAAGTGGAATGCCTTTCCCTCTGAGCAGGAGATGTTAGGTGTGGACTTCGTTCACAGTGAATGTGTGGTGTATGGAGCAGCTCAGACTTCCCATCTCTCTGCCCTGAGTTGTTTGGAAATTTTTAAGGACAGCGAAGGGCAGGAGATCTCCTGCCAGCCCAATTCTTGTTTGAAGGGGCTGTTGACAGCTTGACTGTGCAGTATTACTGTGAGGTTTTATTTGCACTCCCAAGGAGCAAATGTGATGGTGTATCCCAATGGCAAGCGCATCTCTCCTCCAAGCTGGATGTAATAACTCATGCTCTGACTTCTGTCCTGTTTTCTGGTGCTCACAAGGCCCTGGCTGATGTTCATCAAGGCCTGTAGGGGTTTGCCTCAGTTTCTGTAGATGTTTACCTGCCCCTGTGACAGGGCTATGTTTGCAGTCATGACCTGACCCTCCTATAGTAAACTCACATTGCCTTTTGCTGCTGGAGTTTTCTCCCCCTGCCTGAGTCTCTTCCTGTCTCTCACTTGAAGTCTCAAACCATGAACTACGTGGGGCAGCTGGCTGAGAGTGTCCTCGTCAGGGTGAAGGAGCTGTACCAGGATCTGAACCCTGCCACCCTGTCGGGTTGCATCGATGTGGTCGTGGTGAGGCAGCCTGACAACTCCTTCAAGTGCTCCCCATTTCACGTGCGTTTTGGGAAGCTGGGGGTGCTGCGCTCCAAGGAGAAGGTGGTGAGTGGTGCCTGCCCAGGGGCTATGCTTCCTTTCCAGTGTCTCCAGACCCAGGATCTTCTATAACCCACAGGTTATGGAAAGATTTTGTCTGAGGGGAATGAAAGCCCACTCAAAGAGGGGCTTGCCAAGTTTTTGAGGGGGTGCCCCCAAATGGAGCCCATGCATTTCCAGGGGGGAATGTACTCTCCAGGAAAATTGGGAAAGGTCCCTTGCCTCAAAGACTGTGTGGCTGTCAGCTCATCCCCTCCCTCAGGAAGTGCCCCTGTGCTCCAGTGGATGAAGGTGTCCAGATGGACGGGCTGCTTCTGTCTCTTGCTAGGTTGACATTGAAATCAACGGAGAGCCTGTGGATCTGCACATGAAGCTGGGAGACAATGGAGAGGCCTTCTTTGTCGAGGAGTCAGAGGAGCCTGAGGTTCGTGATGAGGAGGTGCTGCACATCTTTGTCCTGCTATGACTACCTGGAAGAGCAGGGTTGAGGTGGAATGGCCAGGCTTAGAATGCTGCTCTTCCCCAGAGTGACTTCATTGTCCCCTCTGGTGTTTTCTGTCTGGAAAGGTTCCTGCTCAAAGGACCTTACAACCCACATGGTTGAGCACTCTGAGGGAGTATTAGACCAAATATCTGCGTCCCAGGCCAGTCTCCATCAATGGGCATGGCTGCTGGCCAGACAGGCGGGTGTCTTGGAGCTTGGCCTCCCGGGGGATCTTGTGACAGGGATGAGAATGAGAGAGATGCTGTGGCAGGCTGCCCGCTCCAATGGGAAGTGAGATGAGGCTAGTTGTGGCTTCCAGAAAACCTGACAGCTCTTCTCTCGGGCAGACTTGTGGTTACTGCTGGCTTGGGCTGGGTTTGGGAGTAAGAAAGGGCTCTGGAGTCAAATCCCATTCGCAGCCTTGTTATTCTGGTCTTGTGGTGCCATCTCCTGCCTGTCTCTCCTTGCCCATGTAACAGATGTCTTTAGTTTGAATCATCCTAATGTTCTTTTGTTCACATGTTGTAGGTACAAATCCTTTCCTTTTAGGCCAGGCCACAAAACCACCCCTGAGCTGAGGGCTCAGTGCTGTTGGTTGTGCTGTTCTGTAGTATGCTCCACAGAGAGTAAGGAGCTTCTGAAAAGGAATGTGCTGGAGGGAGCTGATGGGCTCCTCCCCATCCCTGATCCAGGGCAGCATCCCCTTCTTCCTCTGCACATCCCCCATCAACCAGCACAGGAGCCCAAAGGGTGCAGTTCAGCCCTCCCGTGGGCTGGAGGCCACCAGCACTGGAAAGATCCTGCACAGGAGGAGGCGACACAAGAGAAGGTCCAAGAAGGAGGTGTTGGACTCAGATTCTGACAGCTGTGATGAGGCCAAAAGCGAGGTGACCATAAAGGAGCCAAGCAAGCTGTCAGCCCCAAGGTGAGCTTTTTGGTCTGGGCAGGGTGGTGCAGTAGGTCAAGCCTGTGTGTTCATTTGGTGATGCCCAGTGCTACTGAAACAGGGGGAAAGTGTTTGCAGGTTGGAGCCCAGTCTCCCATGGGGTAGAGAGCCAGGAGGAATGGTGAAGCTGGGTGTTGCCACCTTTCTGGAGAGGAGGCTGCTGCTTGAGGGTAGCACAAGTACCTCCTCTTTCCTCCTTTGCAGTGATGCATCACATTTGTCCTCTGCTGATCTCCTTGAACAAACCAGGTCGTTGCAGCCCGGAGAGAAATACTCGTACTCTGATGGGGAGCTGTCTGGAGTGGACAGGTAATGGGCAGAGCCAAGGTGTTCTGCTCAGCTCTAGTGACAGCAGAGCACGTTCCCCATGGCAGGGAAGGAAGTATGGGAAAGTGACTTGGAGGTGTCAGGAGAGGAGGGTTTTCCCAGCCTGATACGGTGTAGCTGTAGGAAAGCTCAGAGACCACAAGGGACACTTGTGGCCATGGTCACAGGTGTGAGAAGCCTGTGGGCACAGGGCTTTCTGCTGCTCTGGGCAACTCCTTACATAGCACTTTGCTTCCTTGGGCCTCAGCTTCCAAATATCTCAGTCTTTTGGGAGTGACAGTCTTACAGGGTAGAATTGACTTTATGGGAAACCAGTCTTACAGGGCTCTTGGCCCTAAATGTACTTGCACTGATAGAAGAGCATGGGACTGTAGTGTAGGTGAGGCCCCACATCACCTTCTCTTCCTGCAGCTTCATGCTGAGCCATAAATTTGCTCCCAAAAGTGATTCTGAACTGGAGATCAAACCACAGGAGAGTTTTGCTCTAGAGGCTGAATCCCGCATGAAGTGGATCTGGGGAAAGCTCCCTCAGGTGAGTTCCTGCTCTTGCTCTTTTGCTGGGAATGGGTTCCAAAAGACCTGCAGAAAGCAGAGGAGCCTGAGGGAAGTTGTCCTCTTCTGTGTGGTGCTTTGGGCAACTTCCCATCCTTGAACCTGCTCTTCTGCTTTCCTTGAGGTGAGTAAATTGGTACAAGTTAAACGAGCCAAGCCCACAGAGGCCATTGCTGCTGCAGCAACCACCATCTCTGCATCACTGGTCCCAGAGGATGAGGCAACGCTTCTTGGTGCCACCTCTGAACATCCGGGAAGGAATTCAAGCCCACCAGGACCTCAGGGCATACCCCATTCCTTGGCTGAGTCTGTTACTGAGCCAGCCCTTGCACCCCAGGCTGGGAACAGCACCCCCAGGCTGAAGAACCTCCTCCATGCTGTCAGGGCAAAGAGATTTTGGGGGGCCTACTCAGTCCCACAAGAGAAACTGGAGGGAGATGTGAATGTTGTGCCAGAGGTTCAGCCAGATGTGGAGTCCTTTGAGGGAGCCACTGCTCCAAGGCAGGCAGGCTCAGAAGGCCCCAAGACCCAGCTGGAAAGGCAGAGGAGTCAAGGTGAGAGGGTGACTGGTGCTGCTTGAAGTCTTGTTTGAGCCTGAGATGTGTCTGTCTCAGATGAACACCTGGGCTGTCCCTTCAATGCAATTCCATTACTTCCAGGTGTGCTGTGTTTGCTTTGCCTTCTCTGTGTGCTATAAGCTCCTTTGCTTTGAAGAGACATCCCTTAGGTCTCCAGCTTTCAGTGACAACCCAGCTCCCAGGAAGGCTTTCTTGCTTTATGTTCCCATCCTTGGATGTCTCTGCTTTTGCATACTTAGAAGATTTCACAGCAGTACAGGCCATACTTTTACTTCAAGTGCCTGACAGCACCTGGCCTGACTTGTATCTTCATCCTGAACATGCCAAGTTGGGGAAAATCACAGAGAAGCATTTATGTGCCCCCTTCACAGTGTATTTAAGGATCATGCTAGTGCAGGTGTTTGGAGACACTTCTGTTGCTGTTGACCTATGGCAGTTTTTACAGTAGGAAAATGGCTGCCCTGTTTGTATGGTACATGGATATGACAGAGGAAAATGCTCTTGGCTTTCTTGGTAGATGCTGGGGTGACTGGAAAGGTGATTCAGCTAAGCTTTCTCTCTTTTGTCTGTGCCTTGAGGATCCATAAAAAGAAGTCCTCACTTGGGTCCCAGTGCCATTTATGTGGAAGACCTCTCCAAGCAGGACACGAAGCCAGTGGCTGTCTGTTTCCCCACGAGGTATGAGTTGCCCCAGCTGGCCACGCTCAGACATTTTTGAGCAATTCCTCTGGCACAAAGGATGGAGATATGTCTAAAGTTGTTCTCTGATGTCCACCATTTGTTCCCTTGCTGGCAGTGACACAGAGCAGAGTTTGAGGTCTGTGACAGACCCCAGCAGCCCTCTGTGTGTCCAGCTGCCATCCACCTGTCCTGCCAACCACCCCATGGACTCCGACTCGATACCCTCAGTTGCCCTGTCACTGTGCGGGGGCCTCAGGGACAACAGGCAGATCTCTCATGGTAGGTGGAACAGCAGGAGGAATCTGCAGCCCTGGAATCCTTTCTGCCATCCAATGGCATGACACAACCTCTGTTCCACCAGAGAAGTTCATGGAGCACATGGTTTCCTACCAGCAGTTTGCTGAGAATCCAAGGCTCATCAGTGACCCGAACCTGGTGATAATGATCAACAAGAAGTGAGTGGCCTGCACTTCCTGCTGCTTCATCCCAAATGGACAGCATAGCCCCTTTGTCCCCATGGAAACCCTCCTGTAGGAGTGTGACTGCATCCCAGGGCATGATTGTACTTAAGTCGTTGTGGGACCTGGCCATGCTGCAGGATGTTGATATGCCCACTCCTCCTGCTTTTCCCAGATACTACAACTGGGCAGTGGCTGGTCCCATAGTCCTCTCCCTGCAGGCTTTCCAGAGGAACATTCCTGAGGTGAGTGGTACAACACAATTACTGGCTATGATTCTCAGCAGGGCCTGGCTGAGGACTGACCTCATTCCACATTCTGCCATGTTCACAGAGCATCATTGATGAATTGGTGAAGGAGAAGATGCCCAGGAGAGACAGAAGGTGGTGGTTCTCCTTCAGGAGGGGAGAATTCCCAACAGAGGGGGTATGTTTGCAGCAGTAGATATGACAACCATGTCCCCAAGGGACAGGAATCATTCTGCTGCCTGGCAGGGGTGTGAACAGGGTCCTGAGCATGGCCTCAGGTTGGTTATGGGGAATCCAGGACCTGACTTCTTAAGGTTGCTACCTGTCCCCTTTGGTCTGTTAATGCCTGAGCAGCAGAGCAACACCTGGGAATGCAGTAATGTGGACCTTGTAGTGGTGAGCCCTCCTGCCATGTGTCCATCATACCAGGTCCCCAGGCACCACGTGTTCTTGCTGGTCTCCCTGCCCCACCACAGCACCAGGCTGTGCTCCCTCTTCCCCCAGCAGTGTCCCTGTGAAGGCAGGGCTGCATTGACACCTCTTTTGGCATTGCTGTTCCAACTGGAAGAAAAGCAAAGCAGCCCCTGCTCTTGCTCTTGGCTCTGTGCAAGCACTGCTCAGCAATAACAGAAACATCTCTGTTATCACCACTGGAGCCCAAATCCAGAACACAGCCCCATACCAGCCACTGTGAAGAAAATGAACACTACCTCAGCCAAAACCAGCACCCCCTTCTCTGCCTTTAGCAGCAGCCGAGGCCAGGGAAAGCCAGCATGGGAAAACTGCAGCACGGCCCTGCTCAGCAGAGGTGAGTGCCGCCCTCCCAGGTCAACTTCAGGAGTCTGGATGCTCCTAGTGTTTCTCCTAATCACTAGTTATTCCGAAGTTTGCCAAATGAAAGAGGGTGGAAAGCTTTGTTAAGATTCTGGCTGACCCCTTCCCTTCTTTCTGTAGACAGGAGGAAAAGGAGGCATCCAGTGACAATCAGCTCCTACACCCTGGGGACATGTTGGCAAAGGAGATCTCTGCTCAGAAACCTCTGCCAACCTACAAGACAGGGTAAGCCAATGTGGGAATGGTGCAGCCAGACCCTGCTCTGCAGAGGTGAGTGCCTCCCTCCCAGGTCACCTTCAGGAGTCTGGATGCTCCTGGTCTCTTCTCCTACATCACTAATTATTCCCAAGTTTGCCAAATGAAAGAGGGTAAAAAGCTTTGTTAAGACTCTGGCTGACCCCTTCCCTTCTTTATGTAGGCAGGAGGAAAAAGAGTCACCCATGTACAGTCAGCACCTGCACCCTGAGGACAGGTTGGCAAAGGAGATCTCTGCTCAGAAATCTCTGCCAACCTACAAGAAATCCCTGCGCCTCTCCTCTGAACAAATTGTATGTATTTAATCCTCTGTCTTCACTGTCCATGTCTGTAGGGGTGAGACAACTCTTAAACAGGGTTTTCTCTACTCCTGACCTCATATTTTCATAGGACATCCAAGTATTTTTCCCATGTTGGCCACGCTGTAGAGGCTTGGGATCTCTGGCCTGGCTGTAGGGCAGTGTGGCCTCTGGCAAGCCTTGGAGTGGTGTGAATTGATGCTGGTGTAACATTTGTGCTGCCCCTCTGCCCCAGGGAAAGTTGAATCTGCAGGATGGCCCCAATGAGGTGGCATTCAGCGTGACAACTCAGTACCAGGGCACGTGCCGCTGTGAGGCCACCATCTACCTGTGGAACTGGAATGAAAAAGTGGTGATCTCAGACATCGATGGCACCATCACCAAGTAAAAGACCTTTCTCCCACCCCAAAATCCTTGTTTTCCCCTAGTAGGGGAAAGTCTCCTTTAAAGGCTTGCATAAGCAGATGGAAGGGAGCACAAACCCCATTGGGGTGGGGGTGGATACTCACCACATTGAATGACAATAACCCAATCTCCTTTCCTTTTAGGTCGGATACTCTTGGGCAGATCTTGCCACAGCTGGGTAAAGACTGGACTCACCGTGGGATTGTTAAACTCTTCCACAAAATCCACCTGTAGGTATTGGATCAGCTGAGGCCAAGAGAAGTGGGAAGCTGATGAAGTCAGGCAGGGCTTCTTACTCGCTGATGCAGGCCTAGATAGCTGCACTATCTGCTGTCAGAGGTGGCTGATGCTGGCTGTGCTGCCTGTGTGATGTTAGGGTTGAAAGCAGAGGGTGCCCTGGGAGCAGATGCTGTCATTACTTTCCCTAGAAGGAGTGTGTGGCAGTGGAGGCTTTGCTGGGGAGAGATAGCTGAGCACCAAAGGAGACAAGACAAGGTCACACCTGAGAGTGATGGCACAGGGATCCCCAGCACTGTGGTGCTGGTACCTCTTCCTATAACCCAGGGGACTCACCTTTGAGGGTGACACCAGTAGTGGATCCCTGTGGAGCCTCCAGCTTGGTCCGTGGCCCCTGTGGCCGCTGAGAGGCACTGTGGGCCCATGGATAGCTCATTCCCTGGGAGGAGCATGGGAAGGATGCATTCCCGGGGATTGCAGGGACTGATCCGCATCACAGCTGCCTCTGGCCACTCTGGTACCACCTCTGCAGAGCTGTCCCCTGCCCGGGTGTCTGCAAGGGCTGGGTACAGCCCTCCACAGCTGACAGGCAGTGCTGTGTGAGGGTGTTGAGCAGCCATGGGTGCTGTGCAGTTGAGCTGGGTGGGTGTGTGGGTGTGGGATGAGCATGGAGGGTGGTGCAGGTGGGGATTTGGCCTAGTCTGGGTTTCCAGATGAGGGATTCATGTTCTTTGTGGAACCACCTTGCTTGCTGGAATAAGGTTTGGGATTAGGCCAGGTTCTTTGCTACCTCTTCCTCCTCAGAGCAGGAGAATGCCTTGCCCAGGTCACAGCTCAGAGGGGCTCCCTGTGTTCTCTCTAGGAATGGCTACAAGTTCCTCTACTGCTCGGCCAGGGCTATTGGCATGGCCCACATCACCAAGGGCTACCTTAAATGGGTCAATGAGCAAGGCTGTGGCCTCCCCATGGGTCCCATGCTGCTTTCCCCCAGTAGCCTCTTGTCTGCCTTCCACAGGTACTGTCTTTTCCTGCACTTCCTGTATCTCTAGGGACAGCAGCCCCTTCTCCAGCTTGACCCTGAGGGATGTCCCAGCCTTAAATGGCTCTGCCCTCCTTGGTGCACAGTGCCTTTCATGGGAGGCACCATGACTGACCTTGCTGGAGCTTCACAGTGAAGCTTCTGATGCACAAAACCTCTTACCCTTCAAATCCCTCCCCTGGGCCCCACACAGGTTTGGTGCCCACAGTCCTGGCCAGCAGATGCCACCATGACTGTGTCTCTTGTGCTGCAGGGAAGTGATTGAGAAGAAGCCAGAGTTGTTCAAGGTCACCTGCTTGACAGACATCCGAAAACTGTTTGCCACGACGTGTCCTTTCTACGCGGGCTTTGGGAACAGGCCCAATGTGAGTGAGTCTCCTGGGGTGCAGGGAGGGCTCAGGCTGGGTGCTGGTGCCTTCCTGCAGCTCTCACCCTGTGCTGGCCTTCCTTGGGCAGGATGTCTATGCTTACAAGCAAGTGGGGCTGCCAGAGAGCCGCATATTCACAGTAAACACCAAGGGAGAGCTGATCCAGGAGCTCGCAACGACCCAAAAGTCAACGTAAGCAAAGAGTTCCTCAGCATCTTTGGGAGAACCTGGCTTTGATGCAGAGAAGCATCAGATAAATGCAGAATGACCCCAGTGTCCCTTCTTTCTTACCCCCACAGATATGAGCGGCTGTCGGAGCTGGTGGAGGTCTTATTCCCTCCTGTGGGACAGAAGGGGAGCCCTGGTCTGGTGTCCCCAGACTGCAGCCACTTTTCCTGCTGGTGACCTCCACTGCCTGGTGTTGACTTGGATGGCTTGCCCTAACCCTGTCCCTGCAGAGACCTGGCCCAGGGCTCTCCTGCATGTTCTTTGCCAGGACTAAATGCTCCAGGTGCACCTCGTCCTCCCTGTTTGCTGCTTGGGCATTCTGCACTTGCAATGGAGGTCATGACATCCCTTAGCAGGCAGCCAAAGGGGGTAAGAGGGAGCTCTGACTCTACAAAACCTCCAGTTGCTAAACACTAATTCCTAAAAGCTGGGTATCTTCTGGTATTTGTAGCTCCTCAAAGCTACAAATCTCTTCTAAAGGTGGTGGTTGTTCCCTGTTGTATTTATTGATGAGCCTCTGGCATAGCTATTACTACCTCTGGTATGACCAGTGTTCCAGACAGTCCAGCTGCCCACCAACTTGTAAAGGTTGATGGAAGATGTTGGGGTTTTGAGTGTTCTGGACAAAAAAGCAAAAATAAATAGTGCCTTAACCCAGGCTGCCTCTTGTCTGCTCTAGCCCTGTGCATAGAAGTGGGAGCCAGGCTCTCAGTCCTTTTAAAATGTGATACCTCTGACCCCAGGATGGCCATGCCAACAGCCCCACCCAGACCAGCTGGAACCCACAACCCTGAAAATGCTCCCTCTACCCAAAGCAAATTCTAATAAAGCTTGGGTGTGAAAAATAAAGATGGTTTATTTACAGAAGAGCAGCAAAAAATCCAAACTATATAATGTATTTTCAATTTAAGAATCTTTATAACAACAACAGTCTATAAGACGTATTTACATTACAAAATCCTATATAATAATGTATGAAACATACATACAGAAGAGAATAACAAACTCTAAAATACAGTTACAGATGAAAACTATAACAACAAACTCTAAAACATATATACAGAAGGATGACATCTCTGCCTGGCATCTCCATCATTCCTGGAAAAAACGCAAGTGACATGGTCACTCCAGTCAGGCATGGAGGGGTGTCCCCTGCGTCCCCAGGCTGGCACACACTGGCAGAGCAGGACTCTGCTGCTGGCACTGAGCCTGGCTGGGGCTGGGGGCTGGGCCCCAGCTGGTGGGACACAAAGGATGGCCCAAAGCAAGGGCAGGCTGGGGCTGGTGCTTGTGCCACCACAATCCAGGGCCCTCCCAAGCAGGGCTGTGTCCCTGAGCAGGGCACCCAGCCCACCCCCAGCCTGGCAGCAGGGGACCCACTCTGCCCCTGGGCAGGGCATGGCCAGCACCCGCCTGTCCTGCTGCTGGGGTCCATCTTCATCCCAAGGCCATGTCCTCCTCCTCATCTTTTTCATCCACTTCCATGTCTTCAATATAATCCTCCATTTCCACCTTCATCTCTTCTTCCATCTCCTCTTCCACATCCACTTCCATCTCTTCCTCTCCATAATCTTCTACATCTGTTTCAATGTGTTTCTCCATATCAGTGTTAATGTCCACCCCCATCTCCTCCTCAGTGTTTGTGACAGCCTGTGTAGGGAGCAAAACCTCAGAGTGGGCTCCCTGTCCCACACCATCCCCAGAGAGCTCCAGCCCACCCAGGAAATCCAGGGGCATCCACCTCCATGGAATGGCACTGTACCTTCACTGGAACAAAAGTGAGCATCCTGTAGGGATGGATGGCCAGATCCAGGAGGCAGGGATATACCGGGACTGGCAGCGGTGTCAGGAATTGTGTATTCCCGCGTTCTGGCAGGTACCCTTTGAGCAGGGCGTGGCGGCTGCAGGGCCAATGCTTTTATTGCACTGATGAGTCCTAGGTGGAACACATGCTATGTTCCATCATGACTCAACGGAGTTCCAGGACAACTACACTTCGGGCAATGGCGACCGTAAAATGATGGAATACTTTCATGATTTTGCTTTGAAATGACCCTAAAGTTCATTTTGCTCCAACCAGGCCAGGCTGCTCAGTCCTGTCCCCCTGGCCTTGGGTGTTCCCAGGGATGGGGCAACCACAGCCTCTGTGCACAGCCTGGACCTCTGCCTCACCAACCTCAGTGTAAAAAGACAGCTTCCTTTTAACCCAAATCAACCCCCTGCAGTTGAAAGCCATCCCCCCTTCTCCTCCCATCACAGACCCTGTTGAACATTGTCCATCTTTCCTATGAGTCCCTTCAAGTCCTGCATGGCCACAGTGAGGCCTCCCTGAGGCCTTCTCCAGGCTGAGTATTCCCAACTCCCTCTTCAGGAGGTTATAAAGTAAAACAAAAAAAAGGCAAAAGCACTGCTGGGCTCCTTCCTCCAGTCTGGCATCTACCTTCTCCTTCCCTGACCCCTGTGTGTGAGTGTAAGTCAACTCCTACTCTGCCATTTCTGGAAGCCACACAAGTCATTTTGATCCTGGAAACCTCAGCAAGAAATACTTTATTTTTTTCCTTTCCAGTACAAACAGTTTTTCAGCTTTTAAAATCTGAACAAATAGACAAGGTTTTAAAAACAATAGAACACAGTCTTTTAATAGGATCAGTTATCAACTGCCTCAGAAAGCTGCCCATGCAAGGATAACCCTGTGGGCACCATTTCCTTACTCTGCAAGCAATTAAAAAAAAAAATGCCCAGTTTTGTACGAAGTTTCTTTCACTTTTTAATATGAATAGCTGAGAACTGAAATAAAAAAACTGTCCATAGCTTCAAGTGACTAGTCAGGAATAGTCCAAATATAGCACCATTTTCTGGAAGGTCAGACTTCTTCCTTATCCTAGTTTTGTTATGGCCAGTCCTGGCTCCCTCTTTTCTGGGGCAGCTGTTCCTGTTCAGCCGCTCCAACCCAGCCCTGGCTGGGGAATAGGGAACCTGGCCCTTGGCTTGGTTTTCTCTTTGGTTTTCTCCCTGGTGTGAGGGGATGGAAAGGGGGCTTAGGCAGGATGCAGGGTGATGGTTCCCCTGGCCCATCACAAAGTACTGAGGGTTGGCTTCAGACTCCTTCCTTAGGCTGGAAAAAGAAATAGGTTTTATTGTCTGAGAGCAGGTTGTGCAGGATGCCCAATGGCAGCAGGAGGTCGTTCCTCAGCTGCAGAAGTGTCTCAGCAGCTGGAGGGTAGCTCTAAATCAGAAAGCCCAGAGCAGTGAGTGGGTTCTGGTGCTGTGAGCACCTGGCAGGGCTGGACAAGTGGTGGGGGAGCCACGTGTCCTCTCCATGCTCCACAGCTGATGGCTCGAGCTCCTCTGGCAGGGGAATGAGCTTTTACTGCCTCAGGGGAACATGGTGTGGCCAGCTGGACGCAGTGATCCCTGTGGTCCTCCCCAGCCTGGAAGCATGTTTAAAGGAGCTCCCCCAGGTTCTCTGGAGGAAAAAAAGTGTCCAGATGAATCTCTGCTGGGAGCTGCTGCTGGTCAGAGGGCAGAGTTGCTCCTTTATGCAATCAGGGGGGATCAGGGAGGGAATCATGGTGCAGAAGAGTAGGGACAGCCTGGGGAGGGTGACAGGCACAGTGTGAGAGCCAAATGCTGGCTGGAGTGGAAGGCTTCATGAGCTACAAATATGTTCCTCTGCTATAAAGTGCCAGAGTTGCTTGGATGGAGGCTCTTTAATTTCTTCCTCATGTTAGTAATGAAGTCCTCATTGGCTGATCAGCAGAGGGTGCCCATGGTGGGTTCCTGGGGAGAGGTGGGTCCTGTGTGCAACAGCTCTGTAGGGCAAGGCTAGAGCTGCTCAGGAACGTGGACAAAGTCTTCCAGCCTGCTTGTTCATGGGAAACCAGGGTCAAGCTGGGTAAATAATTTGTGGTTTCTGTTCTGAGCTGAGGAGAGGTCTCCAGAGGTTTCTCACAGATGCCCTGCCATGTTCCACATCGGTGTTGGTCCCAGGACTACTGGCATCCCAGTGGGATCAGAAGAGCATGAGGAGGATGCAGGCTCCTGCTCCTCCACTGCTGCACTCACACCCTGGAGCAGCTGGAACTCTCCTGCCTGGGATGAGATGATGGAGTTCACAGTTTAAGCAATAAAAGAGGAGAGAGCCAGAGCTGGAGGACAGCACTACACTGTTCCCAGCTTGGTCTCTGCAGAGACTTATGGACACACCTCTCCTCTAGGATGACACGTGTTTTCCTTAACCCATCACATCAGTCCCAGGTGTAGCCAGAGAGCCCAGCAAAGTGGGATTGCAAGGCACACGAGCCCCAGGGAATGGGGCTCTCCCCAAATACTGCTGCCATAGGTTTTAGCTACTCAGTGTGGGTCTTTGCAATATAGCAAAGGACATGGGGGCAGCATTAGGAAACTGAAATCAGATGAGCACCATTACACAGGATTGTTCAAAAATATACATACACATACTATATATATGTGTGTGTTTTCCTAATGCACACCCTCATATGCTCCATAAGGCATGTGCATCTGCACGGAGGAGGGAGCATTATAAATGGATTTCCCATACACAAGGAGGGCTGCCATCTCAGAGAAGGGAAGCCAGTTCCCAGAGGAACGTGTGAATACGTGTGTTTTTTGAAATCTGTAATTCCTGTGGTGAGTTTTGTTCCCTGCAAGAAGCCCTGGCTCTGCTCAGTCTCTGGATTGAGATGCAGGTGGTCTTCAGGTCAGAGAAACTGTTCCTGGGTTTTATTCTTCGAGAAATGATAAATCCACAAAAATAAAATTTAAAATTGTTCCTGCCTCCAGCTACTGCTGAATTGTCCTTCTGGGGTCATCAGCCCAGGAGCCAAAGCAGTGCCCCCAGCCAGGAGGCAGTGACACTGCTGCACCAGGTTCAGGACAGCTGCTGAGCATCAGGAAGGGAGTACCAGCATGGCAGAGTTAAGGAGAAGTGGGGCCAACAAGATTAGGGGAAAAAAAAAAGTAGCAGCTTTTCATAAAAAAATTATCCCAAGAACTGTTGTCACATTAGAGCGAGTCTGTGTGATATAAGTTAATCCTGTCCTTCACAGCAGGAGAAGGGAGACACAAGGCATGGCAGTGTGGCTAATGCTGCCTCCTCTCCGCCTTCTCTTCCAAGTGCCCCACCTGTTCTGCCAGCTCAGAGACCTTGGCTTGGCAGTCAAGCAGGTTGTCCTTCAGTCCTGTTATTTCCTGAGAGTGGGCAGCCAGTGTCCCGTTCATGTGGTCCATGTAGTCCCACAGGCTGCCCGTGTGTTTCTCCAGTTCCTCCCTGATGTTGTCCAGGCTGCCAGTGACGGCCCCCAGCCTGCCACAGGCGCTCTCCACCCGAGCCACCCGCTCATCAAAGTGAGACACCTCCTGCTGCAGGCCCTGGGCCACGCTCTTGCAGGAGCTCAGGTCGCTGACAATCCTGGCTTTGAGTCGCTCCAGGTCTCCCTTGAGGTTCAGGACACGGCGGTTGCTGAAGAAAAGCTGGGAGCCTTGGTCGTTGACTTTCTCCTGGATGGAGTGGACCTCGTCCTCAATCTTCCGCTCATGCTCATCCAGTGAGGAGTTGACATGCGTCACGGTGTCTGAGTACTGGGACACTGAGTCCTTGAGCCCTGTCAGAGACTTGCTCACAGTGTTCAGGTTGATCTTTAGCAAGGTGATCTCCCCTTGCAAAGCGCCCGATGCTTCCTCCTCGATTCGCCGCTGGATCTCCAGGATGGTGGCGTTCAGCTTGCGCAGGAGGTCGTAATTGCTGTCCATCCGGAGGAGCAGGTCCTGGTTCTTGTTCTGGCAATCCTCAATCTCTGTCCGGAAGGTCTCCACATCTTTGGAGGCAGAGGTGCAGCCCAGGGAGCAAGTGGTTTCCAGAGTGATGAGGCGATTCTGCAACACCTCCAGTGTCTCATCCGTCCGTTTCCTCATGCTGGCAAGCTCCCCTTCCAGCACAGGCACCACTGCTCCGTCCATGCCCATGGGAGAACTGACATTGTTCAACTCCCCCACGATGGTCATGAACCTGTCCTCCAGGGTCTGCATTTTGTCTTCAAATGCAGTTCTCATGCCATCCACCTCAGCCACCACTGTGCCTCTCATGCTGTCCTCTATACCAGAGCAGCAGCTCCCCGTGTCCCTCTCTGTGGCATTGAGTCTGGCTTCCAGATCCTCGAAGCGCCCTTCAAAGAGGTTCCCTAGGGTGACAGTAGAGATTTCTCCATCCAGACGTGAGTGCAGGTTCTTCTGGGACTCGGAGATGCTGTGAAGGCCTTTCTCAAGGATGTTCATGCGATCTGTGAGGTAGTCCAGGTTGCTGCAGCAGCTTTCCACCACCGTCAGCCCTTGGATCTGGGTCTCCAGCTGGGAGATCTCTTTCTTGATCTCCAGCTCCTTCCCATCCAGTGTCTGCTGCAGCCGCAGGTTGGCAGCTTTCTCCTCCTCGCACTGCTGCCGCACCTCCTGGATGCGGAAATCACACGTGGTCTGGATCTTGCCCAGCTTCTTCTCAAAGCCATCGAGCAGTTCTCCACGGAGGTTGCTCAGCCTCGTGTCCATGTACTCCTCCAGCAGGTCGATGGAGGTGAGGGGCGAGGGCCGGGCAGACTCCAGCAGGTGCTTGATCTGCCCGTCGTGGTCCAGGACCATGCCCCGAACCTCGTGCAGCAGATCTGCCTTGGTTTTCAGCACGTCGCTCACCTCGGTCACTTTGGTCAGGATGTCCCCCACGGGAGGGTACGTGGCGATGTCGGCTTTGTCCGCCACGTCCACCAGCCCGTCGGGAATGATGCCGAAGCCCACAGACGAGTCTGGCGTGCCCGGGCTGTTCATCAGGGTGCCGATCATCTTGGTGGTGTCCTCCTGGATGGCCAAGCGCAGACGGTCCCCCAGCCCGCTCACCATGGTGTGCAGGCTGTCGTAGGACTGGGAAAGGCGCCTCACCTCCTCCTCCAGCCGATCCAGGCGGTCCCCGAAGAGGCCAGGCAGCTTCCTGCCTGCACAGGGAAAGAAATAGAGAGGGCACAGTGAGGGCTGGTGCTCCTTTAGCTTCCCTCCTTCAAGTCCTTTTCCATAGTAGCCTTGTGTCCTGCCCTCTGTTACTGGCATTTCAGCAAAATCTCAGCCCTCCCACCTTCTGCACTTCTCCTTAAACTATCAGGAAACCCTCTTTGCTCTTGGGATCCAGCCCTCTGCTCCCAAGCTCAACAGCAGGTGATGATAACAGCTCAGGAGAGTGTAATCTTGAGACACACCTTATCAACCCCATAATTAATGGAAAAATGCTCTAAAGCAATGAGGAAAGGCAATTTTGAAGCTGCATGTTTTGAAAGAAACAAGATTTAAAAAGCAAGTGGTCCTCAAAGCAATCAAATATCACGTCTCTAATAGAAAATATGTCACTCACTAGATTTTTGCCAAATTCATGCTCTGTACTGGAACACAGCACAGCGAGAACACAGAGGTTTGAGTACATGACAATGGTGTGGTGACCTAGGGACATGAAGCAGGAGTGAAATCTCACCATATTGGTTCTTCTTTGGTCCTGGAAACAGGTCAGGGTGGCTTTTGGGATAGGGAGGAAGTCTGGGCATTGGAAACATCTTTTGCCCAGGAGGCATTTTTGGGCTGGGATGCTGGGGCAGAAGGCCAGGCTGGTCTGTCGGGCTGTCATGGCACCCTTCTCCCATGAAGCCTGGGCAGCACCTCCAGGACAGCTCGGTCACTGTCTTGTATCCAATCTTGTATTTGGGTCTGAAGAAGGTGCGGTACCTTTCCAGGAGAGGGGAGGGACAGAGAAGACAGTTTAGAGAGACAACATCAGCATCAAACAATAGAGGAAGGTCAGGGTCCTGCTGGATGTGGGAGACCTGGGTGCATGGGAAAGCCTGGCTGAAACCCTTGTGCTGCACCTGCAGTTCACGGCCCAACTTCTCCAAGAGCTCTTGCTGCACCACAGCTCAGTGCAGCATTACAGTGGGGTTTTGGGCAAGTATTTTTTCAACTGGGACACTATGTCGATCTAGAACTGCAGCTCTAAATGTATTGCTGCAGTCCCTGGCCTGATAGGTGACCACTGGGACAGTTGCCACACTGTTTGGCAACTTCCGGCCCAGCAGAGCACAAGATGAAGTGATGGAACTGATTTAAAAGCCCTGCAATCTCACTTCTCTTCCAAGAGGGAAGTAGACTGCTTGTAGAAGTGTTTGGCACTTTGAATTAACCTACAGAATTTCCTAGTGGGATCAAAAAAATTCTCTTCTCAATTGTAATCCTGTCTGGAAGCCCCCATGAGGATTGAAATCACTTTGGAAAGGTGTTTTCTCTCTGTGTGGAAGGTATCAGTTTGCCCAGGGTGATGGTGTGATGTGCACAGAGGGAGGGCTCCTCACACTGCCTCCTGCCCCAGCTGGGGTGCCCTGGGAGTGTCTCCAGCATTAATTTGTGCACCACAGCTCCCATACCCAGCACACAAGGTGCGAGCCCACCTCACACCTTGCCCTCTACTCTCACTCTGGATGGGGTCCCATCAGCCATGGGGGAGGATTCAGCTGCCCCCTGCTTCTCTGTGGCACTTCCCTGTGAGGTGGCAGGGATGGGACAGGACCCTGCTGGCACCTGTGTTGCCCCACCAGCTGAGCTGAGCCATACAGGGTTGACCACAGCACTTTTCTCACCACCTCTAAATACCAGTGCTTTAAGCCTGCCTTTTGGAAACTTCCAGTCTGAATTTACCAGGGTCTGAAAATCCTTAAGTTTTCTGTTTTGCAACAACACACACAATCAGCCTCTTGTTCTTCTCCAGCAGGCTCAGCAGAAGATCGTGGAGGAGCAGCACAGCCATCCATGCTGCAGAGGGGCTAAGGCACTTATCCATCAATCAGGGCAGCACATGGCTGATTCCCTGCTATCCATGCCCATGTCCAAATCCACAGTGTCCCCAGCCCAGGCTGCAGCCTGGCAATGCTGCTTCCAGATGACTTCAAGAGAGATACTGCCACCTCCACACACACCATGGGGCAGGGGGATAAAGCAAACCCAAATCCGCTCTCTTTGAATCTCTTCAAAAATTCTCAACACCGATTTCCCAAAGGGACAGTTTCAAAACAAGCTCTCCTTATTACTCTTCACAAATGCTGCTGGCTTTCAATGATCTTTCCTTCTGTTGTAGAGTGTAGAAACCTGCCCAGGTGTACCACAGGAGATTGCTGCTCCAGCCATGTCAGGGGGTGAAGAAAGGATGAGGATGGCATCCAAAAGGCAGAGCACCTTCTCAGTGCCTTCCCAGCCTCTGCAGAGGAGCTCAGAAGCCTTGGGCACCTCCAACTCCTTCTCCACTGCTCCAAACCACGGCAACGGGAAGTATTTGCAGCCAGCTGCACAAACATTAGCTGATGGTCCCAGCACATGGAAAACCCATGTTACCCTTTCATCCATGGATGCAGCATCTGAGGCTCGCAGAAAATTCAGCTGTGGGTCCATCTGCCCTCAGAAAACACCCTGGTTTCCCCATGGCTTTGTTTGAAGGAGAAAAGCACAGGACACCGTAGAGATGGGAGAGGCTTTGGCAATCTCCTCCACAGGTACCAGCAGCTGCAGGATGTCCTGAAGTCCCCAGTGCTGCTAAAACACTTGTGATGGAAAGAACAAGTGAGCAGGTGGGTCTGACTGCTCGTCTCTGCCAGCAGAGACTGCGGGCAAAGCCCGTGGCACCAGAGACACATGGAGAGTCCCAGCCAGCTCCACAGGATGGGTACTGGGCTCTGACAAAAACGTCTCTCATCCCAGTTTTCCTCTGTGCTCAGCTCTGCTCCACTCCTCAGGCCTGGGCAGGATGCAGGGGAACAGCTTTTCCGCTTGGAGCAGCATCCCTGGAGGGTGGGAAGCACAAAGCCCCAGTGTCTGCCCTGTGCTGCCTGCGGCTCCGTCTGCAGCTCAGAAAGTGTTTCCCTCCAGCACTGACGAGGTGGCAAAGAGTTCTGCAAGTATTTTCCTGGAGCAGGAAGCACTGAGCCATCCCCAGCCATGGGCTCCATTTCCTTGTCCTCTTATCAGGTTCTCACCAAGCTGCCATTGTTCTGCCACACTGCAGGTCTGTGACAAGCTGCTCTCCTACACACATGCACAGGCACCTCCCCACTTCCCATGATTTCCAGATTTATTTCTGAATCATAGAATATCCTGAGTTTCAAGGGACCCATAAGGATCCTTATGCCCAAAAATGCACCAGACACCCCCAAAAATTACACCATGTGCCTGAGAGCATTGCCCAAATGCTTCTTCAGCTCTGTCAGGCTTGGTGCCATGATCAAATTCCCTGGCGAGCCTGTTCCAGTGCTCAGGCACCCTCTGGGTGAAAACCTTTTCCTGGTATCCAATCTAAACGTCCCCTGACAGTTTCTGAGGAGGGATAGAGCTCCCTCTCCCTCCTCACAGATCCCACCTTGCCTCCTCCCAACACCACTGCTCTGCCACTGATTGCCATGTCCAGGAGGAGTCCTTCAGCCCCCTTCACTGCCATTTGAACAGTGGGGGTTCACAGTCAGGAAGGTGGACAGGGTCTCAGGAGAGCTGTGACCTGACTTTGGGAGGGGAAAGGAGCCATGCCCCAGTATCCCCATACTCACAGCACTTTCCCTGGGCACTTGGGTCCCCAGCTGCACTTGTGATACTCGGCCTTGACGTAGCTCTCGGCCCCGTCCTGCAGCGTGCACGTCACGTTGCGCTGCACCACGTAGGCACAGTAGCTCCTGGGGGGAAACACAGCAAGACACGGTCACCCCTGCCCAGCTGACAGCAGTGCCAGTGAGGTCTGGGGGGCAGGAGCTGGAAGGAGCCCCCCAGCTTGGGCAGCTGCTGGGGAGGGGCATCACAACCACACCGCAGGAGTGTGGTTCCTGTCACAGTCACAGCTACGTTGTCACCAGTGCTGGTGGTATCACCAGAGCTGGGCTGTGCTTGGCATGGGCTGTGTGGTGAGACAGGCTGTGAGGATAATCAGAATCCCAGCAGCAGCAGTTGTGGGAATAGCACCCCAGAAACAGCTCCAGCAGTGCCTGGCAGGGCTGGTCTGTCCTGCTGCAGCTCCTGCAGTGCTGCCAGCACAGGGGCCAACCCAAAAGCCTTCAGCCCCCTTGCTGTGGGTGATGCCACAGACCAGGCACAGAGAGGAGACATTGCTCTGTAGGGCTGTAGCATCGTGGGTCCCTCCACCATGGAGGCAGGGACACGGAGAAGATCTGCGATGGAGGCTGGAAACCCCTTCAGATCTCTAGGACAAAACAGAGCCTCTTCCCTCCTGGTGTCCACCTGCAGATGGGTGCCACAGGTACCAGTCAGCTTTCCTGAGCCAAGAAGAAAATCCAGGCACTGAGGATAAGTGGCTGGGAGGAAGGCAGTGTGTGGGAAGGATGTAGGGCTGCTGGTAGGACAGATGGAGGCCAAGGCTGTTCCAGCTGAAGGCAGGGCTGCCGGCAGGAGCAGATGGACTCGGTCCACAGGGGCAGAGACAGCAGGGATATATGGTGAGGCAGGGATTAAGGACAGGGGGACATGGCAGACGGCAGAGCGGGAGGAGAGGAGGGCTCAGGCCCACGGTGCAGAGCAGAGCTGAGGCAGGAGGTCAGCGGGGTGGAGCAGATGGGCCAGCGCAAGCTGCAGGTGCAGGGAGGTGTTCAGTGAGGCGGGAGGACGAGGCTTCCCCTGTGCCAGCTGGGGGCTCGGTGTGGATGGGTAGGGAATGTACTTTGTCTTCACCTGTTTGCCATCAGTGCTTGTCCCTCCTGCATCGATCTTTCCCGCTCAGGGAGAGCCAAAGTCCTGCTGCTCTGGCCCCTGAGTGTGACATGGTGGGGGCTGGGGATGGCTGTGCACACCCACCCTGTGCACACACACACACACTCAAACAGGAGATACCTTCATAGCAAAACTTTCTGCTCCATCCTGACTGTCACAGTGCCTTTCCTCTGCCTCCACCTGCCAGAGGTGTCTCAACATTATCCAGACCATGATGACAAGCCCATGAGAGCTGGGCTGAGGTGCTGCTGCTCATTCTATGCTCAGCCCCAAGATTGCTCTCCTCACGCCATGTGATGGCCGTGGCAGGGAACTCCAACAGCATCCCAGCCTGTGGCAAGGCAGCCAAGCTGCAGCAACCCCAGCTACCCAGTGCCCCTGTCTAGAGGCCCCAAGCAGGCTACTTGATCTCCAACAGCCCACCCAGGCCCGAGCTCTCTCCATGAAGCAGCAAGGTGTGAGCAGAGTCATCCTCCCTCCAAGCCTCTCTCTGCTCCCTGATCCCACACCCCCAGCACATCCCACTTGTTCCCTACAGGAGCTGCACCAGCACATTCACCCCAGCCCCTCACCGAGGGCTCCCTCTCATCCCCTGGGATGGGCACACAGCTCCCAGTCTGACTGGCATTTCCAGCCTGCCCAGACCTGAGCGGCTCTGCCCTGGCAAGGACTGCCAAGCTCAGAGCATGAGCAGGGCCCTGCTCCTCCAGAAGGGAGTAATTCATCCGTGCACAGGACCACAGGAGGAGGAAGGCCAGCCACTTCTCTCAGCTGGAGGCAAGGGAGTTCATGTGTGCATGTGGAAACTTAGGATCACTATCTATCCTTAAATCCAGGACCTGCTTACAAACACACCCCCAGCTGCCTCTAAAGTCAGCTGGCAGCCAAAGCAGGCAGGTGTCCTAGCCATTGCTGATAAACACTGCCTACCTGTGACCGCCCTGGTCAGTGTGGCTCTGGCTCCTCTCCCTCTCAGAACCCCTTCCCTTCTCACACACCTGTGGCAAGCAGTTTTATAGCTCCAGCCTGATGTTTTTAGAGTGAGCAGCTGGAAAATGTTACGGGTTTCTGAAAGCTCTCACTGGCACTGCCAGTATTGTTCGTCCCCAGTGTTACTTTATTCATTTCAGCTTGTTCATTACCCCACATCCTCCCTCTTTCAAAGGAGCCCGACAGAAACTGCTCCAGCAAACAAGCTGAGAGGGAAGCGACACCCCCCTCTCCACCCCCAATGTAAGAACTCTTATGCAACTGAACGGAAAAAGTCTACAGTAAGTGTAAAACCCTCATTCCTCACTGCCTGAGCTTTCCAGGTTTCTTGGAAACGTATTTAAACTGCAGTATGTATATATTTTACAAGCAAATGAGCAAATTCCCTCCAAAACAACCTGTGTTTTCACAGGTCTGTGCACTGCCATCCTCCCCTCCCGCATATCACCACCTCCAGCCCAGGTCACACAGAGCAGGTACATGCACCTACCCCAAAACCACACACGAGCATCCCCATCTGCACCTCCTCCAGCCCCTCCCGCACCGGACCGCAGCACACACATCCCCACCGCACGCAGCCCGTTCCCTCTTGGAAATACAACTCCCGGAGCCTCCTCTAGATGGAGGGGGCACCGAGACAGCCGGACACCGCTGCGCTGCCGCCAGCTCTTGCTCAGTACCTGGCGGGTGATTCAGAGCAAGGGATGCCCGCGGCCGGTACCCAGGGACTCCTGCCCAGCCAGGGATGCCCGCAGGCGAGCCCGGGGGAAGGTGCCCGAGGTCGGCACAGGGGGTTGGCACCCGCGGCAGCCCGTCCCCCTGGGATGCTGCCGGCTTTGTGGGTGCGCCGTGGTGTCCGGCTGT
>JAHLSL010000064.1:1282346-1345799 GCA_025920805.1 Petroica traversi | reverse complement strand
CCGGTGGGGGCTGCAAGGGGCTCCAGCCCTCTCCCGGTCCCCTCTTTTCCCCTTCTCCCGATGCCCCCTCGCTGCGCACTGGGCCTTTGCCCCCCGGGGTAGCAGGTGCAGCGGGGTCTGGAGCCCTCTGGCTTCTGGTTCCCCCCAGTTCCCAGCTCTGCTCTGCTTCATCCCGGAGCGCGGGCGAGAGAAAGGCTGAAGCGACCCTAACTCTGCCCCCGAGGGCATCTGTGCTGCTGGAGATTGGCAGCTGTCACCCATGTGGCTGGCACCAGCCTGGTGCACCGAGCATCCCCCAGCGAGCCCAGCACCTGCGGGAAGGGGGAGAGAGAAGCCGTGCTACTTTGGATCCTGGCTTGGGATCCAGGCTCCAGGAGAGAGGGGGGAATCTCTCGCCTTTCTCTGCAGACCCCTGATCTCCCATAGCCAAGCAAATTTCATCTTTCATGTCTCTGGAAGACGTGCTTGTGTCTCCTTGCTGTCCTGCCCTGCAGAGATCCCTGCTAACCTGCACCCTGATGCCCCCACCACAGGTGCCCCACCACAGGGTGCTGTGCCCTGAGCACCCTGCCCTGCCCTGCCAGCACTCCCTGGGCTTTGTGTGAGCCACAACTGTTGGGTTGGGGGGAAAGGACCCTGAGTTGGGGCACCGGGCATTTTGGGAGGGAGTAACATCCCCAGTACTACCCAGTGGAGGTCGTCTTGAAGCCCTGCAGAGGAGAAGCCATGCCAGGGAGCAGGAAATTTTGTGACATATGCAGAATGTTACACCCTTGGGCATCCCACCAAAACCTCACCAGGGGTTTGATGAGGCTCCTGTCTTGGCTGGCAGAAGCCACCTTCAAGTTAGGGAAGCACCATGACAAGATGTGCAGTGCTTCTCCGAAACTCTTGGAGGAAAACAAGCAGTGCCTGAGAAAAGGTAGCTGGGTGAAATTCCAAAGGAAGGAGTGAAAGCTGCTGCTGGGAGAAGGAGGCATCAAGGCTTGGGCTGACACTGAGACAGAGATGATAAGATACTGAGACAAACAGTCTTTTTCAGTTAAAATGAGTCTTTGGCCCAGTCTGAGGTGAGTATGGAAACATTATCAGGAGAAGAAAAATCCATCAGAAGGCTGTGCTGGGAGAGGCAGGCTGGACAGACCAGGCGGAAAACCAAGAGGAGGAAGCC
This sequence comes from Petroica traversi, assembly GCA_025920805.1. Classification (NCBI taxonomy): domain Eukaryota; kingdom Metazoa; phylum Chordata; class Aves; order Passeriformes; family Petroicidae; genus Petroica; species Petroica traversi. The sequence goes on along the minus strand of JAHLSL010000064.1, from coordinate 1,344,628 downwards.
TGAGCACTGAAGCAGTGCATCCTCTCAAGGTGCAAGCTGCTGCAGGGTGTTGCTGAGCTGCCCTGTGCCTGTCAGGCTGCACCCCAGAGGTGCTGCAGCCTGGTTTGTACGTGGTGTGTCTGGCAGCACATGAAGGAACCCTCATCCAGCTGGTGCATGGAATTGTTCTGCTCCGCTGGGATGCTGCAGGAGGGACGGTCCATAAGCAACTCTATAAAAACAAACAAAAGCCGGCCGAGCCTGCCTGGTTTAATGCTGGATGCCAAAGTGGGGAATGAAGCTTGAGCACAGCCTTAATTTTTTTTCCCTGTGCGCAGGGAGTGTGAGCCAGTTCTAATAACAGCAAGCTGCACGTGTGTGTCTGAGGCCTCCGGAAAAAAACATCTGGTGTTGCAGGGTTTCAGAAAGAGCCCTTGGCCCTGGCCTTTGAGCCTGTGCTGTGCTGAATGGGTACAACAGGACTGAGTTAGAAGTGCTCCTTCATTCTCACCAGCTTGGATGGGAAATGGAGGAGGTGGGAGCCATTGCTCCTGGGTGGGTGTGTCTGTCTGTCTGTCTGTCACTGCTGTCCAAACCCACCTTTGAAGTACCAGATCCCTTTCTGCCAGATTTCAGAGTGAGGCAGGATCCTCAGAGAGACTGAATCCCATTTTCTTGTTCTATTTTCTAATTGTTTACCAAAAAAGACATCTGAGTAGACAAGAGAGTGCCAAACTAAGGTCCCAGCTGAGGAAATGGGTTCATCATCAACTCTTTTATAAGACATCAAGGAATCCATACAGGAGAGAGCCATTATGAGTGCCCCAAACCACAGGAAAAACTCTCATGTGCTTTATTAGCTGTGAGCTAATGCAACCACGAAACACAGAGCAGCAGGAAGCTGGGATTCGTTCAGTTGCCCTTCTCAGGGAGCAGCTCAGGTTGGGCTCCTTGTGCTCAGCCGTGCTGCTGCCAGTCCCCACCACTGCAAGCCCTGGCTGGGCACAGGAGGGTGCCCATGGGGAGCCTGGCATGGCAGCCTGGCTTTGGAGAGGTCTCATGTGGAGAACAAAGAGGAGACTCCTTCTTCCCAGGGCATCCTCCCAACGTGGGCATGTCCCAGGGCTGATAGAGAAGATGTCAAGTTCCATCTCATGCTGAGCACTGAGCTCTCCAGCAGAATGGAAGGGCTTTGCCACACTGAGCTGCAGCCAAAAGCCTCTGCAGAGCTGCTCTCTGGCCAGGGAGCACCAGCCTTGGGTGCTCTGGCCAGGACCAGCCCTGCTTCCCAGAGGAAAGATCTGCCTTCTCCCCTGGCTTCACCTGGACAGTAAAGGGAATCTGATCAGAGCTGCTGCTGCTGCTCAAATCTGGATGCTGGGAAAACCCTACCCACGGGGGTGCCTAACCTGGAGGGCTGTGTCCATCAGTGATTCCATGTGAGCACATCCCACAGTGGCTCAGTGTGTGCCTAGGGAGCTTCTTCCTTTACTTGGACTGCCAGGAGCTGATTGTTTTGGTTCCACCTCTCCCCCCTGCACAGCTGGGCTCCAAATCAGTCCAGGAAGGAACAGGTAGAAGTTTTTTCCTACAGAGGACATTAAGGAGGCACCCAGAAGCAGGAGGAGATGAGAGCAAGAGCAGAGGCAGCTACTCCCCTGCTCTGACTCCTGGGGAGGGCTGGGGGAGCCACCACCAGGCTAATTTCACCAGCGGATGACACCAAACAGTGACCTGCTCTGCTTCCCATGCTTTTTAATTAACACTTGCATGGCCTCATCAGCTGAGTAATTGCCTCCCTTCATGGGTCAACAAGCCAGCAGCCCCTGACCTCCCGTTCCCATCTGGGTACGAGGCCTGCACAGGGCACAGAGGGTGTGAGCTCATGTAGCACCCACAGTGACAGCAAAAGTGGTAGCACAGCCCAGGAACTCTGCAACTCAGCTTGATCTTGGCCAGGACCAGCCTTGCCCACCCTAATGCTGGGCTTTAAATAGGTACCACTGGTGGAAAACCCCCCACTACACTGGGCAATAAGAGGGCAGTTGCTCTCTCTGTTGCCATGGGATAGGAGCAGATTGCAGCAAGGGAAATTTAAGTTGAATATTAATAATAAAACAGTATCTGCTAGTAAAAAGAATATAGCCCTGGAGGAGACTGTATTGAGCCATCTGGAGATTTTAAAGGAAAGGTTAGATAAAAAAAAAAACCTGTCAGGACCAATTTGGGGTAGGGAAATGGATTGGATGGCTTCCCAAGAGCTCTCCCAGCCTGCTTTTTTCCAAGTACAAATTCATTTCCCAAAGTGGCAAGGCAAGAGAGCAGCTCTATTTAGAGGCAGAGTTTCTCCCTAGTGATTCCCACTGGATCAAAGGCATTCCTTGAATTGGCACTCACAGAGGCCTTTTCTCTTGGCAGCGGGTCTGTGTCTGTGTGAGAGGGAGCCTTCTGGACAGCCTGGATTTCCCAGGTGCACATCCATCAGGACCCACTCAGGGCTCATTCTCCCATGTCATAATCCCTGGGAAGATCCCACAGCTGTCCCACGCTGCCCAGGGGAGGGATGGGGACACTGTGTTGCACAAACTGGCAGCCAGGACTCGTGTCCCAAATGCCACAGCAGTGCAGTGGGATACCAGTTCAAGGAGAGCAGTGATGGTTCTGCAGGTGCTCCAGTTCCCAGCTAAAACTGAGCTCAAGGAAGTCCAACATGCTCATGATTCAGCTGCAGGACTGGAAGCTCTTTTTGGCTCCCAGAACATGCTTTTTGCACATCCCTGCTGCTTGCTGGTCACGGACCCCTTTTCCCAGTGATCTCAATGGGAAGGGATGCAGTTGTGCAGGCAGAAGGAACCCCTGGTGCATCAGAAACCCAGGCAAGGTGCCTTGTTTGGAGGTTGCCGAGGTTTTGCTCTGGCCCAGCCCCTGGCCCCAGTCCCAGGGGTGTGATTGCAGCGTGTGTCCCCCAAACTGGGCTGGGGGCACCTGGGCTTGCCCAGACTCTGGAGGAAGCTGCGGCCGGGGCTGAGAACAAAATCCCTTTCTTCGTGGGAAAGTGTGGTGACTTGAAGTGGTCAGACAGCCTTATCTCTGGTTTCGAAAGCCACACGCTGATCATTTGTCAAGATTAGCGCGTGCGGTAGAAGGGATGGAGCTGTTCCAAATCCAGGCTCACATCTCTTCCCTGGGCTCACGGCCATTCATAAAAATGCCAGAGCAGCAGCAGCGGCGGCAGCACACACTGGGGCTGTGGTTTGGGGAGGACTGGGAGGGTCAACCACAGGTTATACAAGCTCTGAGCAGGGAAAAGAATACACAGGTTGCTTTATTTATATATCCATTAGCGTCTTCCCTTCAGGAAAATGTGTGGGGAGACTGGCAGTGGGAGATTTTGCAAGGATGAGGGATAGGCAAGAGGGGATGTGCTTAAAAAACTTTCACCAGCTATGCCAGGACTCCTGGAATGAGAACATTAACAGGTAATTGCCATGGTGACGGAGCAGGAGCAGTCCCAGGATTCAGCAGCACACAGGTCAGGATGAAGAGGATGAAGACTGAGGAAAGGAGGAGATAACACCCTCCCAGGAAAGCCCAGCATGTTGATGGTGGGGCACTGGGGACCTGTGGTGGTGGGGTGGCTGTCCCTGTGAGCACAAGGAGGAGCAGCCCGGATCTCAGCTGAGCAGGAGTCTGGGAATGCTATAAAAGGCAGGTGCCCAGGGCCAGGAAGGAATAGGGGTTGTGTTCCTGTATCCAGAGTATGAAAGGAAAGGTTGCTCTGTGGGCAGATAAAGATCTGGGAGGGATCCCTAGGGCAAGAAAAAAAGTTATTCAGCTCCTGCCTACCTGAAAGGATATCCCTGAAGCCAAAGGAAAGTGGTAGAAGAGGAAAATGCCTTCAGAGGGCTTGAGGCTGTGTCAGGCACAGAGCTGAGCTGGCAGGAGCAGAATTGAAGCCTTGTGCTCTGAGGGAAGGTACTGGTGCAGCCAGAGAGCTTTGGCAGGAGGGGTCCTTGCAAGGAGATTCCTGTCCATCCTGGCTTTGCTGGAGAGGGTTCTGGCAGCAGCTCATGGGCTGTCCAGCCTGGCTGAAACCATGGGGCTCCGTGGTTCAACACCCTCACAGAGGATCAACCACGAGATGAGGTGTCTGAGCTGTCCATCCCATGGAGCTGGGAGAGGGGCTTGGTGCCAGCTCATCTCCAGCAGCAGCACATTATCCTACAGACTCTGCTGTCTGCAGGGCCTGAGGAGCCCTGGCTTTGGGGAATTGTGTGTCTTGAGGGCTCCTGTGTCCATGTCCCTTTCTAGGGACTGTCCCTGGTGGAAGAAACAATTTCACTGCTTTTGGTTCAAAGAAATGCCCCAGAACTGATTAGATGATCTTGAAGGTGCCTTCCAACCAAAACCAGCTGATACATTTGATTGCTTCTCCATGGCTCAGCCTGGTCCTTTGCAGAGCTGTGCCTTTGCATTTTGGGAAGATCCATATTCTTCCTTAGCTGTCCGTCCAGCTGAGTCACCTTCTGCCTTTCCTGGGAACAGGATGATGGCAGCCACCCAACAACTGAGTCACAAAACCTCTGCTCAGTGACCTCACTGCTGCACACAGTGGAAGAAAAGCACCACAGGAGCGGAAAGAAAATACTTCTCCTTTGGGATGTGGGGAATATTGAGGGACAAAAATACAAACAGTCTTCCTAGGTGATTTTTTTTTTTTAAGTCACCCACGGGCACCTGATTCCTGCAGGAAAGGGAAGGACAGGAAGTCAGATCTGCTGGGCTGACTTCAGCAAGAGAGAGAGACATGAGGGACAGTTGTGGATACAGGTTTCCCTGTACATGCTGATGGCCAAGTGCAGGGGCTGCTGCAGGGCTCTGTGAGGAAGCAGCATGAGCATTGTCCTCTCTCCCCCATCTCCTGCATTTTATAGGCACAAGCCACATAGAACTTCCCTGGGTGCACCAACAGCCTGCTTGGATGAGGAGTGTCTCAGTGGCAAATGAGTGTTCCTGTTGTGAACAATGGAGAGCAGCCCACCTGGGATAAGTTATCTTGCACATCTGATCCTCTATTTTGTGCCTATTTTTGCCTAGCCATGGACATTTTGCCTGGAGATGGGGACCTGGGACAGCAGGAAGTTTTCCCATACCTCAGGCCTGCTTTTTCTTGTCTGTGGTAATGACCTGCTTGTTCCAAGCGATGAGCAGCACGGCTCCCAAATGCCCCCAAGCACTGGGTGACTCTGGATATACCAAATGTGGGAACAGCTGGGCTGAAACTCTGCCATCAGCCACGTCACTTGAGGCAAGGGGATGAGTGGCAGTTATTTTTGGGCTCAAAGGGAGGCCCTTCACGTCCTGTTGCTGCAGCCAGCTCTGCCCCATCCTCTGAGGCCACTCGGCACGCACACGGGTGCGATGAGAACGGCCATAAATAACAGGTGGTTATTTATGCACAGGGAAGAAAGAGTAACTGATACCAGCCTGGGCTCCTTCCAGGCCTGCTTGGAGCTGGGACCTCATGGCTGATACTTGGCTTCAGCCGCTTCCCTTTGCAAGCAGCTGTTCCTGCAGGCCCTGCATCTGCGCCTGGCCTTCGGCACTGTTCGCTAATCCTCTTTCTCACTGTACAGCAACGTGCGCTCGCCAAGGTCCCACTGACCCATCACCAACAAAAAATAAAAAGAGGAGGAGGAGGAGAACTTGATACCTTCTGCAAGTGAAATAGCTTGGGTTCAGTATTGGAGAATTTCCCGAACTCTCAAGGAATTTCCTGATCTTCGGGATCTGCCAAGATTTGGGATCTGCCTCGGTTGGGCTGTGCATATTTCCAGAGCACACACTGTGGTGTTGTGTTTTAGGTTTCCACCCCTGTCTTTGCGAGGGTACGCTCTCTCTGAATGGGTCAGCTACACCAGAAAGGAAAGCCTCCCTCTGACAGACTGCAGGAATAAAGAGGGATTTATTTAACATCCTTTTATTATGGGATCAATGGGATTTTTGGTCCTAAATTCCTGTCTTGCTTCCCCATGCCAAAACCCAGGCTTTTACTGCAGCGCTTGTGAACATGGAAACTTTGGTGCAGTTGTAATACTTTGGGTTAGTGTCTCACTGGCAGACCTGGAATTAAAGGCATAACCTCAGCTTGACTAGTAACCCATATTTTTACAAAAAATAAATTAAAAAATAATGCCTTTGCAGCAGAAGGCAGCCTTTCTGCTTGTATCTGGGGCTTGGTGTTCATGTGTTTATTGCACGTATTCCAAAAGCAAGCAAGGTTGTGGGTGGGAAGAGTGCAGCCCCTACCCTCGGAACAAACTCAAATGAAATTCCTCAAGGTCTTTTTCCAAAAATTAATGCTGTCTGGATTGCAACCAGGTTGTTTTCGACCAGCTTTAATCTGTGAAATCAACACCGACTCAGGAAATGCTTAGATTGACTCTGAAGGAGGATTTGGCCAGAACTTTTCTCCTATTTATAAAGGAGAGTTGGAAACAGAAAAATGTCCCAGAGGGGACCTGTCCTGACCTCCCTATTTAACCAGAATAGTCCAGAGGGTTTTTATAATTCCTGAACTCTTGGGTTTGTCCCCAGGGGCTCAGCATCCCCCTTGGGTCTTGCATGGTGCTGGAATCTGGGACAGCTTTTCCACTGGCTTCACTGGACTTTGGACCAGTATTCCCGTGAACCAGCAGTGCTATTCTGGGAAAAACCCCAGACTCTGCAGGCAATGGGTCAGAGCTGAACCCTTAAAAACACCATCCTCCTCCCAGCTCCAACACGTACCAGCCCAAGGAGTTGCTCTCTGCCTCCCCGTTTGCTCTGGATGCCTCAGAATTGCAAGGTCTCCATCTCCTGGGTTTGGGTTGAGCAGAGATTGGTCCAGAAGAGCCCATGGCATCCCCCATGTCCCCCCACAGCTCACTGTCCCTCCTTCCCCATGCAATGCCTTGCAAAGGCACTGCAACCGTGTCATCCTTGAGAGAGGGAGGGAAAGAAAACCCAGCGTGAGCACATGTGGCGGGCAGAGGGAAATGGCTGCTGCAAAGTAAGCAGTGCCTTTAAAGAAGTGTTTGTCTGGAGTTTGTTTAGTTATCCTCTAGGTAATTTTACAGCTGAGGAGGCTGGGCCATTCAGGCAATGACCAAAACAATATCCCCACTGTCTGAGCAGCTCTCATGGCTCAGCACAGCTCGGGGGTGCTGGGGGGGGGCAGAGGGAGGATGGTGAAGAGAAGTTTCTTTTACTGGCCGTATCCAGAAAACGCCATGGAGGATGTCCTGTAATTAAGACATCGCTTTGAACGATCAAGTCACTCGGCTGTCAGGTTGAATAAACCTCTGGGCTCAGGCTGGGTGCGAGAGGGGGAGGAAAGGAAAAAGCCCAGTCCATCATTTTGATCTGAATGGTGGCTCCAGGTTTGGGGCACGGTGGGATGCTCCCTGAGGAGGAGGATGATGGTGGGATGAGGGCTGAGGGCCCGTGTTCCCCTGGGCAGTATGGAGCTGGAGGCAAGCCTTGCCTGTGCCCATCTCTGCCCCAGGCCCTGGGAACCTGCAGCTCCAGCCTGTCAGGCACAGGGAACTGGGACTCCAGAATGCTGACTCACCCTCATGGATGTGTGTATGCCAGGGCAGTCCTGCCCCCATCCCACCAAAGCACCATTCATCCCATCACATCCCAGGCTGAAATCCCCGGTGCAATCCCCAGGAAAAGCTCCCCTACCTCTTCCCAAGGCCTTGTGCAGCCCGAGTTGGAAACGTGGGGGCTCAAGCCTGTGAGCACTACGTGCAAATAGCTCACATCAGCTCCCAGAGCTGTTCCCAAGAGTGGAGCACTCGCTGCTGGCAGCCAGCTTGCAGGAGGATACCGATATTTCATGCAGACATGGCGAGAAACCAGCCCTGTTTCCCATTCACAAGGGGTGGCTCCAAAACAACACAGAGATCTGTCACAGCATATACGCGGCATCTGTGCAAATTGGCCTGACTGCCTAAATAATTCCGTATATATTTATAAACTGTGAGATGTAACGTTTTTTCCTGTTTACTTTTCGGTTGAATTCCTTGCTCATGGAAATGAGAGCTGCAGCGCGGCGGCTAGACATAACCATTGTATGGGGAGGACACTGTACAAACTGTCCTAGAAAATTCTGCCAAAATGCCAGGCCATATCAGCCCTGATCTGCAGCCCCTCGCCCCTTCCCACACGTTCCCCCCTGTTCTCCCGCTGCGCCCGTGCGTGGAGCTGAACCCAGCCCAGAGCTCTCTACTAAGGGAGGTGTTTGCCCAAATATTAATTGGGAGAGAGATCAGTTTGAACCCACAGCAAGGAAGGTGGAAAAGAGGGAGAAAAGAGTGGTGAAGTTTTCCAGCCTGCCAGGATTGCTGTGAATCTGAGCCGGGCAAATCATCCATGGATGAAATCAGAAGAGGTCTCTGCTGCACCAACCACGGGTGGGATGTCCTCCCACGTGCTGCTGAGCATTGTGGAGCTGGCAGCATCCTGAGCTGGCACTGATGGAGGCTGGCAGTGTGAGCCCCTTTGTGGCATGGCTTGGACAGCAGCACATCACTGTCCCCTCCGGGATCTCCCATGGCTGGTCTCAGTGTTCAGCATTTGCTGAGCAGCTCTGGGGTATTGCTGATTGCTGTGCCCAGCAGAGTTAGGCCAGCTAAGGGGGCAGGTCCCTGGCTCTGCTCCTTGGTCTGTTTTTTTGGCCAAGCACATGGGATGGTGCCCGGGTTACGTGGGAACTGCAGTGCTTATACCAGAAGCAGTATTGCACTCATATGTGAGTTTGGGATTGAGGTGTCCAGATCATTTCTGCCTCTGGAATTTGAGGGATAGGTGCAAAATAACTGGTTTAGGGAGCTCTTAAGGCTTCTGCATCAGCCATCAAGGGAGTCAATGCAGGCACAGCTCTTGTTGCCAAATGTCACAGCCCCTTGAAGGGCCAGGACCTGCCGGAGTGAGGGATAACACATCTGCTGGGGAAAGAAGGGAAAGGAAAGGGAGAAAAGATTTTAAACATTGAAAGTGAAATGTAAACTCCATTTAATGGCTGTATGGAGGCCACATGTGAGGCTGTCAGCTGTCCAAGGGGGCTCTGGGAGGGTGGCAAGAGGGGCCTGAGCTGCTACAGCCCTCAAAGGGGCTCAGCCTTCTCCGTGCACCTCCAGGGCTGGGCTGGCACATCCCACCCTGTCTGGATCATCCATGAACAGCATGGCCAAGGGGAGGTAAGGAAGGAGGACCCTCTGGGTCCCACAGGCTTTTCCCCATCCCACTGTACCCCTGTCCCTTCTCAGGGGCACTCTGACCCTGGGAGGACTCACTGTTGAGTACTGGCTGCTGCTCAACATCCCCAAAGCAGGAGAGGGCAAAACAACCACTTCCACGTCTGCCAGACAGCAAGGATGGAGCAGGGCAATGAGAACACGTGGCCCTCCATGTGTTTGCACTTGCATCACCCTGGTGGCTTCCCATCTCAAATCCATGTCACCTGCTGGTGGCATCTTTGCTTTCAACTCTATTTATACCATCAATTCAATTTAAAACTTATTTAGCAGTGACCACAGCTATTGTGTCATATTTATTTATAGCCTTTCACACTTGCTTCTGTTCACTCTGTTGGTTATTTCAGTCACATTTCTTGTCCCTTACATAAAGGTCTGGGAACAGCTGTGCTGGAGCAGATCAAAGGCCTGGGGAGCCCCACGTCGCCTCTCAAATATGAGCCAGCCACAGGAACTGGGAGAGGAGGGATGAAGTAAGTGTGCAGGGATGCTCCTGGCAGTGAAAGGGTGAGGAACACCTCTGGGTCAGCCCCCTCAGCCCCCCGGGACCTCCCTGCACTGCTCTAATCTCTTTTGCAATGCGGTTTTACTTGTGACCTCCCCAGTGCCCCACCACGAATGTCACATTTCATGGTACTCCTGGTGAAAGGGGGCTGTGACCACGGCATGCCTTACCCTGGGGCCTTGGGGAACCAGCTGGTGGTGGCAGGGATCCCCTGTGAGCAAGGGGGATAATAAAAATCATGGACAGTAACAGTTCAATTCCTAGAAATGCCTTAGAATCAGGGATTTCTGTGCTTGCACAAGGCTCAGGGAGCAGGTGGGAGCATGGTGGCCTCCCAGCCTCTGCCCTTTGTGAGAGGATGATGTGGGATGGCCAAAAGCATTGGGAGGTCCTCTGCTCCAGGGGCCTGAACTGAGGCTGTGGATGAGCTCCCACATGAGTGATGGGATGCAGAGATGGCCCTGGATCTGCCCAGCAATGGGTTTTTTGCTCAGAGCCCTGTGGGGTGGGGAGAGCAGCTGTGCCTGCAGGAGGGTGAATGGGGCTCCTGGCACAGGGCTGGGCATGTGAAGGATCACCATTAAAGCAAGTGTCTGCGGAAATCCTGACTTCTGGACACTGTTGTTTCATACAATGACAAAGACCATCAAAAGCAGGGGAGGCAGGCAGAAAGGAAAGCATAATTGGATGTTTTGGTAATCCTTTTCTGAAGGAGACTCAATGGCTCGTCCGACCGGAACGGGGTAAAGGCTCATCCTCCCGGAGCAGCTCTGTGGGAGGGCTGGGAAAGGCCCAGCCCCATCGAGTGGGGGGCAGGCAGCAGTGTCCCCTCTGGCATGGCCAGCAGAGCCAATCTGGGACATTCCACCTCCTGACCTCTCCTGGCAAAGGGTAGCAGGTCCGGGTGGGTGAGGAATGGGCACAGGAGCTCCTGGGCTGCAAAGGGGATGGAGGGGTTGTCCCTTGGCCGCTGCAGCTGCTGCCCATGGGACACCATCACTGGGGTTGTCCCCTTCAGACAAATCTCAAGCTTTGTGCTTCACTTTTGGGTCAGGCCAGGCTGAGCTGCCCCTACACCTCCCTTGAGTGCCACGTGCCCCCATCTCAACTCAGAACCGTGTCCCTGCTCATGGTGATGTGGCTGGTGGAGCCTAAACCCTTTGCTGCAAGACTGAAACCCCATTTTTCTGTGCTCTACCAGCCTGGCCAGGTGTTATCCTGAGGGAGAAGGGCCTGAGGAGTGCAAGTGGGGACAGCACAGGGAACAAGGCACTGCTGGCTGCTGGCTGGGCCCGGAGGGGAGGCAGGACGGTGGCAGAGGGAGGTTCTGGTGCTCTCCCAAGCTACCCGGGGTGCTCCTCCACCTCTCCATCAGGGTTTCAGTCAATGTGGAGAAACCCGTGGCAAAGTCAGTCCCGCTCCCCCCACTCTCCCGTGAAACTGGATCTATTTCCTGGGATTACATGCAGCACCTTAAAGAAAATATTTACAGAATTTATATTCACATCCCGTTCGCGCTCTTCTCAGGGGGCTCTCCCGTGCCCTCCCTCCCTCCAGCTCGCACTTCATCTCCCCCGCGCCTCCTCCCGCTCGCCTTCCCCCCGTCCTGCCACAATACCCGCCTTTGTGAGAGGAACAATGTTTACTCTCCATCGAGGATGGGGGGATTGGAAATGAAAAGGGCTGCCTCCCCCTCGCCCCGGCCCCGGGCTGCACTCGGTGGCGGGAGAAGGAGGAATTCCTGCAGGAATGCCGATGGCGACGGCCGGCGAGAAGACGGCCCAGACGACGGGATAAATATTCATGTTGGAGGAGAGAGGGAGGAAAGAAAGAGAAAGAAGGGCCTGGGGACCGGTATAATCCTGGGTCCATCATTTTTCTCTGTGGCTTAAGGCTGGGTTGGAAATTCCCCGCGGCCCCCGCTGGGTTTACAGGTCCGTGATGCAGAACGGGTGCAGCTCTATCTCTTGGCCCAAAGCAGGAGATGAAAGGCATGTCTGGGTCGGGGAGGGCCGTGCAGCAGCCCCGCAGGAGTGGAGAAGGGGATGTGGGGCTCGGAGGCGAGGGCTGGGCGGTGGGAGCCAGCATGTGGCTGCAATTACGGGGGATGCTTGCGAGGATGGTGCATTGGAAATGCATCGCTCTCCCTCCCCGCCCTTCCCTGCCGCTGGCTGCCTTTCCCCGCCAGAAGCCAAGATTTCTCCTGCTGCTCCTTGCTGGGAATCCATCCAGCTGGAGAAGGGGAGCGCTGGAGGGAGGGCTGCCCTGCAGCTGCGGGAGGGTGGCGGGGATGAGACCCCAGCCGGGCATCCGGAGGGGTGGTGGCAAGTCTTTAATTTAGCCAAAAATGCAACCTTTTCCTTCTTCTCTCGAGGTAAAAACTTTGAAAGCCGGAGAAGCTTTTATTATGAGCTGGCTTTGCCACCTTCAGTGCCCTCTGCTGTCCAGCACCAGCAGCCCTCGCTGCCAGGGCTGGGTGGCAGCTGGAGTCAGGCACTGCTGCTCTTTCCCACTGCAGCCCTGGCCCTCCGCCAGCTCTCCTAAGCCTTTCCCCATGTGAAAAGGGGGCTGCTCAGAGCCCGCAGGCCTTGCCCTGACCCAAGGGCATTTCAGAGACCCCCAATGCCTGTGGGAGGCCTGGTGGGGCAGGAAGGACATGTGGGCTTGGCATGGATGCAAGGATGGGCTTTGGAGCCAGCCCTAGCCAGGAGGCCAGGAGCCATCTCCAGAGGTGACTATGGAGCTTCACACAAGCCTCTTTGTGTTTCCTGAAAAACCCCAGTGTCTAAATATAGCAAGTACTTGGGCATTTTACTCTGGGAAGGGAAAACAGCTCCAGTGCCAAGAGAGATCCTCTTCTGTTTGCACAGTGTGAGGGCTGCATGTCCTCTGCCTGCACCCATCGAGGGGGGTCTGTGCTGACAGGGGCTGGCTCACCCCGAGCTCTGTCTATCCCTTGGGAAGCTCGTCCAGCAAGCCTGGGTGATGCCAGAATTCCTGCACAGTGCTCTGGGCATCCAGTCCAACTGATGCATGAGCACGCTGAAAGGCTCTGCTCTCTCCTGGAAGCAGCACAGCTCTCTTCCCAGTTTGTTCCAAGAAAAGGAAAAAAAATATTTGCTGTTTAATTCAGGGCTGAGGCAGGAAATCATCATTCCCAGGGCCCCCTCTCCTCGCTGATGGGGGCAGTCTGGTTGGGTACCACATCCTCTCACCCCAGCAAGAGAGGAGCCTTAGGAAGAGGCATTCATTGGGATATTCCATTCACTTAAATACTCTCACTGGTCTCCAAGGAAGAGAACTGGGCATGAGGACCTGTAACCTGGTCCATCTGTGTCAGAGGTAAGAGCCCCAGCAGCTCTCTGAGCACTGTTTATTCTCTGCCTGACAAGTGGGAGGATGCAATTTTCCATCTTCTCCCTGATTCCCAACCTGATAGGTGCAATGGGAACACTCAATCCACCAAAAAATGTTTTCTTTACCACATTTCCAGATGCTGTGCTAGAGGGAAAGCAGACTGTGCTGTTTATTTATTGGATTTAACCCTGCTATTCAGGCAATCTAAGCCTTCACCCAAGCCCAGGGTGTTGGGATCAGCCAGGCATCACCACAGGAATCCAGCCATGCTGCAGCTTGTGCTCATCCCCTCTGCCTCCCCTGCCTGGCTGTGGCTCTGCTGTGGAGGGGATGGCAGGTCCCTCTTGGCTCATCACTCCCTGTCACTACCAAGGGCTGTGGGTGGTCTGGGCAACCCACCTTTGCCCCGGCCTTTGCTCCCCAAATCAAGGAAAACAAATGTGTGGCACCACAGGGGCTCTGTGCTCTCAGGGCTCTCCGCCTCACTGCCTTCCCAGCTGCTCTTCTCCCGTGCTCTCCTTTCAAACAGGATGCTGGGGATCCAGGCAGCTCCAAGCCAGCACTCCTGGCACCTGGGCACAGCCCTTGGGCTGGGCTGGGTGACTGCAGAGAGCAGAGAGAACAGGGCTCTGCTCTGAGCCAAAACACCTCCCGAGCTCTGGGAGTGCCTGCAGCCTTCACAGGGACTCAGGGGCAGGCACACAGCTCTGGAGCAGGGGCTGGGAGGTTTTGCCTCCCCCTGTAAAGTGTTTTCCTGTCATTCCCCAGCAGTGCAGAGCAGCAGCTACTGATGGATCAGCAGCACAGCGGGGCTGTGGTGATAACAGCCAGTCAGGGTGGGGAGTGCTGGGTCTGACTGGGACTGAGCCTCATCCGAATGGGATGGGAGGCCAAGATCTCCCTGCAGCTCCAGGAGCTTGGCTCGCACAGATCCCCCAGCACCAGCTCCTGCTTTCCCTGTTCTGCCAGGCTGGAGGTGTGTGAGGCTCTGCAATTGTCACCTGCCACAGAAGGGCCACCTCGGTCACCCCCAAAAGTTGCGGGGATCAGGTTTTGCATCTGATTGCTTGCACAGGGAAAAGGTGTCCCAGAATGTTTGCAGAACAGTCAGGCTCCTCTCCCTGGCTCTCCTGGAGGAGGTTTAATGGAGAGCAGGAGTGAGTTAAAGGGTGGAAAGAGGCCCTGGATTTCTCTGGGAACACAGAGGATTAAAAGCTCTGGTCCCTATATTGCTTTTTCTATTTCCTTTCTCCTTTTTTTTTTTTTTTAATTTTTTTATTTTTTATTTTTTCCTTACGGTATTATTTGATGGTTAGAGGAAAAAAATCTGGAAACATAACTGCATAAATTGCTGTTATTTCCGGCTATCCCTGCAGAGCCTGGCTCTCTCTTCTCCAGATGGACTGGCTTAGAGAGCCTCCAGCTCCAGAAAGGCTCCCAGGGGCCCAAAGCTGCCCTCTTTTCATTTGCCATCTTGAATTTTGCTCCCACCACCCGTGCTGGCTGTGGGAAACAATCCTGCTCCCTGAGCCAGGTAACAGAGGCAGCGGGGCCCCTGAGCCTGGCTGGAGCACTGGGAGATGCTGCTGACAGTACTTTGGTATGTGTCCCTGCTCCCCTCTGCAAAGACCAAACCTCCCCAAGGTCTGCTTTCCCCTCACCATGGCTGTGCAGGGCTGTTTGGGCCAGTTTATCCTTTCCCAGGGACAGTGTTCCTCCTTGTGGATGTGAGGTAGGGGCCAGTCTCTCCTAAAATGCAGTAAGATGAGAGAAAATGACCTCGGCTTGTGCCAGGGGAGGTTTAGATTGGTGATTAGAAAGAATTTCTTCATGTAAAGGGTTGCCCAGCCCTGTCACAGGCTGGCCCGGGGCAGATGTGGCACTTGGGGACATGGGTTAGTGGTGGCCTTGGCAGTGCTGGGTTAATGGTGCCTGTGTCACACTTGGTGACCTTGCAGGCTTTTCCAACAGGAAGGATTCTGTGTCTCCATGATGCTCTGAGGACCAGCAGGCAGGGCAGGCACAGGGTCAGGGGGGGCAGGATGGGACAGGAAGGATCCTGTGGCAGTGACCTGGGGATCAGTGTCCAGCAGGGAGAGAGGGACCTGCCAGTGTCAAATCATTCCCAGCAATCCCACAGCTCCTTGTCTGACTGAAGAGCAGCCACAGCCCAAAGGTGATCTGTCCCTCACCACAGAGAGCTGCTCCACAGTCCTGCTCTGCTGGCTCCTGCCCCACGGCCAGCAGAGCTCACAAAAATTCCTCAGGTGCAGGAGCCACTATGTGTTCAGCCTCATATGTGTGGAAAAATGTGTATATGTTCCATATGCAGGAGAAAGAGGCCTTGAAAACTGGGAGGATGCAATGATCAATAAATTATAGCTTGGATAATATTTTCCACCATCACCAAATAAATCAGATCTTATTTTTCCCCTATGTCCACAGATTTAATGGCAGCAATGGTGCCCTTGGTGGTCGTAAAACTCCATCCTCCTCCTGAAGGGCCTCCCAAACAATTTGTCATCTGGCCTTTGCTTGTTTGCTTTAAAATTAGCTGGTCCAGACATTTAATAGCCCAGGAGCTAAGAAATCCATCAACAGATCCCAGCTTCCAAGTATCTCTGTGTGCATTCCGAGGCTGCATCACAGCATGGTGGGGGAAGGAGGGATGGGGAGGGAGCAAGCTGTGGAGTCAAGGATCATGGGGGATATTTTTCATCTGAGCTTTAAGATCACCTTTCCTATTTCCACTTCTTTCTTTCTTCCCATCTTTTCTTTCCCCCCTACGGTCACATCACCTCTCCAGCTGCCAGGAGCAATACTCTCCTTCCAGCCGAAGTGAGCAAGTCAGGAGCTGACCCTTTCTCATAGGTGTAAACACTGCCTTGTTAAAAGGGGATAATTACCGGGGTCTAGTTAACCCTGGTGTAAAATCAAAGTGAATAGAGCCCTGCTGAGGCTTCCAGCCATGTGGACCATGACGCCTGGGCTCTGGGGTAAACAGCCAAGGCTTCAGTGCTTGTCAGCTCAGTGCATTCAGTGGAAAGTTAACTTCTCCCTGAAAGAGGAACGCCGTCTTTTGGGCTGATTTATACCCCCCAGACACAGGACCAGCTGAGGGGTGAGTCCTTTCCCCATCAGAGAGCCTTGCCAGGAGTTTCCTTGGTGCCCTGTTGGGAAGGAGCAGGGGTTGAGCTGCGGGGGTGAGTTGTGTGTCACTGGACAGACAGTAACCACTGCTGGGCTTGATGAGTATTTTCAGCCCTGGTGCCCCTGCACCCTGTGACAGTCCCTGGTGTCCCAGGAGAGGCAAACCCATGGCTGCACACAGGGGCTGGGTGTATATTCTCGTTGTTTCTTGGAGGAACTTGTGCATCACCCTCCCGGAGAGGATCCCCCGTGGAAGCTGAAGGGTTGACGTGGCATTTCTGGCATCTGCTGTCTCATTGCTGCCGTGACCTGCATCCCCTCAGTGCCCCACTTCCCTGGATCATGGGCAAAGCGTGGCAGCAAAGAAGCTCCCAAAGGTTTCTCAGGTGGCAGGAAGGTGTTCACAAGGGGTAGGAGTGGAGGCCAGCCCTTTTCCGTGTATCCTTCCCAGCAGAGCCCACTCCTGCATCCACAAACAGAGGAGCAGCTGCCCAGGCATGCTCAGCTGGGTGGGAGCAGGGACAGCGTCCCCAGGTGGGATGTCCTGGACGAACCACAGAGCAGCCAGTCCTGCCAGACCCTCCCAGAGCACCTGAGGCCATTCCCAGGCCAGCAGGCAGGAGCAGACGCCCGTCAGGCTCCTCCAGCCATAGTGAGAGCAAAGCCAAGTCCCTCATGTTATTTTTTCCTATTTGACCAGTGGGGCCAGTCATAGACAGCTCCAGTAATTCAACCTGAAATGCCAAAATTCCTATTTCTGCCTCTCTGCTCACTCTCCAAGCTCTGCCCGTGGCCTCAGAGCGAGATGAGCTATCTGTGGGTGAGTCTGGGCTGTGAGCAAGGCCCAGGGGCTCAGGGCTGGCTGCAGGGTGAGGGGCTCTGCAGGCACCAAGCTGAAGGCATTTTGATTGCTTCCAGCATTACTACCCAGCATGCTTATTCCTCCAGTGAGGAGGACTTCATAACTCAGGGACTCCTGACAATGTATACATACTGAAATCTTATAAGAGTAATGACCATATCCAATGATATTTTGTTCTCATCTTGCCAACATAAACAACTCTCTGGACTTACCGAATTGCATTGGGTCATCCCGAATAATTAGGCTCGCATGTTCCATTTATTACCTTGAAAATCCTTTCTCATTGTATTTTATATATATATATATATATGTATCTAAATGTAATATGTTCAAATGAAAACCAGATACAGCAGTGAAAGAATTTGAAATATGAGGCTGAGAGTACAAGAAGCGGCAGAAAGGTCCTCTGCTAATAGGAAAAGCCAAGTCGTCCGGGGCTTGAGGAAATCAGGGAAGGTCAGGTGTGAGCTCTGCACGGGGCTGCATCTCTGCAGACAGTCTCATGTCTAAGGAATTCCAGTAAGTGACTGGTGAGGTGCCTCTCCTGGCAGGATGTGGGGTGGGATCCGGGTGTCTGGAGCTGCTTTGATGTCCCCGTCAGTGCCGAGGTCTCTCTGCATGGCTGCAGCCTGTCGGTGGGGTCAGACAGTGTGACTCCAGAGAGCATCTCCAGACCTTCTCAAAAACCTTTGTTCGGGATCCAGAAAGTCTCCCACAGCATCAGCAGGCAAGAAACTGTCAGCACCTTGAAAAAATGAATCCACAGCAGGGTGAGGCAGGAGAACTGGCTGCCCCTGGTATGGGGGTGCGGGGCGAGTCTGGAATGAACCCAGACAGCCTTGCCAGCAGAAACTATAAAAGCCTTCCTCAGAGCCATGACGGATTCATGGTGGGGTTTTGGAGAGAAACAGTGGCCCCTGTACTTCACTGATAATGCCCCTGTACAGCATGAACAAGGCAGAGAATAACCCTCAGGATCTGAAGCTGTACACAGTCTTTGCCAAAACACCTTCTTCCCCTCCCTGAAATGTGGCAGGGAGGTGAGCAGTGATTCCCAGCCCCAGCCTGCTGGGATGCAGTTCATCATTGCTTGTCTGCTCAGGAGAGGCAAAATGACGTGGTCCTGCAGTGCAAAACACACCTTTCACAGCTTTGCTTTCTCTAGTCTTCGTTTTTAAAGAACATTCCTTGGCAAAATGAAGAGGAAATGGATCTCACAGATGCAAGTAACTTTCATGGCTGAGATGATGCATACCAAGACAAACTTGGGGCTGGAAAACCCTCTCCTTGGCTCGCTGATGCCTGCAGGGCTTGTGGCTGTTGGCCTTCAATGGCAGATTCATGGTTGGTCTGGTTTGTTTTCTCAGTAGGGACAAGGAGGAGAAATCTGAGGGTGGCGCAGATAAATCCCATCCCTGGAAGTGTTCAAGTTCAGATCCAATGGGGTTTGAGCAACTTGTTCTAGTGGAAGGTGTCCCTGCCCATGGCAGGGGTGTTGGAATAGATGGTCTTTAAGGCCCCTCCCAACCCAAACCCTTCTGTGATGCTGTGATTCTATGAAGCACAACTTGTGTTAGCCCTTGTGCCTTTGCCATCTGCCTCTGTCAATATTGCCATAGAAAATGGGGGTGAGGCAGGAAAATCTGACCCATGTTCTGCCTGATTCAATCTCTGCTTTGAGATCAAGGGCAAGGTGAGAGCCACAGTGCCTGCGCCTGCAGCCAGACATCCCCCAAGGCAGGGAGAGCCAACACTCGGCCACAGCAAGGATCCTGGTGGGACAGAGCTGGCAGCAGGACAGCAGGAGCACCCAGCAAGGATATTTGAGGTCAGAGGGAGGTGCAGGAGGAGCAGCGTGTGGGAAGCTGGAGCAGCCCGGCCGGCTCTCCCCATGGTTCTGGCCAGCGCTGCCGAGTGCTTCACTTGCATGAGCACCGAGAGTAAAAACAAAATGACATTCATTAGATGTTTTAAGGAGTGTTCAGGCATGTAATCCTCCTGGAATGAGGCAGCCATAACAAGTTACTGTAGTTATTGATGGTCATGTCAGTTAGCCTTTTCCAAGGATTAATCACCATTCTGCTCCTGCCCTACAGGATGTTTTTATCTCCGTTTTCTCCCAGTGTTGCAGTGTGCAAAGCTGACTGGGCTGACCAGTGTGGCTTCCGAATCTGGCGGGGAGGGAGGTAAACTTACAATTAGATCCTGAATATTTTGCAGTTTGGAAGAGCACAGCATTCAGAGGCATTGCTAGGGCAAAGCTGCAGCATGTCCAGGTTTCACCATGGAAAGCCTGAATTTAAAAGTCGCCATCACTGAAGTCTGGTTGCAAAATTATAACCCCAAGGCAGTTTGCAGCCTTCAGGAAGGACACTGCCCCAAGAGGGGTCTTGCTTTGACTACCACTGCTGTTAGAGGTTCATCTAAGGCATCATCCAGAGAGGATGGTGCACGCAGAAGCAGAATTCCTTATACACAAGAGGACTGCAAACAATGTTGTACCATTAATTAGAACACTTGAAAATAATTATTTATTTGCTTTGTTCTGAATTAAAGGGGGATCTATGTGTGTGACCGGACCAATGCTGGGCTCAGCATGGGAAGAGCACAGCATGAGAGTGACCCAAGCAGCAAGTGCCAGAATTTTCCCAAAACTGAGGCTGCCTTGAAGAGTCATTGAGTTTGGGCAGTCTCAGAGGCTAAGCCCACATGTTCGGGGGTAATATCCCAGCCACGAGTCCAGCAGTGGCATTCAACAGCTGAGAACCCAAGCACAGACAGTGCTATCCCAAAATTCACCCAGAGAATGGGAGCAGAGCAGAAGGAAACGTTGATCTGCTCACACACAGGAGGAAGATCCTGGCGTGCTTGGCTTGAAGGGTGCAAACAAGTCCAGGATCTTCAGCTGCTCTTTGGAGCATCCCCAGAGAGCCTGGCCCTGGCCCAGAAAGAGCTCTGTGGCTGTGGCCAGAGGCAGGGTCCCATGGTGGAGGTGTGCAGTGCTCACAGAGCCAGCCCGTGTCTGTCCCTGGATGCTTTCTTGCAAAACCTGGCAGGTTGTGGTGTGCAGCTGACTTGTTAATTGGGAGCGAGTGACTCCAGGAGGTCCTGACCTCCAGCATTTGGTCAGACCCCGCTGCCTGCAAATGCTGCAGACAGAGCAGGGACTGCTCAGGGAGGAGGGGCTGCCTCCTATCTACCCGCTGGCCAGTGCATCCAGGGCCAGGATTTGTGCTCACTGGCAGTACCAGCATAGCCAAACCTTCAGCTGGAGCTGGATTTGGCCCCTTGCCCCAGGCATTTGCATTGGCACTCCTCAGCTCACCTCTTCTGCAACTTGGGATGGTCCTAGAGCTCATTTTCACTGCAAACCCAATGCTGGCAGTCTGGAGTCTAAAAAAGGCTTTCAGGAGAGCCAAAATCCCCCAAATACCTCAACGGCCAAGCTGCCCTTCTGTTGGGAGCAGAGATTTGCCCCTGGACTCTTTTGCATCCATGCACATCACTTCCCTGGTGCCTGCAGGGACACAAAGCTGTTTCTTGCCTTCCTGATGCTCAGACCCCTGACTGCTTGGAGGAGCAGCTGATGGATACAGGGTCTCATTGTCCCTCTCTGGAACCTGCTCATGTCCCATCAGTGATGGGTGACTCTGAGAGCCAAGTATTCCTTGAATTTTTTGTCCCAACAGCAAGGAACAGTGAGAGACAATCATCAGCTCCACCAGGAAAGCTGCCCACTCATTACAGCAGCTCCCACGGCATGCGTTAGAGCCAAGCACGCCGGCAAGGCTGGAAAAATGCGGCCGAG
The DNA here is from genome assembly GCA_025920805.1 of Petroica traversi. Taxonomy (NCBI): domain Eukaryota; kingdom Metazoa; phylum Chordata; class Aves; order Passeriformes; family Petroicidae; genus Petroica; species Petroica traversi. The sequence continues at coordinate 1,323,665 of JAHLSL010000064.1, read as the reverse complement.
AAGAGGAATTAGCATTAATCAAGCCTAATCCCCGGAGGGAACAGCCCCTATGTGTGGCACAGGGTGTGCTGCATCCCAGACAGGCTGGCGGGTCCCGGGCAGCCCCTGGCCGAGGGGATCCTGGTGACTTCCCGGTGTCGCCCCCGAGAGCAGTGACCTCTGCCGTGCGCTCCTCTTTTTCCCTCCTCCTCGGCGCCTTTGCCAGACCTGCCCCCTGCCTGCTCTCCAGAGGTTTCCCAGGAGCTGATTAACCTCCCGGCCGAACGGCAGCGCCAGTCAAACCGGGTTTGATCGGGCGTGTGTGGGGCCGCTTCGTTAGGCAGCCCACCGGGATGGAGCAGCCCCGGCTCGGGAGTGCGGGGTCCGGCACGGAAACCCTTCCACATCCCAGGAGGAGAAACCATTCCAGGAGAGGTGACCTGGACCCAGGGGACGTGCAAGTCCTTCAGCATGCTCTGCTCAGCTCAAACGGGAGGTTTGAGACACGAGGTGTTTCACAGCTCTCTGGACCATGGGAGCTGCCAGAGCAGAAGAGCTTTGCTGTGACCCCCTTGGATCTTCCCAGCTGTGCCTTTTGTGCTGCTCAGGAAGCAGAGGGAGGGCCAAGCCCCTCTTCTCCCAAGCCAAGGTCCCCCTCATCCACTCCAGCTTTTCTGTCCATCTCCAAAAAATGGTGCTTGTTATTGCTGCAGTGGGGTAAATTAAACTTTCTGTCAGCATCGTTTCCTCTGGTTCAACTAGGTGGGAAACTGCATTTTACAGCTCCTTGGCTTCCCATTCAAAAGGGAAAAAAATAAAGGGAGAGAGAGAGAAAGAGAAAGGAAAAAATACCCTTTAAATAGAACTTTCCATGCTGGAAGTACCTCTGGAAACACAGTGGAGGGGGAGCCATCATCATGAAGGATAGGTGCAGGCACAATGGGGTGCAAGGGATGCTTTTTCCAGCTCCCTGGTCCCTGATAAAAGCTGTGATCACCAGAGGAGACAACCAAGCCAGCCTTCAAAGTCCAGGCACAACTGGGAACCCACATTCAATGCTGTGGATGCAAAGTGCCCTTCACCTGCTCGAGCTGGGAGCTGTGCAGAGCAGGAAGAGCCACGTGTGCTTGGGCACAGCCTGGGCAAAGCCAGACCACTTCACCAGGGTCCCAGCAGCTGGACAGCTTTGCTCCACTGACCCCTCATCAGCTGCTTTTGGCTATGTGGAAGACAATCCTGGTTAGCCATGGTTAGCTTGGCTTTTAGGGCTTTTTCACAGTGCCAAGCTGCAGGTCCTCAGCCAAAAGCCACTTGGGGGGAAAATCTGTGATGACCCATCGGACACAGGAATGGGGAAGGATCTCTCTGAGACAGGGAGGATGCCCAAAGACATGGATGCACTGCCAAGCTCGGAGCTGGGCAGGTTTTCCTTGCTCCAAACAGCAGTACAGGCCACATAGCAGCAAATACAGCTCCACAGACCTTACCGCTGCACTGTCCAAGCAATTTACCATTATTTGATACTATTTTTTTTCCATTTTTTTCCTCCATCTGTCCATTAAGGAAACTTTCCTGCAGCTTGCACTCCAGGCAACCTGCACTCAAGGTGTTCCCCAACATGTTATCCCCAGGGATCGTTATTTTAAACTGTAATGATTTATCTGTCTTGCTTAGCTGTGCCTTGTGAGATGCCACAGGTGCTGTTTCTCTGTTGGGATGGGACGAGAGTGACCCAGGCTGGAAGGAGGGCTGGGGTAACCCAGTGCCTTGGAAAGTGGGAGAAGACCAGAGGGGCTGAGGACCTAGAGAAAAAGTTACACCATTTGTCCTGCTTTATTTCTAAAAGAACTAAATGTTTTGGAGATGTGCTGGCCTTGCCCTCATGCAGACTCAGACATTAGATGTGTTACCAGTGCATAGGATGACACCAGTCAGCCCTGCCTGTGCCAGAGTGGGGTTTGGTGACTCCCTGCTCTCCTGGAGCCTCGTGGGCCAAGCCTGAACATTTGTTTTCCATCGTGCTCTGCACAGGTGAGGGTCCCAGGCTCAGCCACCGGCCGAGGACGAGGGCAGCAGTGGTTGGAGCTCAGCTGTGCAGAGCTCGAGGCCTCCGTCTGAGCTCATCTCCACGGAAAACATTTGGGGAGGACACGTCCAGTTCAGATTTGTCATGTGGAGCAGCTTGGCAGGTCCAACCCCCCTGGGGCCCTTTGCAAGCATTAACCAGTGGATTAAACCAGCCCAGCCTCTGTTCTCGCTGCTGGGATGTGGATTTCTCAGCCCAACGCCGCCGAGAGGAGCGGGAAAAGTGCAGCCTGTGCCTTTAAGTCCAAAATGACGAGTGTATTTCTGGAGGCTCTGGAAAAGAAGTCAAGACTATTGGCTTCTGCGTCACCAGCACCGGCCATTGATTCCCTGGAAATGTTTCATATTTGGCCAAACTGGCTGTTGACGGAATAGTTTCTGATTTAACACTCTCGGCTGCAGTTGGGAGCCAGCTGGGTCTTGTTAGCTCCGGAGAGACCGTCCTTCCCCTCGCCTGCTGCAGAAATACTTCCAGCAGAGCCCCCTCCTCCTTATTCCCAAATTGACACTTAAGCCGCTCTAACGAGATCTGCACAGGAATCCTGGTAATTTCAGCCCCCAGCCAACTTCTATCATTGTTATTATTTTACCTTTTACTTTAATGCAGGAAAATATGTGTTATGAGTGTCCCCAGGCTGGTGTCTCCCCCACCTCCAGCCCAGCCCGCTGTGAGGAAATGTGGGTGTCCTTGGGAGCTCCCAGCCTTGCACCAACACCTTCCCTGCCTACTCCTGTCAGATCCCATGGTGTGCAGGGGGTCCTCCTGGCTTCTCCTGCCTGCTCATCCTCCCACCCCATCTCTCCCAGCTTCTCATCCTCTCTGCTCTACTTGCTCTCTCTCTATTTAGTCTGTGTGTTCAAAACAGCACAAAAGCTCTTACAGCTCCCCGGGCTGTGACCCAAACAGTAAAGAATGTTTATGTGCTGGTCGTCTTCCATTTCTGTGTATTAATATTGCACACACAGGCTCACGCACTCACACACAGCGTTCCTGGTGCCTCCACGGGCTGCTGGCCAAGGGAGCCCAGCCAAAGTAAAGGCATCTGGGCCCTTCTGCAGCAGGCAGGAAAAGAAGAAAGAAAAATACAAAGGCAAAAAGGATTTGGAGACAAGCAGCTCCTCCAGCCTGTGCCCCTGCACCCGCTGTGGATGGGCCCAGGGAGTCCTGCAGGGACGGGTGTTTGCCAGCCTGTGCCTGTTCCAGCAATCCCCCAATGTCACTTGTCACCCAGCCAGCATTCCCTGTGCGACTGGGGCAGGTGCTGGAAGCTTGGGGTGAGCTGCAGGCTCATACAGAGAGGGGGTGGATATGCAGAAATTTGGGGTCTGGCTTTGGACGGGGCTGCTTGCCAGGAAGGTGCAGCAAGGTGCTGGAGCCCCCCTTGCCATAGAGCACCCAGCCATGGGGACAGCAGTCAGTCACCACTGAGATGCTGAATCCCCAAAACAAAGCTGGGATGTCAGGGGTGAAAGCCCATTTATGAGCTCTGAAATTGGGTCTGGGGAATGGATGAGGTTCTGTCCCCTCAGTGACTGAGGCCACACAAGAGCCTGAACACCACTGGGCTGTGGGCTCTCTGACAGGTCTGAGGGAAGAGCTGCTGTGAGGGGCTGTGAATCCTGGATGGTCTGTGAAAGCAGGGATTGCTGCCTGTGGTCAGAGGCAGGATGGTCCTTACTGATTCTAAATCACTAAAGTTGCTAAAAAGTGGCAAAATGAGGCATAGTGGGTGGGCCAAGAGGCCCAGGAGTTTCTGCTGGCTCTTGCAGAAGCCCCCTGGGTGCTGGAGGTGTGATGTTGGGACAAGTGTACAGAGCCAGTGGCCAGCTGGGAAGGGTCAGGTCCTCCTGAGCTCCTCCTGCTCCTCTCCAGGGTCCTAAAAGCCATGAGACACACACATGGCATCACCAGCACCTGCAGGCTGTGATTTAGGGATAGGGCAAGAGAAGCCTTGCTCATCCACATGGTGAAGATGCTGCCTTGTCCAAGACACTCTGCCCAGGCTGATCTCTGCTGTGCTGCTCTGGGCTCAAAGGCAGTTGGGCTTTCCTACCCTGGTCCTTTGCACCTCTGCAGGACACACTGTCCATGACCCTTGTGAAGGGCAAAAGCTGCTTAGTGCCAGGGAAGCCACTGAGGCTGCTGCCAGATGCTGTGAAGGCTTCACATGTTGCACAGTTTTTAACCCCAGAAATCTGATGGGCACTGAACTTCCTTCTCATCTTCCAGAAAAATGACCTCCCAGAGGTCTCGGCAGGGGTTAACTCTGTGGGAAGTAGTCACGCAATGGGGAGGGCTTGTTCCAAGCACCAAATAACTTGCAGAAGTAATGCATTTGTTCCTCATTAGGATAATTGCCCCATCGCTTTTCTCTGTGGCATTGGCCAACCTAACTCACAAATGTCTGAAAACACCAGCTAAAGTATGACCAAATTTAGGAGCTGAGTCGAGTAATATATCGCCTTGATTTGCCCTAAAACATGAATTGGCTGGGAGTCCTCCCACATATTGCATTTCCAGGGAACATAAGGAACCCATTGTGTAATTAGTGGTCGTATTTTCAACACTGCTTTGGCCATGCTCTGCCCTCCTCTCCTGAGCTACTGCATCTCCTGGGACCCCCAGGTCGTCCATGTGAGTGGGTAGTGGGGGGTATAGGATGTGTCTGCCATGGGAGTGTTGAGGGTGGTTATGGCAAAGCAGGAGATAAGGGCTTGCCTGCTCCTTCATCCCTCTAGCATCCAGTCTGGAGCTGGCCAGAGTGGGGATGTGTCTGGCTATAACCCATCTGATGGCCAGGAGGAGACCTGGGCACGGGAGGTTCTGAGTTGGAGGATCCAGCTCAGAGCCATCACTGCCTGCCTGCAGTTGTCAGCCATCATCAGGAGATGGGATACCCTCACTGGGAGCTGGCACAGCAGCACAAATGCTGCCCCAAGGCTGCAGGGAGGGAAGGGAGCTGAGCCAGAGCTGGGCTGTGAGTCCTACCCTGAGCCCTCCTGCCTGCCCATACCCTGAGCCCCAACCCTCATCAAGGCTGGCTGGAAGGACTCCCTGTGGTCCCTTTTGGGAGATCTCATGCATCCATTTACACCTGGACAGAGCCTGGCTGTCCCACCATCCCCACCTGCAAGACAGGATGCTGAACATTGCAGGGCATCCCACCTGTCTCAGCAGGGCACTGAGTGCCCCTTGCTTTGGCTCTCCACTCCCTCATCATAGGATGTTTCCTCCTCCCTTCCCAAGTTGCTCTGAGCAGCCCAGGCCCTAAATGATGGTGACCCCAGAGGATTTGGCACTCGGATGAGCTGGGTGCCCAGTGAGACTCAGCAGAGCATCCTGCAGGACATCAGCTTTCCCCATCTTGGTTTAAGCCCATGTCTGACAATCCTCCCTTCTCTTTGCCTTGTGAATCACCTTTTCACCATGCAAGGGACCATGTGTGAAGGCCACACCTGGGGCTGGAGTGGCTCAAGGCAGGGCCTCAGAGAGCTGAACCCTCTCCCTGCCAAGCACTGACAGCTTGCACAGCACAGCAGCATTTGCAAAGTGCCCAAATACCTCTTCCATGCTCATCTTTCCACATTTTCTCACTTGCTTTCAGGCATCATTCCCCCAAGGGTGTTGACATTTGAAGGCATTGGAGAAGTCCTTTTGCACTGTAGAAATAACTAATGGTTAAACCTGGAAGTTAATTCAGTCTCCTCTGTATCCCATCCCTGCCAGTCCAGGAGCTGGCCAAAAAACAAACAAGAGTGTTTCCCTCCTCCCTTGGTTGTTTGTTGTCAGACCCCTGTGTTCCCCTCTCACACCTCATCTCGAAATGTTTTCCCAACATGAGACTTTTGGAAGCTCTTGGAGGGGTCAGGAGTTCCTGCCCTGGTTAAACAGGGTAGGGACAGTTCCCTCTTTCCCACCCACTGTCCTCCCACAGAAGAAGGGTTAACAGCAGAAACATTGGTCAGAGCAGGAAAACAAACTAAGAGAAGGCTGTCTGTGTGCCAGGACATCCATTCAGAACAATTAGCTGGCCTGTGGGGAGCCCTGCTCTGCTAAAGGCATACATTTCCCTTCTATATGGATTTTCCACCTAATCTCCACATTTTACATGGACGTGCTGGGGGGGAGGGCCTGGGATGAAGTGTTCATTCATTTCCCCTGCCCAGCTTTGTTTCCACACCTTCCACAGGCTGTCTCCTGGGCTGGGGATGCCTTTGTATCCACTCTCCCCTCCCCTCTCACCCCTCCACCAGGCTCTGTCCCACGGCAATGCGGGGAATACACCTCCGATAAACACCACATTTCTGGCAAGGCTGTCTGTGCACATGTATGGCTTCCTCATAGGAAGAAAAAGAAAAGAAAAAGGAAAAAGGTAGGAGAAGAAGAGTCCCTTTCTTTCTTAAAACCATGGAAACCTCCTCATTCGTAGGAGCAGATGGCTTTCCAATTGACTCCGTGGCCGAGCCCTCCTTCATGTGCACAGCAGAGCCCCAGAGCCTTGTGCTGCTTTGCAAAGAGGAGAGAGAAAACCAAATCACTGAGACAAGCACGTGACTGCAATGCAAAGCAAAACCAGCTCTGCAAAAGTCTCACTGCAGATAAAATCAAGCACAAGAGTGGATGTGAACTCGAGACACCAGACCAGCTCTTTCCCCCTTGGACTTCCCAGGCTCCAGCTGAGCACTGATTTTGTCCCACTTGTCTTTGTTTATTTTTTTGGCATTGGGGAGGTTTAAACTGACACACAGCAAACCTGAAGCTTCTCTCCCCACACTTTTTCCTGAGCTGCCTCAGAGGTCCCCGCCTGGCTGGTCAGTGGTATCAGTGCCACTCCACAGGTGCAGATCTGTCACTGACCTCCTGACCTTCCCTTCTCCTTGGAGCTGTGGCTCAGCTTGTGCCTCCTGGGATGTTAAAGGGTTGGTATTGACTCTCCAGCTCTTTCCTTCTGTCATCAGGTAGCAGTTCCATTTTCTCCTCAGGGGAGCCAGCCCTGGGCGTTTTCTCTCTGCTCTCCTGAAAGCACCTAAGCCTCTTGTTTTCAGTCCAAGTACATCCCTTTAAATCTCCCTCCTCGATCTGGGTACTTAATAAGTCTTAGCATTTCATTAGCAGATGCTAATAGCAATGGCACAGAGCCACATACTTTGAATTCAAATCCTCCTTGGCTTAGCATGCAGCTCTCATCCCCCTGTCCACCCAGCAGCAAGGATCCAGACGTCTGCTCATCCCTCCTCGGAGCCCTTCCTACCAAATGGGGGAGCAGCCAATATTCCCAGCTAATTGCAGTGCTGGAGAAGGGGGACACTGATCCTATGGCACCAAGACCTGCTCTGAGGGAAGGGGAAACCACTAGGCCTCAAAATGCCTTCAAAAACCTTCCCTTCAGCTTCCAGCAGGGGAGTGAACCTCACCAAGCAAGACAACTCAAGGCAAGAGCTCAGCTGGAAAACATCAGTGACAGCACAGAAACTGGTCCAGAAGGATGTGTGGGCTGGTCCCATCGGTGTTCACTGAGCTGTTCCCACAGGCTCAAGGGGAAGGTGACAGCCTCTTTCCTCAGATGCTTTTCCTCCTTACTTCCAAGTCCAAAATGTTTCTGCCCAAGGAAACCTTTGTCTGGTTCATCCCTCCTCACCATTTTTGTCACAGCAGGGAAAGCACAAATTGAGCCCTGGGTAATCAAGACATGGTCAATCCCTTATTTCCCTTTAGCTTCCCATCTTCAGCCACCGGTTAATCAGAATCCCCAAATAATACTTTTCATGTAAGTGATGGTCACAATGAGTCCTATGGGAGCACCACAGTGCTGCCAGGGACTCCTCCTCATCCCAGCCTTGCCTGGGAGTTGCCTCTTTCCCATGCAGAGCTGAGCAAGTCAGGTCTCAGCGACCCTTCTTGCTTTAGTCCCAAAGTGAGATGCAGAACCTGAGAGGAGTGCCGAGGGTGACTAAAGCTGTACAGAAAGGACAAGGAAGAGCAGTGATCATGGCCCAGGAGCAATGGATGCAATGATCTGGCCTGGCATGGGGGGCTGGCTGCTCCCCCTGGCCCACAGAGGACCAAGCAGACGCCCCGAGCCCACGCTGCACATCTGGAAGTCGGATCCATTCAAACAAACCCTATTACATAACAACAGACATCTGGAGCCTGTTACCACTACAATTTTAGTAAAAATAGTTTTTTGATATGATCTCTCCTAAGAATGTGGCAGAGGGGCTCAGAGCCAAAGTCTTCCAAGAATGGCTGTAGCTGCTTTTCATAAAGCATCCCCCACCTCCTGCTTGGGGCAGGGTTGTTCCCTCTCCATGCAAACTGTGATTCCACACTGATGCTTGGAGGCTCAGAGGAAGGTTTCAGGGTGAAGGCAGGTGCAGTGCTAGAGTTTCCTGGATGAATCGGTAGAAAATAAACACAATTTTGTTTGGAGGTGCTCGGATACTCCAGGGATGGGTGAGTGGATGGATGGAGGGAAGGAAGAAGAGCCGTGGTTTGCAGACAGGAGTGTTAGACCTGCTTTTCATAACAACCAGAATAAACAGCCACTTACTGAAGTGAGAAGTGCAGAGCCCCTGCAGCCTCCACGTCTCTTTGCTGACTTTCTCTGGAGTCTCTGCCCTTGCAAGCACAGACACTGCCCATTATCGTGGCTGTGCAGTCTCCATGCCTTGTCTTTGTCTCTCTCAGCTTCCATTAGTTGCTCATTGCCAGTCAGACTCACTGCCCTCCTCTGTCCAGGGACCTCCCCCAGGCCCCCTCTCTGCTACTGCTGCCCATCAGCTCAGCTGGTCAGTTTGTGACCACCTCCCTTGTCCTTTCCCAGAGTCAGGACAATGATGGAGCAGGGCTTTCCAGCCAGCTCTATTTTCCACCTCTTTCCAGATTGCATCTCTAAGCACATCTCCTTCTTCACCTGGTGACTACAACAGGATTGTCCCTATCCATGGACCCTCTGCACTTTGGCTTTCTTTAACTCCCCTGGTCAGACATTGTTTCTCCTGAAGGCTCCATCCTGCCCATGAGCTCACCAGTGCTGAGCACCAGATCATGGCAAGCCCAGCCAGTGCTCATCTGGGAGAAGCAGAGGAAATCCTGAGCTGGCGGTGTCTCAGTTGGCAGCTGCCATGCTCCTGGAGCCAGCTCGGCAGCAGCACCATGGAAAGGACCTGGAAGGTCATTTGGGCACATGCATTTGGTGTTAAATATTGAAGTGTTGTTGCTAAGGAGACCTCAGTGCCACCAGCCAGGGCGAGGAGCTGATCCAGGTGCCACGGCCAAGATCCGGCCTGAGCATTCACCACTTGTTCCTTCCGAAGGTTTTAATGGTGCAATTCCTGCCTTTCCCAGAGCTAGTCCAGGCCATCCCAACTGCCCAGAGCTGGCCCTGCAGCCAGGGAGGTTTTGCCTGGTGCTGTCAGACAGGAGGGTTTTGGCTGCCCAGACACCATCAGGCTGTTTTGAAGGGCAGAGTTGGACCAGCACACAAGGAATAGAAACTCCCTTCCTTGCTGCTGATCTATCTGCATGAAAGTGGGTTTTTTAAGGGAAGGGTGGAGCTGGCTTGGGATGGACTGTGGTTGCTGGAGTCAGGACACACTCATAAGACAGGGTATTTTGTTCCTGCACAGATACGACAGTCCTGAGGACCCCCAGTGAACATGTGAAGGGTGTTGTGTGCTTCTTTCTCCAGAGCATGGCTGGAAAAGTCCTGGCATGAGGAGAAATGAGACATCTGACCCACCACCTGAATGCTCCCCACCCTCCTCAGCTCCTCCCTGGGTCATTTTCCAAAGCAGGAGGGCAAGGAGAAAGAAAGTTGATCTCCTCCTTGGACTGGAAAGGTAAATTTCAGTCTGGATTTTAGGAATAGTGTTGGCACAGTGCAGTGGAAGCTCTGCTTTCTGTACAGGGCTGGAACTCAACATTAACACCTTTCATGCCTCAGAGCAAGGCTGCACCATTTCCTTCCACATCAGCCTATAAAAGACACAAATTCAAACTCAAACTCTCAATTTTTCTGCCCTTTGTACCAGGCAGACCTCAGTTCTCCAGAGGTTCTAACGTGGGTAGCTTTCCATCTCATCTCCAGCTAATGCCCCTTTGGGTGAAGTGCACCTCCTTGCCAGAGCTGAGGGTTGCTGGAGCTCTCATGCAGAAAATGCTTTTCTTTTTCCTGAACCCTGTCCTTGCAAATGGAGGTGCTATTTTGGCTGATGTGCAGGCAGCCTAGAGAAGTTCAGGCCAAGTGTTTTGAGTCTGACAAAGTTAAAGGCAAATGAAATCAGAGCCTTGTAGCTAGAAGTGTCAGCCTACATCCATTACCAGTTCCACCTACAATAAAAACCACTGGAAATTTGTAAGAATGCCTTTTTCTTTCCTTTTTTTTTTCCCTTAGGGTTTTTTTCCCCTTTTCTTCTGGAGACTCTCGCCTACTCCACAGTCTCTGGCTAAAATCAAGGCAATCCTAGTCTCAAGCTCATTTCCCACATGTGCCCTGTAAGATTCCCAAATGGGCAGTGCACAGCCAGCTTCTGACAAGCTGAGGGCAGGAGGAAGCAGGGACAGTGGGAGATGAGGCAAGGACATGGATCCAGAGCACTGCTCCAGGCTGATGTGAAACTGGTGCCTGATTTTGGTTTAATCTTTGCAGCAATCGTCCTGGGAGATGCTGTGCAGCTGCTTCAAGCCTGGAAAACAAAAGGTCTTTATTGTCCATATTTTTATTATTATTATTATTATTTATTTTATTTTTATTTAATTTGCAGATTCAGACACTGGCTCTTAATGGGAAATTCCTGCATGGAAGGAGCAGCAAGTGAAGGCTGCTGAAAGACTGAGTGCAGTTCCTCTGTTCATGCCTCTCAGATGGCCCCTCTGCATCACTCCCTGTGCTGGAGCTGCCTTCTCTTCCTGACTCTTTTTCCATCCCTCCCTTTACATTTGGAAGGCAGAGTGTGTTGCCTCTGATTTTCTACAATTTTATCAAAGAAAGATTGTGAATAAACAGAGCAATCTGGAGGAAAAGCAGACTCAGATTAGCTCCAGTTTGCTCTTGCCTGGACATTTCCCACCGGTGCTCTCCTCACCCACAGCCTGTGGATGTCATTTCTCCCACTGGAGAAGCAGCAAAGTTGCTGGTCTGGTGCTTTCCTGTGCTTTTGGCAGATGGTTCCCTCGTGGCTCTGGGAGCAGCTCCTGGCACAGGGTGAGAGAAAAGGGGAGGTTTCTGCAAGTGCCAAGCTTGGGGTAAGGAGCAGAAGCTGATCCCAGATGTTCTCCGAGGGCAATCAGGATTCATTAACTGCTCATCCCACCCAGGAGTGTCTCCAGCTTCCCCAGGTACCTCCACCCTCCCATCTCAGTCCATCCCCTAAGAGGCACCAAGGCAGGGGAGGGGCAGGAGGAGCCCCCACGACACCCAGGGACAGCATTTTGTTCTCAAAGGTACAACCACTGCCACATTTCCCTGCTTGGCTTGGCATCCCCTCAGAGAAACACCCCTGGACCTGCTGCAGTGGGACCCCCTCACACCCAGCTCCCTCTGGGATGTTCCCACATCCTCTGCTGCAGATCAGCCTGGGCTTTCCATGTGGGATTGCTGCAGGAGGTGCATGGACAGAGGACATGGCCAGGCTCCCCAGGAAGTCACATAGCCCACATTTCTCCCAGACCAGCTCTGCCATGTCATGGGGATGCAGCGCTTGGCCCCAGTGCAGGGAAGGTGCTGGCAGGCTGCCACAACCCTGTCCAAAAACACAGACGTTTGGCCTCAGAGAGCTGCAGCATGAGCAATCTCCCAAGAAGAGCAAAAAGTCAAGACACTGATTTGCAGATACTGTTATGAACCAAAGCCCAGAGCTCTGCTCATTGTAATAACTGACATAATCGAGGTCATTATTTATACAGTATCTGCATGAACATTTGACACTGGGAAAATACTTGCAGTTCCTGAAAGACTGGCAAATTCTAGCACGAGTGTTTATTCAGGCCAGAATCTAATCCAGAAACTCACTTTTCTTTCTCAGAGGATATTTTATCTGATGAGAACACGGACAGTGATGGGCAGGCAGAGCTCAGCCCTCACCCAGCTGTGCCACACTGGGAGTGCCTGCATGGGTGGTGAGGAAAAAATATGACGCCTCTCAATTGTCCCAATTGCCTCCAAGCTCCCTGATCCAGAGAAACAGCCTCTAGGAAGCCCCATTATTTTCCCTGTTTGCAGGATGAGCCCATCCCCTGTAAGGAGAAGGAGAGGTGCTCCTGCAGGTCACAGCCAAAATCCAGTGGGCAGCTGAATCCCATCACCCCCAGCCCGATGCTTCCAGCAGTGATTTACTGCAGGGAAGATCCTCAAGGAAATAAATAAAGAGAAGGAGATGGCCCAAAGGTGAGGAAGGATGAGCTGCAGAGCCCAGTGCAGGGGGACCCGACGTCCCTGCCAGAGCTCTGCACTTTGGATAAATATTTGAAGTCCCTGTAAACAAAGACCTCACTCGGGAATGAGGAGAAGCACTTTCGCTTCTCCCCAGGGTCTGGGAAAGGCGAGCAGGCTGGCCAGCAGCCAGGCAGGGGAGTGTCCCATGGGACATGCACAGGCGGGGGATGGAGGTGACAGCGGGCAGGGGTCATCTGCAGACCCACTCTGACCCTACTGTGGGTCATCCCTGTGGTCTGGGGTGGCCTTGGGGTGATGGGACCCTCCTGGGTCCCCTCTTCCAGCATGGGAGCACAGCCCAGCTCCTGATCCTTCATCACCCTCAGCCTCAGGCAGGAGGCACTGAATGAAAAACATGCAGGGTTTTAACCCCAGTGAGAACAGCCCCGTTCTCCTTCCCCTCCTGCACCGCCTGTGCCGTTGGCCCCTTCCCACCACAGGGAGTTTCCATTGCTCCTCTCAAACCGCAGCCCCAAGCTTGGGAACCTGAAACCTGTATTTGCTGGAGAGAAGAAAATCAGATTGTAGGAAATGCAGCACATGAAAAGAGACATGGGGAGAAGAGGGGGAAAAAGCAAAGCCATTTTTTATTGCTTGCAGAATCTGTCCATTTTCCATGGCTGTCACATCCCCCTTCCATAGCCAAGACACAATGGAAAATATGTTTGATTTTTTTTTCCTGGCAGGTACCTGATTTCTGTAGTTTTCTGAGTTTTTTTAAAGGCATCATCTCTTCTTCCCAGCACCACACAACTCCTCCAAGAGCCCAAGGCTGGGTGAGAGCTGGGGTCTGTAGAAGGGAAGGTGAGCTGCTTGTTTCTTGAGGGAGATGGCAGGACCTGGTGGGTAGAGAAGGGACTCACAGCCAGATCCCTGGTTCTGCCTTGTTTTCCCCTACCTTCCCCTCTTTAAAGAGATCCATTAATTAATAATTAATAAATAGTAATTATTATGGAATTAATTGTTGCTTAATTTTTTTTTAATAATTTTTTTTTAAAAAGAGAGAGCAAAAGGTGTGCTTGCCACAGGGTTTGATGCTCTCCTTGGCAAAGAGCAAGAGCATCCCCAGCCAGGGCCACTCTCTGGCCACACACAGATGGGCCCAAGCCATGGCCACGAGCACAGGCTGGACCTGCACCCAGAGAGGAGACAGACTTGTCCTGCCAAAGACCCAAATTAGAACAGACAAGCTTTGGAAAATGGCCTTTGAGGAGCCAGGGTGGAGACAGCAATACTGGATGTCAGCCAAGCAGGAGGGGCCAGCAAGGGGGAGGCAGCAGCACCCCAGGGTCAAGGCTGGACCAGCCCCACCAGCATCTGCCTGAGGTGAGGAGCCTGATAAAAGCAGAGAGGATATCGGAGCATCCTGCAATGGGCAGGATCAACACCCAGGAAAAAGTAAATCTGGAAAAGGGTGACACATGGGGATTGTTGAGATGTAAAGCACAAAGTTAAAGAGGGCTGGAGGTGGGAGCCACGTCCTGGAGAGAGCAGTAAAGGCAAAGAACTCTGTCACTGTCCCTGTGGGGCTTTGCAGCACACAGAGCACGTGCAGTGTCACAGCCCTCCATGACCCCAGCAAGGCCACTTCTCCAGGGTCCCCCTTTCTAAATGACCCAGGAAGAGGTGGCAGAGCAGAACCCACCCAATGAGACCTCACTAAGAAGAGGTGAGGGTGCCCTGGCATGTGAAGCCACCAGGATGGATTTGGGGATTGTTCCAAACTCAATAGCTTCAGCTGCTATTTTTCAAGAAAAACTTAATATTCTTCATGGAAAGCAGCTGGATTTCTACTGATTTAAGCCAAACCTCACATGTGGGAGAGTTGGCATGACCAGTCTCCCCACTGATGCTCAGAAACAAGCATAAGGAGGAAGAACAAGATAAAACCAAAACAACAGATTTTAAGTGTGGGGTCACCTTGTTTTGCTCCATTTGCTTTCCATTTCACAATCTGGGAGCTGGCGAAGCTGGGACCTGCCCCCATCTTTGGATGCAAGCATAGAGGTGATGATGCTTCAGCCTCTGACTTGTGTAAAGGGTAGGACAGAGCTGCCGAGTTTTTGGGGGTGTTTTTTTGTTTGTTTGTTTCTTGGAGGGTTTTTTTTGCTGCAGGGCTGCATTCGTGAAGACCACGTGTGCCGGGGCAGAGCGCGCAGGCAGAGCGGAGCTTTGCCGGAGCAGCGAGAGCCGCTTATCTGCCGTGCAGCTGCGGGGAAGAGCTGTGGCCGCACACCCCACGCTTGGAAACACCGGCCAGGAGAGCTGGGACAGCCAGGGCAGTTTGCACCCTGCTCATGCCCGGCAGCCAGAGCCCTACACAGGCACAAGGGTGTGGGTGCCCCTGCGGAGCTCCGCGCTGGCAGCGCCTGCCTGTGCAGAGCCCCCGGGGCGAGCCCCTCTGCCCACGCCGTGCCAGCCCCTCTCCATCCCGCCCTGTCACCCTGCCCATCCTCTCGGGGACTGGCAGCGGGGCTTGTGCAAACGAGGAAGCGAAAGCTTTACTGTGCTTTTCCATCCTGCGCGGATGGCCGGGGTTCCGCGGAGCCGGGGCCAGCACGGTGCCAAAACGCAGCGCTGCCGCTCCGCCGGCCGGCCAGATGAGCCGGTTTCGAGTTTCAACCGCAAGCCACGCGAAGGAAGGAACAAAACCGAGGGCCAGTGAGAGCGTGACCTGAGCTCACCTCTGGGGGCTGGTGCCTCTCCATCCTGCATCCCCCCTTGCACCCTCCCCATCCCACGCGGGCGCTCGGCCTGAGAGGGGAACGCGGTGCCCGAGGGCCTGCGGGACTCGTGGGGTTGGTGCCGGTTTAAAACCCTCCCCATCCCGCTGATGGCCCAGGAAATGCTTTCATTTTAAACAGAGCAAGGCCCTCTCCCCAGCTCCCACACTGCAGAAAGGCTTCGATCGATTTAATCTTCCAATAAAACCTCTTGCAATTATTTTCTGGTTTTTCTCCGTTTCCTTTCCCGTTTGAGCAAACAGAATCAGATCCGTATCTCGCCAGCAAGACATGGTCTCGCTTCCACCCCCGTAGCTTTGCCTGTGAGCTGGGGGTTACCAGCAGCAAAGCAATGCAGGGAAACAGCGCTGATCCCTTCCTCTGCCCCTGTCAGCTACCTGGGGCTGCTCTAGCACTGGGGAGCAGAAGGAAATACCTGACATTCCTTCTCCATGCTCTCATTTCTCAGGCAGACCCCGCACAGGCCAGCTCGCTGTGCTCCCGTTAGATTCTGCGGGGAGATTTTCTCTTTCCAGACACGCCACGGACTCTGCCTGTTCCCCCCGCCGAGGTGACCTCGCAGGCACAGCCCGGCTTTGGGAGCTACAGGATGGACTGAGGGGGATGCAGGGGACACTGGAATGTCCTGCTGCTGTGCTGGGGACAGACAGAAGCACTGCGAGAGGAGAGGAGAGGAGAGGAGAGGAGAGGAGAGGAGAGGAGAGGAGAGGGTTTCAAGTCTTTATTTATATTTTCCCCTCTGCTGCTGCTGGCCAGCAGCTGTGCACAGCTCCTCCAGCATCTGGAGTCTCTTGGCCACCGGCTGGGGCTCTTGGAGGACGTGTACACTCGTGCACTCGCTGAGCTGCGGCACGCCGGGTGCAGGCAGGAATGCGGCTCTGGCCGGAGCCGAGCGGGGGCTGTGCCGCCCGTGCGCACAGAGCCGCCTCAGCAGCCGCTCCAGCTCCATCTCCCCTTCTCCTGCCTGGCAGATGCTGCCCGGAGCTGCCTTCGACAAGGGGAAGGGTGCCAAGGTCTGCTGGGGGTTTGGTGCAGTCCCCAGGCCGGGTGCGGGGCTGAGGCAGGTGAGCCAATGGGGCCAAGCCCAAATTTCCATCTCCGGCCCCACTGCTCCGCTCATGGTTCCCAGATGTGGGAGGCAGTGGCCAGCACGAGGAGCGTTCCTGCAGCAAGGGTTGGGACAAGCCCAAATCCCAGGGAAAGGCACAGTGGCTGCTGCTGGCAGGGTGTTCAGAGGTGGAAAATTTCCGATTGCATGTACCAAGCACCTGGGAAAATGGGAGAATCCTCTGGGTTGTGCAACAGCTATCATGAGAGCTGGAATGTAGTTGGGTGCTGAGTTTGGGACCCTTCTACCCTTCCAGCTACAGCACCAGCCATGTTCACCTTTGGTTCTTGGTTCATGTGTAGGGGGGAGGAGTCTTGTGGCCCACACATTGCTCAGCTATAAACAGCAAAATAAATTGTTACCTCAAGTTTTCGAGGGATTTCACACCACCTGAGCCATTCTGCCCTTCCCTGCCCCACGGGGCCCTTGGCTGCTCTACCCCTGCCAGGGGAAGGGGGTGCAGCTGCCCACGGGCACTGGAGCAGAGCAGGAGTGACTGGGAAACCACAGCTCCCTCCCAGTGCTGGCTCTGACAGAGCAAACCCTGGCTCTGCTCGCCTTGGCTGGGCCTGCATCCTATTTTTGGAAGCTCTTGAGACTTCCAGGGACGGAACCGCCTTTTTTTTCCCCTTCATTCACAGACAGGGTCAGTTTGATTTGTTACGTGTTTGTGCGTGGGTTTTTTTATTGTTGTTATTGTTTGTTATGTCCTGCCTTTTATTCATGGCATCAAAGAAGCAGAACTGAAACGCAGTGGAAGCAGAGGGGAAGCTTTGGACTCGCCTGTCTGGGGGAGGAAAACAGCCAGGCTGCAAACACGGTGGGGATGTGAGTGTGTCTGCCATGAAATGTCTGTTCTTCCTATCCTGCCCGTGGCACTTGCCAGATCCAGGGACGCAGAGGGGAGAGAGGAGCCAGCAGGTTTTCACCTGGGCCCCAGCCTGGTTCCAGGCTGCCTGCTGGGGAGGCTGTGGAAACTCTGGCTTTCCAAGAAACTGGGCTCAAGGCTGAGCCCTCAAAAAAGGACCAGTCTGCCTCTGACTGGGGACATTAGATTACTGATTCCCTTTGCCACCAGCTCTAAAGTCCCCCAGCCCTTTTTTTCTTGCTGAGGTGCTGCCTGCTCCAGGTGCCACCCAAGTCCCATTTCTTGGGAGCTCCTGATTTTTCAGCAATCTCACCAAAACACAAGTGCAGCTGTTCTTCCCAGGATGCAGCAAAGGACTCAGGAAGAGCCAGGCCACAAGAGACCCAACTTTGAGTAGAATTCAATGCTCTCTCTATGGTGTGGATCTGACCTTGAGCTTTCTGGTGACAGCAATGGAGGGCAGAGAGAGCCACCTGATGTGTTCCCCAGTGCAGATGGTGACACCAATTTGGATGTCCCAGGAGAGCCAAACCCTTGGCATGCCTTAGTGGATAGCTAATTGCACTGGGGATGCATGGAATGTTCCATGGTGGGATCCCTCATGCAGCCTTGGTCACAGCTCCTTCATCCCTGCTGAGCTCTGCAGCCTTCTCCAGGAATCCCCACCTTCCTCAGGCACGTGTGGGGAAGGCAGGAGGGCCAGAATATTTCCCATGGGATCAGTACTGACTGGCTCTGCAAGCCCCAGCCCTCCTCCTGAGCTCTCCCCATGGAAGGGTTAATGCAGGACATGGCATCACCCTGGCTGGTGCACGTGTCCTGACCCAAGCCAGGCCAGGGCACACCAGGAGACTACATCGGGTTTTCCTCTTCCTGGGGCTGGCTTGTCCTTTCTTTGCACTCTCTGCCTCCAGAGATGCTCAGAAGGGCTTGCAGCTCCCCAGGGATCAGATCTCCCATCTCAGCCAGCTCGGTGGGGTCACAGCCAGCACGGTGCCTCAGTGCTGGGCTGTCCTGGACTGCCTGGGAGCCAAGGCAGGAAACATAAAAACAGGCTGGGCTGTGCTTGCCAGGGCTGGAGCTGCAGTGGCTGGAGACTGCCACGTCTGTGAGCAGAAACAACGGGGCCTAAATATGTTCCCACTGCTCCCCTTCATCCTTCCCTGTACAGCCCCTGGGCTCACAGGAAAAAGGAGGAGGGGGTCTTGGGGAATGTTCTGGATGAATCTCAGGGGTACAAAGGCTCAAGCTCAGCCAAGGAGCCGTGGTGGACGGTTGGGATCCCACAGCGAGAGGAGTGGGGAATCCTGGGGGTGTCTCTGCAAATATGCTCTCCTCCTGCTGCACTTTGTCTCCCTGTCCCTGACCAACACAACACTCCAGCTGGGCATCCAGCTCATCTCTACTCTCAGCCATGCACAGTGGGGATGGTCCTGCACCATGTTCCCAGGGTTTGACCTCCACAGGAATCCTGTCCTTCGGGAAGAGTGTCACTGTGGTCCCTGGGAGGGGAGCACTGAGGTTCCTCTCACCTAAGGGGATTGGAAGTGGCTATGGAGCAAGCTGGGCTGCTGGGGACCAGTGGGGGCAGGCGCTCCGCAAGGAAAAGCCAAACTCCCAAGCTGTGTCTGCAGGGCTCTGTGACATGTGAAAGTGTTTATTTCATTGGATGGAGATGGAAAAACAGAGCCCCAGCAGAGGCAGTGGAACAAAATCTCCTGCAACAACCCCTGGGTGGGAGCTGCCAGCTCCCATTCCTGCAGCACACTTCGGCTCAGGACCCGGCACTGGAGGGCCGTGGCTCCCCGCCCCTCCCAGGAAAACAAAGGCCAGGAAAGGGCAATAATGAGTCTGCCAACAATTAACACACTTGAGGCCAGGCTCTGCTCAGTTCACCCAGCGTAAAGTTGTGACTGGTGGTGCTTCTCCAGGGAGGCTTTGAGCAGGTTTTGGTCTGGAGAAATAAATGCAATAAATGTCTCTCTAAAATAGTGGGCTGGAATGGACCATAGGGGAGAGGGGAGCAGCAGGTAAATCCCATAGCATGGCTTTACATAAAAGCCCCTGTTGAAGTCCTTACAGCTGATAGAACACTGCATGGAGCATCTCTGCACCTTCCACTTCTCCAGACAGGCTGGCAGAGAAACACTGGCACAGGACACCTGTGTTCCCCTCATGGGCCATCAGATCATGGGACATTTGCAAGGCTCTCTCCACCAGCAGAGCTCAAGGTGCTTGGCATTTGCTCAGAGGTGAAGCCTTAGAGAAGAGGAGCCAACTGGGGCCCACCAGGCCGGGTTTTGCACCGCCCCAGCAGCCGCTGCACCAGCAAGGAAGAGCTACGTGACTTTCCCAAGCTCCCCAAGTGACTCACAGGCAAGGCCAAGCCAGAATCCTGACTCTGGGACTGAGTGGTCTTGGGACCTCCCAACTCTTTGAAAGAGCAGATGTGCTGAGAACCAGACTTGGCTTTAGCGTCCAGACTCGGGAGGAAAGAGAGGAAGGAGGTAAAAGAGAGATAATGCAACAGCTTTGAGGTGGTGAAAGGGCCCATCCAGAGTTCAGAGGTCGGTTGTGTTTCTGTTTTGCCTTTTGCACATGAAAGCAGTCAGACGGAGAGGCTCCAGGGGAGATGTGCAGCCATGCTCCTTTCAGCCTTCCTCACACGATCCCAAAACTCCAACCCAGCAAAAAAACTCCTAGAGAGGAGAAGGAGCAGTTTGAGAAGACGTCAAGCACCTTCATTGCCTAATAAATTCCTGGCTTTTCCTCTGGGAGAAGACTGGGTCCAGTGGATGTCAGCAAGGGGGAGTGTGGGTTATGTGCAGAAAGGGAACAAGGCTGAGAACAGCCTTCATTTCCCACCGGCTGCAAAACAGCAGCCACGGATATAAATATATGTGTACATACATCTATAATGTGTCTGGAAACTCACAGGGAGATCTGGCCAACATGGCTCCACATCACTCCACCAGACACTTTCAGAGAGAGCTGCAGTGTAAAACTCTGTGGGATGGGATGGGATTGGGGCTCCCAGGCTGAAAAACACTTTTCGGCCCTCACCAGGCCCCCAGTCCCTCCCCTCAAGGGCCACCCATGCCTAAGCAAGCAGATGATCCCCCATTCCCAGCTCAGATCTGCCTTCCCTGCCCACTGCTCTACTCATTTAGATGGGGAGACAAGGGAAATCAGGACAGAAGGTGAGGAGAGAACAAGGGGTGACTTTCAAGGAAGGAATTTTTTCCAGTGAGGGTGGCGAGGCACTGATACAGGCTGTCCAGAGAGGTGATGGATGCCTAATCCCTGGGAACACTCATGATCAGGTTGGATGGGGTTCTAAGCAACCTGATCTGGTTGAAGATGTCCCTGCCCATGACAGGGAGGTTTGACTAGATGGTCTTTAAATGTGTCTTCCAACCCAAGCCATTCTGTGACTCCAGTGGAACTGACAAGACAAAGATACAAAGATGGGTTTACTTTCTGATGTTTGTTTGTAGCAAATCCCTCAAGGCCACCAGATCCATCGAGGTGCAGATTGTGAGACCTGGCACTGGCATGAAAGAAGTTTGTCCCTCTCTCCACTGCTGTCACAGAGCAGAACACATTCTTTATTTAATGGGTTAACACAGCCCCCTCCCATGCCTGGAGCATGTGCTTTGCTCAGCCTGAGAACTTCCAGTGGATGGGAGAGGTTGGTAACTCAGTTTCCCTCTTGATGATTTGGCCATGAATCTTCTCGGTTCCCTTGTGGGCCACAGGGTTGGGAAGGGAAAGGTGGAGTCCTGGAAACATCCTGGGGATAGACAGAAGGCCAAGAACATTTCCAAGGTGGAAGCCATCCAGAATAAATTATAAGGGTTGGGCATGTGTGTGGTCTCCATAAATTAATGCTACTAATTGGCTTTAAAGGGACGTTGCAAAGACCATGGTCAGGCCCCACACCCAAAGTGAGCCCAGATGATCTGGGCCCAAGGGAGGCCAGTTCCTCACTGTAGGGTGAGCAGCAGAGAAAAATCCCTCCTGACACCTTCTCCAGAGATCTCCCTACTGCTCCCTCCTCAACACCCTCCAGTGATATCTGCCCCTGTCAACACACATGCACTCATTTGAAAGCCTGCATGCAAAAGAGAAAAATGTCCAAAAGTAGCAGGTGTCCTTAAGTCCTGTCACAATCCATCAGCGCTGTCGCTGGAGCACGGCTGGCCCTCGGAGCCTGGCCTGACCCCGGGCTCCAGCCGTGCCAGGTTGGGCCCTGCAGCCACGCTGTAATGAGGGCTTGGGAATGAGCAGCACCAGCAGAGAGGGATTTGCAGAACCACTGAGTCCTGCTGCCTGCACCATCCCTGTGCAGAGGGGAGTGTGGCAGCAGGACACCCACCTCCCACAGGAGCATCCCAGGGCTGCCAGCACAGCCCATGGGGAGCAGTGGGGACTGAGCACTGGATGTTGGGCAGATGGGCACCCCCAGAGGCACGGGGGCCCTGAGGTGTTGGTGGGGCTGCAGAGGTGCTGGGGAATGATGGCAAGGCAGGGCTGAGTGTCCCCCAGGGAGGGGAGCAGCACGGTCAGACCAGTGTCTGCAGGGCGGCTGTTTGTTTTCTCACCCAGAATTAAAGGAGCACAATGTGTCAGGGAAGATCCCTCATGCAAACAGAGCCCACTGTAAATCTTCAAGGGCTGGACTGCCAAAGAGATTGAAAAGGGGTTAAGCACTCATTTCTCCGAGGCTGACAGAGTTCAGCGCATGTAGCCTGGAGGTTCTCCAAGTAGCCTGATGTTTTATGTCTTTGGGATGTTTTTGTCTTCTTTCAGTTGCATTCAGTGCTGGTATTGTGTTTATATCAGCAAAATTCTGGATTATTGCCTCTTTTTTTTTTTTTTTTTTTTAACGAACATCTGCTGCTTCTGCTTGTAGCTCATTGTACCACTGCATCGGGCCAGCGGGGAGAAGCTCCAAGTGGGACGTGGGTGGCAAACGTGATGCTCCATGGCAGGCAGAGGAGTTCAGCAGAGCTCACCCTGCCACTGTTCTGGGTGACACAAAACAAATCTGCTCCGCCACAGCTGCTCCTTAAGGAGAGGTACTGCTGGCTTCAGATAGAGAATGAGGTGAAGCTTCCTGCTCTGATGGATCACTAAGCCACCAGAGCTTAGGAGAAACAGCTTTTGAAGTGCATTTTGGTGGGGTCCCAGAGCACCCCATGGAAACTTGGTGGAATCACAGCCCAGAGGAGAGGGGCTGGGCTGGCAGGTGGGTGTGTGGCATCCTCCTGGATGGTGACCTGCTTGGAACCAGGCATGCAAGGGCTGGAGGCACTGCTGCCTTATTGTACCCACAGGATTTCAGCAAGGGCTCCCTGGGGACCTGGTGCCTTGCTGGGAGATGGCACAGCCTCATCTGCTGAGGCTCCCATCCCCACCCAGCTTCCAGTGCCAGCCCCACGCATCCCAGCTCTCCCGCCTGATCCTCTGCCCTACAAAGCCCTGTCACCTCCCCCTCCCACAGCAGCTACTGGGGCATGAAGCCACAGAAGCCAAGGGAAGCTGTCACCCCTCCTGGTCACACACACCACCCTGCTGCCATCCCCTGTTCTGCATCCCGAAACCAGCACAGGAAGAGGAATGTGAGTAAACATGGACACCCCCAGCCCCCTCCCATCCCAAATTCCAGTAAGTGCCAAAGAGAGGCCGCTGGTGAGCAGAAGCAGTTTCAGTCAGCTCTGTATTTACTTATGAATTCCTGCCAAAGGGGCGACAAAGGTGCTGGAGACCTCCCACCAACCAGGCTTCTCACCCCTCACACCCCAGCATCTCCTCCCGCTGCCCAAAGGAGCAGCTCCCTGTGGCCCAGCTGCAGTTTCCCTCTGCTCAGTCATTTTCCATTTGCTCCTTGCCTGCCTGCTGATCTTTCTCTATCCCTTTCTTTCTGCATTTGCTGGTATAAGGGTTTCTACATAAGAAAATGTGATCAAATCAAAAGAGAACTGGAAAGAAGTGCCTTAAAATTTGCTAGACGGCCGTTTTTTGTGCGAGATCAAGGGCCAAATTCTGCTTTCATCGCACTGGACAAAAAAATCTGGACAATCTCCCCTTGAATTAATGGCATTCCTTTGTAAGAGGAACAGAATTTCATTCATTTGCACCTCATACAGCAGCAGAGGGGCCATTAATCCTTACAGCTTCCAGTCACGTCTGCCCCAGTTCACAGTTCCAGCCAGTCCTGCATGGGAAGCCCCAGATCATTTTCTCGCATCCTTCCTTGACTTGTCAGCTCATGATAAACAGCATCTTGTCCTGATCCCAAATGTACAAGCACACTGAGTGATTACATCACCCCCGAACCCACTCCAATAAGATAAAAAGCAACTTGCATCCAATTTGGATAACTCCATGTTCCCCAGTGGGCTCTTTCCTCTCGTGCACAGCGCTCAGGAGCCAAAACGTGGTGTCTGCTGCAAGGCGTTCAACCCACCACCATCCCTCCCTGGAATTCGGGGATTATTGGTCCAGGTTCCTGCCAGGATCACTGCTGGGGGAGCCCTATTGCAGCAGATGCTCTGAGTTGCTTCTGGGAAGAGAGGCTGCCCTCGCTCCCTGCCAACAGCAGAGCCCTGAGCCACCTTCCCAACACCAGGTCACAGCCCTGAGAAGAAGGTCAGTGAGTGCTGGGAACTCTGATTTTCATCTGTGCTATCGATAACGGAGAGGGACCAAGCTTCTTTAAAGGTTTGGAATCTGATCTGTTAGAGAAGTAGATTTTCTGCTGCTTTCCAAGGGGAAGCTCCAAGGCAGACAGCAGACAGGTGCCATGCAGGCTGGGGATGTGTGTTGGAGCGACACCACTGACATGAGGGAGCTTTGCCCAGCTGTTAAGGCATATTCTGGATTTACCTGGCAGGTGCTGCAAGGCCACAGAAGACTTAGTCCTGCACTCTCTGACCCCCTGAGTGCTGCCTTCAGCACATGGCTGCTATGGATGGGAGCACCAGACCCTCGGCAATGTCAGCTTCTTCACCCCAGGAGCACAAAGGTCATAAATTAGGAAATACAGCCACGGGATACAGTGTATGTGGGAATGAGCTCCACACCCAGCACAGAAGGTTGCTGCAGGGACCTCTTCCAAAACCTTGCTCCAAGCCTGCCCTGGGCATATGGAAGGAGTCAGGCTGGCACAACCTGCCCCCAAATCCCACTGAGCACAGCTGAACCCCCTCTGAGATGGGTGCACTTATTTATTCAGATCAGGGGGCAGCAAATCCATGATGATTTTATAACGTGGACAAACACTTAAATCTCAGCGTGTCTGCACTGAAAGGTCAGCAAGATGCTGCCAGGGAGTGAGGAATTCCCTTCTTATACCTCTGAAGAGCCTAGCAGGGAATGCAGAAGGCCATGCTAGCATCTCAGCAGTACAGCTGCCTTTCAGGACTTCCCAAGGCATTGGAGTTCCTCAGCTCTTGGGAGTGGGTGTGGGATTAAAACAAGGGCAGGGGGATCTGGCAATATCCGGGAGTAATGGCTTTCTGGGCACTAAATGAGCTGTGAAAGGGGAGCCTGCCTGTCTTTGGAGGGGGCTGGGGTGCAGATGGGGAGCGGGCAAGAGCACTTCCTTGCTTTACATCTCTGGGGCTGCTGAGAGCCCCTTGGGTGAATAAAGCTCCAGCTTCCTGCCAGGTCTTAAACCTTTGCAGTAAGAAACGTTTTTAAAATAAGCAAATGGAGGGAAATCCTGCTGTTTGCTGACTTACTGTGGGAAGTGCTTGGCATAGGAAGGAGCAGGAGCTGGTGGCAGGCCAAGCTCTGCTGCAGCACAGAGCAGAGGAGCAGCTCTGCAGAGAGGGTCAATGTTGCTGCAGGGCAGTGCAGCTCAGTGCCAGGCTGCCTGCTCTGCTCTGCTTCTGCACACAGGATTTCTCTGTCCTGCACGGAGGGGGGCAGGAGTCCCTTACCCCAGCAGCCATCCAGCTGAACCTGGAGAGATGGGTTCCTGTGCTGGGATAGAAGGAGCTAAATGGGCTCTGGCACTGCACCTCACATCAGTTCCCCCATTTGGAGCAGTTTGGTGTTGACACATCACTGCAGAAATGCTATAAAACGAGAGCAAGGGTGGAGGACAGCATCCCCTGAGCCCCACAGCATTTTCCTTCCAGAGCACAGATTTGGTTTGCCTAATTAGAGTTGGGGATCTGTGGAAAATGGGTGGGAATAAGCCTGACTGACCCACTGGAGCCCAGCACTGTGCTGGGGGAGCAGGAGCCAGCCCTTTTAGGGCTGCAGAAATCCCCAAGTTCATCAGTCTGAGTTCAGTCTAATGTGGCACAGTGATTTTTCTGCCCTCCAGAAACAGTAATTTTAGGCAACAGCCCACAAAATGACTCTTCTCACAGAAGCCCCTCAGGGTATTATCAGATTTGGATGGGGAAGGGGGTCCTGGAGTTCTTGTTGGGCTTTCATTGTCCTCACAGCTGGAATGACCCTGTCGATTTACACAAACTTCTCCAGACACATGCCTGGGTTTATGCTCTACTGGCATTTGCATTTCTACAGTCTGGACTCAGGCTGGGAACTTTTACTGGGTGGATTCTAGCAAAACAGAAGGCAAGGAATAAAAATAACTTTTTCTGGGCTGTGTTGATTGCTCTTACACCGGCAGAAATCCAGGTCAGCTCTATTGATTCTTAAGGAGTAACTGGGTTTATGCTGGTGTAACTTTGTCCCCAGAGCTGCGTGAAATGTTCACAGCAAAACCTGAAATTACATGGAAATAGCAGAGCTTCACTATTGGGGTTTCATTACAAATTTGAATCTCAGACCGAGCTTGTCAAAAAATTCCTTAAGGTTCGTGAACCTTTCAGTCAAGCTTTGGCCCAGAGTCAAACCGAGCCCAAGCTGATTTATAGCTTTGCATGGAAATAATGTGAAATCAGTGGGTTTTGTTTGGTCTCTAAGCTGAGCTCGGCGCTTGCAGCTGAGCTTGGCTTTTGAGAGGTCAATTCTCTTTGAAAGATGAACTCAAACCTGAATCTGCAGTGGGAGCTGAAGGAGATGCTGTCGGGATTAAAAACACAGGCTGGATTTGCAAGGGTAATGAGAGGGGTGATTCCTACACAGCCCTTCGAGTCTGAAAGAGCTGTGCTGCTGCTCCATGCTCAGAGCTGGGCAAGGAATCAAATACAATTCATTAGGACATAAGGGCATGTAAGGATCATTTGATTCAGCTGGCTGCTGGAGTGAGCTAAGCACTATTAGTCCTAATCTCTGACAGTCCCTGTGACTGCCTCTTGGAGAGGCAGGAGATAGCCGAGCTCCTCTGATACTCCACTTCACACTTCAGGGATGGTGCAGCTCCCGCTGGTTATATATTGCCTGCGGGATTAGGATCTGCAGGCAGCAGGGAAGCAGTTGACAGTGTGGTTTGGCAGCACAGGCCTCCTCCCCAGCCAGAGCCAAAAGCACAGCGCTCACGGCAGCCCCGGAGGAGAGGGATAGAAACCTCCCTGAGCTGTGTGGGGCCACGCTCAGAGCCCAGGCAGCTCAGCTTGCTTCACTTTGTGGTGGTTTTGGGGTGAAGGGGGCCCGGAATGGACCTGGTTCCCTCAGCTAATGTGGAAATGGCTTGGTGGTACCAGGGTCCCACAAGGGCAGTGTGACCCTCAGCATGGGCCAACTCCTGCTGTGGCACAGCTGGGCTTGTATTTGACCACCTGCATGAGACACCTATGGTCTCTTGGCAGCAAGTGATGTGTGCCAGGAAGGAAGCATTTCTGCCCCAGAAGGAGGACAACAGCAGCCCTGGGCTCTGTGGCACCATGTGGCTTCTCCTTGAAGGCTGGTGGGATGAGGAACACAGAGCCTCTCCTCTGAGATGTACCTGGCACACTCCTCTGTCGGGTGCCTGGGGTTTTCAGAGTGGTGGTGGTGTTGTTTGAGTGCTCTGGTGATGTCTGGAGCACTCAGATGCAATGAGAGCCCTGCATGTCCCAGCCCTTCCTAGCAAGTGCTATCTTGGCTGTGTCACCAGGCTTGCCACCACAAAGGCAATTTTCAAATTGATTGGATATTAGGGGAAAATTCATTATTGAAAGGGTGGGAAGGAATTAAAAATGGTGAAATCGCTGTCCCTGGAAGTGTTTGAAAAATATCTGGATGTGGAGCTGGGGATGTGGTTTAGTGGTGAACACTGGCTTGACAGTTGGAATTTATGATCTTAGAGGTGTTTTCCAAACTAAACAATTCTATGATAAATCAGGAGCTGAGGTCTTCTGAGAGGTCCTGCAGAAGACACTGAGATACCCCAGGCAGGTCTGAGGAACCCCAGACAAGCAGCTGTAGTTGAAGAGCTGGGCCATCCTCACCTGCTCATGGAACTATGGCCACAGGGATGGAAAAGATCCTCAGAAATGAAACCCATCCTTAGGGCACTAAAGCCAAACCTTCCCATTTCCCAGTCCTGCTCGAGCAGCATCATGAGCCTTCTCCCTGCAGGACTCTTTAGCTGGACCTCTTGGATGGCTGGGTAAGTTCTCACTTATATTTGCTGTGTTTTTTCCTTGGAATATATGTGACTGCTGTGTCCTGGTGGCTTAAGAGGGGTCCCTTTGGAGCATTTTAGGGACTGAGATTCCCTGGCAAAGCTGTGCTTACCTAATCTGAGACTAGAGAGCACCATGTAATCTTCCTGGGCAATCACAGCTAATGAGTGCAGCTCACATGTTAACTTTTGGCCAGCTATGCACAGAGCAAACAAGCCAAAATGAGATTAATTGAAAATCAGTTGAAGGGACTTGACATGTGCTCACAGAGATGGCCCAAGCAAAACTAGAGGCGAAATTCAATGGATAAATAACTCATTGTGAGTTATTTGCTCGGCTCTACTTAAGTGGTTGATTATGTGGGTCTTTGGTTAATTGACTTATTGAGTGGCTGGCGTGGGTTTTTGGCTGCTCGCTCACTCCCTGCACGTTTTTGCTATTAACTCAGCTGTTTGATGGAACAAGTAGTCTATTGTCTGTTTTTTGCTGGCTAGGTTGGTGTTTGGTTGGATGTTGGCTCTTGGGCTAATTGAACACATCTGCTGCTGGCTGTACGGTGGCTTGCTGGGTTCATCACTGGCTCTTTGTTTTGTTGCCTGTCTGATGTGTTGGTGGCCCAGTTTGTCACGGATCGGATGCTTGCCTACCTAACTGCCCTCCTAATTTCCTGCCCCTTTGAACTCACAAACCAGGTTCTTGCCTTTCCCCATTGCCATTTGGGGTTTCCATTGCCTCTTCCATCATCCTTGGGCTCCCAAGCGAGGGCTCCTCCTCCCTGTCCAGCTGCACTCAGTGTGTCATCTCTAGGACATCTGAGGATTGTCACTGGGAAGGATGGACATTTTCTGGAAGTCCACTCCCAGCTGTAGCTGTGTTCTGCAGCCCTGGCACCACTCCAACCTGACCTTTTACCTTTTCCGTTGAATTCCTCATCATGTCTGCTGGGAAATGTGGCACAGGAGCGTTTAGGTTAGAAACAGGTGGGATGTTGGCTTGCAGGGAGGCTTCAGCTAGAGCAGAGAAAGGGGAGGGAAAGAAGGGGAGTAGAGAAGATATGAGACCTGGGCAGGAAATTATTTAAAACTACTTGATTTTGACAAGCTCTTCACGCTCTTCTGTTTTTGCTTGGCCCTGACCTAACTATAATTTTGGGGTGAAGGAATATTTTTCCACTGCGGTGAGAACCATTCCTCAGAGTTTCATGCTGGGTAGGGTAGAAATTGGCACCACACAGAGAAATGTATATCTGAGAGCCAGGAGCCAGCTGAGGGGATGTCATGAGGGACAAGGGTGGGGAGGAGGGGAGCATTCCCTGTGCTACATGCCTTGCTGGAGCACCTGAAATCCATTAGCAGAAGGGTCCCAGCAGCCTGGCTGGGCTGGGCTCTGGCTGATGTGGGAGGTGTTGACTGGAGCTCAAGCTGACTTGACAAGGCCCCAGGGAGACACTCAAATGAGCTTCTTTACAGCTCTCTTGCTCTTTTATTTCATCTGCCATGCTTGTAAAACACTCTCATGGAGGAGATGGCAGCGTGTGTGTCCTGCTGTGTTTCCTGCTCCTCTGGGGAGCCCGGCAGGATGCTGGCAGTGTCAGGCAGCTGTGACACGTGAGGTAATGCAGGTGTCCCCTACAACTCCCAGAGTGGCCCTTTTGCATGTACCCTGTCCCTCAGGTATGGGGAATGAATTGGCTCTCCAGGTCAAGGTTAAAGTCATGGCCAGGGTAGGAATGCAATGAAATATGCTCTGGAAGAGTTCATGCCTCAGATGAATTCATCCCTGGGCTCTGCAGCCCTCAGAGATCTCATCCCCAGCCTTGGCTCTGTGGACCATCCTGAGGGACGGTTGTTGCTCCTCTGGGGCACTTGATGAAGCCTCTGATGTACAGGCAGAATTTGCTGCTTCCCTGGCTGGGGACATACAGGAAGAGCATCCTGCCAGTCTGGGCAGTTTCTGCTGGCCCAGCCTCCCTCTGCAATGGGAGGATATCCTCTGACCCTTTTTATCTCTGCTCCAAGTCTGGCATTTTCCCGGTGAGCTGAGCCTGTGTACCAGCCCTGGTGCTGCAGAAGGAGCAGTCCCTCTGCAGCTCTGATCCCCAGCTCAGGACAGGATACAAGTTATTTTTGTCCTGTGGTATCCAGGCCTGGCTCCTTGCAGGGGAGAAGGATGTCTGTGCCCTTGGGCAATTCCTTGGAGGAAAGGAGTGGGATAAAGAGGTCAAGATTTCTGTTTCAGACCTGATCTTGGATTTCTCCAGCTGTACAGTGGCCAAAACCATCTAGGAGGATGTGATGAATGCAAACCTAAAACTTAGGAGTCCCCTTGAGCAGCCAGACTTGCTCAGTGGGGATGAGGAGCACATCTGGTATTGAAAGATCTTCCTCCAGCCATTTGGTTGCAGGAGGAATGTGCATGGAAATAATTCCTACATTAGCAGTCAAGTCATCTTCTCCCCACCTGTCTCATTCTTTCTCTTTTTCCATTTCTGTGGCTCATTCCCCAGCAGGCGGGCTGGGCTGGGCTGGCAGGAGCTGTCCTGGGGCATGACAGGGAGCAAGGGAGATGCTGCCTAAAGCTCCCTGAAGGTCACCAAAAGGTAAGGGAAGAGAAATAGGCCAAATTCTACACATTTTTGTTGCTGTCTGAGGTTTCTCCTGTCTTGGAAAATGCCTGCAGGGCTGTCTTGCTGGAAGCCCTCAGAAAAACACAGGGCTTTGGGAGGGCAAATGAAATGAAGGTGATCCAGGGGGGGTAGATTTGTTTGTTTAGCTTCTTGGAGAGGCAGTGAGGAAGAAAAAGGTGAGTGATGGGGTGATTTCCACTTAATGCCAGTTGAAACAAGGGAGAGAAAGACAGGAGAAGATGGGAAGAGGCGAGACCAGCAATGGATTTTGTGTCTGTAATCTTTGAACTTCAGAGGGTCAGACACGGCTCCTGCAGAGCTGGTCCTTGGCTCCCACTTGGAACCCTCAGAGGCACCAGTACAGCATTCCAAAAGGATGTAACAGGAATAATTCCTGTGAGTGATGCCTTTAAGTGCCTTTCCTGGGCCCTGGGTCTGCCCAAATCCCATGGGATGCCCACCTGTGGCATCAGTTTCCTGGGGAGTTTGTGGATAACATGGAGCCTCCAAAATTCTGCTGCAAGGACTGGATCAGCTGCTGCTCCTGGGTGGCTTTACTATGACAAATCATGCAGATTAAAACAGGACAGGACCTGCCCAAAGCCAGCACCCCAGCCATGGGACTGCTGGAATGCAGCGTCTGGATCAGCTCCATGGTGCTTCTGCAGGCTGGTGGCTCCTCTGCTGCTGGTACCTCTGTCCTCCCTGGCTTCCATCAGCCCCTGCCAGGATTTTTCCTTAGCTGCTTCCCCAGCACATGCAGCAGCTCCACTGCAGCCCAGCTGGACTGTCTGAATTAAGGAATGAGCTTCTCCACAAAGCCAAGAGCCATCCAGAAAATACTGTAAGGATGGGGACGCAGGAGGAGACCAAAGGGGAGCTTCGAGGTGTCCTTGAGCCAGCAGGGCTTGTGAGTGTTCAGCCCAGCACAAATTTCATTTATCCTGGGCTTCCAAACTGAGTTTTTTAGCCCCAGTGAAGTGAGGACAAGTATTAATGTGTGGATTTTTGTTCCATAGTAAGGAAGAATTTTCTGGATGAAAGCTTTAATTAGATTTGTTTGGACCATGTTCACATGCCTCCTGGGTTCACTTTCTCTGAATACTTTAAATAACAGTTTTATTGGCAGGAACATTTGTGCAAACTGCAAATTTGGGGTCAGCATCTCAGCTGATATCAATCAGCATGGGCCTCTCCGAGGTGGTGGAGGTACACAGATTTACACCCACAGAAAAGCAGACTCCCTAAATGAATATTGAGAAATTAGTCTTGGAACGTAAACTTGGAGAGAAAACCTCTGAGTGTTTGTACTGGAAACCCTATCCTGAGGCTGCAGCAGCTTTCAGATTGCAGCAGGGAGCACCAACCACCGGTCAGGGGGGATCCTGGCATTCTCCTGCACCTCCTCACCTCCTCTGTCTCCCCACACTGCAAGGCTCTGCTCCCAGCCAGCCCTTCCATGCTCACTTTCTTGTTGCCACCACCCAGGCTGAGCTCTGCAGTCTGGACTGGCTGTCCCAGCCACATGGAGAGCCCTCACCCTTCTGGGACATGATCCAGCCCAGCTCCTTGCTGGGGGCTTTGGGGGTTTTGAGTTTGGAGGCTTCAAGGGATGGAAAATTAGGGAGGCTGGGACTGAGCCTGGGGATGGCAGAAGAAAAAGGAGGTGAGAGGCCCTCTTATTGCTGCCTCCTGGAGGAACTGGAGCATGCCCAGAAACAATAAATGTCCGGCGATGATTTGATGTGAGTTAGGATGGAAAAGCATCACAGAGGGTGCGTCTGAGACAAACTCACTTTAAACTTCAGTGAACTCTTGAACAAATTCTTGTGCCTTTGCAAAGCTGTGCTCCATATGGGCTAGGAATCCTTGGAAAGGGGGTTGTTCCCTCCCTGAGATGCAGAACCTGCTCAGGACACCTTTGGCCAGTGCTGCAGATGGGGAAAGGTGAGGTCAGGGATGGCTGGGCTGGTGCAGGAGCACAGGAGGGAGCAGAGGTGCTGAATGTTGTGCAGACAGGATGTGCTGCCTCAGCTCCCTGTTAGTCCATGGGGCATTCAGGACCAGACCCAGCAGGGATCAGGTCCAAACGTGGCATTGCTGCCAGGAAACTTCACTGGGTGCAACAGTCTTTGCATCCAAAATGTTCTCCAACACATCTGCCTTGCATGATGCACACTGCAATATTTTGTAAGAATGATCTGTAAACCTAGAAGGGGCAAAAGCAGCTCCCAGGTTACTGCAGGCAAAATCAGAGACAAAACCCATCATAGACCATGGAATATCCTGAGCTGGAACAGACCCACAAGCATCATAGAGTCCAGCTCCTGGCCCAGGACAACCCCAAAAATCACATCATGTGCCTGAGAGCATTGTCCAAACACTTCCTGAACCATGGTCGAGCTCTTTGTGGACTTGCCATACACTCCTCTCTGGTCCCATCCAGTGATGGGGACAGAACTCCCAGTCCCAGCTGGCACCGGCCACTGAAGCAGGACTGAAGAGGACTCAGGTGGGATTCAGACACATTCTGGGAGCATCAGCAGCTTTTCAAAGCCCCCATTTGATTTCAGCACCCCATTTAACCATGGGCTGAGCTCTCTTGGGAAGCCCCAGCTCCCTCGTGGGCAGGGCAGCTTTCCCATTGTGGAAACAGACAGCTGGAAGTGGAGCCCCTCAGCACTGTGCCACTCCTGCAGGGGCATCACAGCTCACTGCCACTCACAGCCCATTTTAGGCAAATCCTGCACATCTGACTGGAGCCCCTGGCTCCAAAACTACCTGTGCAGGACTGCAGGTGGACAGAGGACTTTCATCCTTCACTGACCTAAGCAGGTTATTCTTGCTTCCCAGGCCACCCCTCTTGGAAAGGAAGGATGGAACTGGTGTGCAAAGCAGGCATAAATGCCACACAAACCAATTAATTACCTCGCTGATCACCACTGCTCTGCATGCAGGGCCAAGGGGAGCTGCTCCCTGCCTCCCCAGGCACCCAGAGTCACAGTGAGTTCTTCAGAGAACAGAAATCCCTGTTTAGATGAGGGAGGCTGAGAGGGGCATGGGGAATCCAGGCCAGGACTTGTCCATCTCTATCCATCCCCAGAGCACTGGTGCTGAGCCCTGGGGTCAGGCAGGTAAGGGGCTCTGGGGTCTGTGCAGTCACCTGGAATAAGAGGAGAAGGAATGTGCAGAGACTGTGGCCTCACTGAGGGGCTTTGGTGTGACGAGGGTAAGAAGAGGAGGGAACAAATATCTCCTGGGGCTTTGTGGGGAGCATTGCTCTTCTGGGAATTGGGTGTCAGTCCTCAAAATAACAATGCAGGCGAGGGAAGACGCTGCATCGCACACATCCAAGGTTTGCCTGATGCCAGGCCTCAGCAGGCAGCACCTGAGCAGCCCCAAAGCCACCTCACGGAGCAGTTTGGCTCTTTCTCCCACGGCTTCCATGCAGGGCTTCTGCAGCTCAGCAAGGGGGTCCGGCACACGAGCACGTCTGTGCAGAAGGTCCCGGCACACACAGCAAAAAGTGTCCCAGACAAAGAGGGTGAGTCCTCCAGCTCCATTCCAGCCTGGGTTTGGGGAGGGAGTGGAGGAAGGCCGGATATGGGCAGCCCTGCCCTCACACCCAATAAAGTGAGGCTGCGTCTGGTTTGCATCGAAGGCAAAATGAGAGAGAAAAAGTCTCTCCAAAATGAGATTCCTTACATGACAGCATGCTGACATGCTCCAGAGTGATTTTGGCAAGAAAGGGGAATGCTAAGCAGGAGCTGGGGTTTGTAGGATTGCCCAGGCACTGGGGGAGTTTGGGGGAGCTGCTGTGCTCCCCCCACCCCAGCCCTGCACCCTCCTGTCACCTCTTGCTCTGAAGCTGCCACCCAACCTTGGTGCTGATGTCACCAGGGCACTGCCCTGCTGAACAGGGGTTGTAATGGAGGGGTTTGGGGGCTATTTTTCCCCCTGTTTCCCACCCCCTTTTGTCCCTTCAGCTCTGGCTAAGCCCTCAGTGAGGGTGCCCAGCACCTCTGAGCTTTGCAGATTTGGTGCTGGTGGTGCAGGTGTGTCCCCAGTTGGTGACAGACTGAGTGGGCACATGAGGTGGGTAATGCTGCCCCTTTCCATGGGGGAATGGGTGCAGGAAAACATCAGGCTCCCCTGCAGAAGGTCTCCATCAACCCCTCCAAGGGGTTCCTTGGAGTCCACTCTTGGACAGCAAACCGAGAGGGAACAGGCAGTGCCCACAAAACCTGGATTCCCAGGGAGCAGCTGCATCCCCACTGCTCTCTGGGAATGTCCCTCCAGAGCCATCCCTGCGGTTTAGGGCATCAGTTCCCAGCCTGCGCCCCCCGAAGCCGTTTCTCATCCCGCGCCGGGTGCCCGCGGGCCAGGGGAGCGCGTTTCGGCATGGCTTTTGTTTACGAGCTGTCGGCTTTGGCCCCGGCCGTGTCCTGTGCCTTATCCACGGGGATGGATCCCGCAGGATGCGCCAGGGACCGCGGGCGCCGCTCCCACCGGCGCGCGGGGGAATTCGCGGGCGCCTTTTCAAGCATCTGGCGGTTGAATATTTATGAAGTAGGAGAGCAAACCAAACACCAGGAATCAAAGGGAACTGAACCTAATACTTGCAGTTGCTAAAACAGTCAGGAACCAGTTTCTTCCTGCCGGCTGCAGGGCAGGAGCAGCGCGTCCCCCCGGGACAGTGGGGTGGGAGGGAGCAGAAGGGCCCAGCCCCATTCCAGCAGGGCAAAGTCGGGCTGGTGAAACCGGGTGCAGCTGCATGACAGCCCCATGACACCCCTGCTGCTGCTCCAGCCCCAAACGATCCATCTCCTTCAGCAGGATCCCAATCCTAAGGTCTTTTTGGGAAATTCAGTGCTCTCCCTGCATGGGTCTGATGCAAAGAAATCCCTGTTGCTTCCCTGCCTGCAGAGACATCTGGGGGGCAGGGAGAGCCTCATTCAGCCAGGAGAAGAAGAAACTCTAGGTGACTGTTCCTACATGGGCTCAGAAATTTTGGGATCTCTGTGCCATGCCAGCAGCATCAGCACAGGCAGCACTGGAAGGCTGAGATTTGTGCAGCCAGGATGTATTAGTTCGATCCCTCTGCATTAATTTGATTTATTTAAAATTATTTTTAACAGTTTTTCTTAGCACTCCCTGGAGCCTTTTTTCTTTGTTAGGGGCTGGTGCAAAGCTGGAAAGGGTCTTCTCCAGCCACTCAGCCCTGGGACACAGCATCCTATCCTTTCCCTAGCTGGCTACTACCTGTGTGCCACCACCAAAGCTTTGCTGGTGACTTGCCTGCATCCCTGCTCTGCAGCACCAGGAGGACACTGGGAAGAGGAGTAGTGACAACTTTATTCTCTTCTACAACAGAGAGAGGACCTCAGGCTCAAATATCCCACATTTCCAGGCTTCTCCATGCTGATGGTTTCAGCCCCCCCTGCTATTCCCAAGGCTGACAAGCCTCACCCCCAGAGATACAGCAGCACCTTGGACACAGAGCCCATGCTGAACCATTGCTGTTCTCCTTCCTTCCTTGCCAAGGCTTTCTAAAAGGCTTTCAAAGACACATGTGCCAGTGTTTTACCCTTGGTGATTTCATTACTGAAAAGTGCTCTAGGAGCAGGGAATATCTCTTACCACTCCTTGTCTCCAGCAGTGTGGAGGATGGGGGGAATCCTGGAGCTGCTCAGTGGTACCCACAGCCCTGGCAGGGACTCAGTGCTGTGCTCTATCTTGGCAGCTGCTGCTCCTGGAGTTTCAGTGGATCCAGCACAAACCCCAGCATTACCTCTTGGAGGGCTTTCCAGCTCCAAAACCTGTGGATTTCCTGCGGATCTAGGGAGGGGTTTGCTGGGATGAGTTCCCACTAGGGCCCATAAGCTGCCCTGCCACTGCTCCCGTGGGATGTGCAGGGAAGCTGGGCAAGTCTTCCCCACATCAGGGGCACTGCTTTGGGCTGCTCACACGTCCCCAGAGGATGCAACACCAGGAGATGGGAGCTCCCTGCTGCAGAGGGAATCCAGCCAAGGAGCCCAGATCTGACATCATCCCACAAAAACAGGAGAGTTTCAACACGTTCAACGGGAATGATGCAAACGAACCCATCTGTAGGAGGCTTTCACAAGCTCCCATCCCACTCCCAGCTCCCATCCACCCTCCTGTCCAGGGCTGGGCAGTGCTGGGATGCACGTCTCATCACTGGGGTGGCACAGAGCAGGGAAAGGTCAGTAAATCCCATTGCAAATATGAGATGATGGTGGAGGGGTTCACACAGGGGCTGTTTCCTGGGAATGCTGTCAGGATGGCCTGGAGTGCTGGGACACTGCCAACCCTGCCAGCTGCCTTCTCCTGGACAGACTGGGCTAACTGGGAGAGCCCTGCAGCAGGCAGTGCTCCCAGGGCATGGGATGGGTTTGGGTCCAGGCAACCTGGCAGGGGGTCTTAGTGAGGCACAGAGTGGGATGAGGAGGGGAGGACGAATGGCTCTGCAGAGAAATCCATATCAACAATTTAATAAGACCTTAAAAAAAAAGCCTCCCAGCTGGGATTCATCAGGGAGAGCTTTCCAGGAGTGATAATAAGGAAAGCAGACTCCTGCCAGCACAACAATACCCTCATGCTGGCTGGGTGAGGTGTGGTCCTGGGAAGGCAGGTTGGGCAGCTGACCAGCAGAATGGGCACCAGGGGGGCCTCTGCAGTGGGGCAGGAGCTGCCAGGCACAGGGAGTTTTGCAGAAGGGCTCTCTTGGAAAGCCCTTTGCAGGCGTTTGGAGCAGGGGCTGTTTCCCTGCAGACAGCCCCTCTGCTCAAAGCTGGGCTGGGGGCTGGGGAACAGGCTCCTGTTCCTTCCCAGGACTGGTGGTATTAAGCCTAAAAAGGGAATTGTTGGAGTCTTTACCAAAGAAGGAAGGCCGGCTGTGCTGCTGGCAGGCAGAGCTGGGGGAGGGAGGCCACAGCCCAGCCCACAGGTCTGGGGGCTCACTGCCCTGCTTGTCCTGGCTCCCCTTGCATGCACAGGGGCCAGACCCAGCCCAGAGGTGCTGCAGGAGCTGGTGCTGTGCATGGGCTGCTGCAGGAAAGGAGCTGCCTGGATCCGTGCATTGTGTGCAGCAGGTGCTGGGAGCCAATGGGGGTGAGATCTGCACTTCCCTCCACAGATTCACCCCATTCCTCCCCTGCCTGCACCAGTTTAAACAAGGCTCCCACGGGGGGAGAAGGAGTCAAACCCCAGCTTCTTCCTAGTCCTCCTCTGCTCCATCCTTCATCCTCCACCCTCCATCCTTCCACCTTCCATCCTCCATCTTCTGCCCTCCACATCCCACCCACCACCTCCATCCTTCACTCCCACTGCTCACCCCTCCAAGCTCCCCAGCACCAGCTGGAGCAGAGGATGATGCCGGAATGATTTTTGTCTTTTCTTTTATATCCCTTTTACACAGTTCTGTGTATCCACAAGCATTATCATGCATACTTGTAACCCTTCACTTAGTCTAGTGCTCAGTGTTTTGTAAGTGTTCTGCAGGCCTGAGACTGAACAGCCCAGAACTGCAGAGCCAGGGACACCAAACATTCCCACTATCTCAGGAACCCAATATCTCCTAGCAGGACAGATTCTGTAAACTCGAGCTGAGCCCACCGCAGCCCCTATTGGGCTCCCTTGTTGGATATGCTGATGTGTAAAGTCTAGAACTGGTGTGTGTGATTGATGGGGGTGCATTTGCCTCGCTATCACCTGGGTGAAGTGGATGCATCAAACAGGATCCTGATTAAAATACTGAGGTAAAGACCCCAACCCCTTTAACTGTGTTGAGCTTCATTTTCCTAACATCAAGAGAAAGGCATCAAGGAGAGCTCTGCCCTGGCTGTGCAGAGACTTTGCACTGCTCTGCACCCCACAGAGGGGCCCTGGCCCTTCTCCCCATGCTGGCAGATGTATTCCACACCTCTTCTGTCCTTGTCACCATCACCAACCGACTGAAGCTCAAACAGAGACAGGCAGGACACCCTGTGGCTGCAGGGCTGCGCCACAAGGGCAAATCCTGCCCTGCTCAGTGAGTGCTGCTGTGCCCAAAGGTCCCAGCAAGGACCTGCCAGAGCATCTGGGGGTGACACTCCCAAGCTATTTTATGATGAGGGATTGCAGCTCTTGATGGGCTGCAGGTCAAATTCACAGTTATTAGAACTTAGTAAATGTGGTTTTAACAACCATCTGGCTCTCCTTTTATATGCAGTAACCATCCCATTACATCGAAATAAAATCCACATTTAAGGCTCTTAATTGCACAAGTGGCCTTTAGCATTTTTTCTCTCATCTGAAAAAAAAGAAAAATAAAGGAAATGTCCCATTTCCATCTGTCATAGCAGAAGAATTTGGCTGAGTGTCTCCAGCCTTGAGGCTCTTGAGGCTGGGCTGGTGTAAGTGGGGTGTTTGGCCCTGGGAGAAGGAACTGGAGCCAGCCAGGATCTCCTTCCCCCTGGGCAGGGTGGGATCAACCACCCTGCAGCCAGCATCCCTGGGGATTGTGTGGCCATTTCCTGATATGGACTAGAACAGGGTGAGGTCAAAGACTCACCTGATAGCTTGAAGAGAAGAGAAATGCCCTCACAAAGGATTTTGAGTTCATTTTAGTTTGGCTTTGCTCCAGTTCTGGGCAAATCATCTTCCCCTCAGCCTGGTTTCTCACCAAGAAGGGCAATGGAATGGGAAATGCCATCTCAGATGGCTAAAATGTGTCATTTGGTCACTGCAAAATGTGAGGTGACACAAACCCAGCCTGGCAAAGTGAAAGCCTTTTCTCAGACAGAACAGTAAAATCAATAAAATTACACTGATGAAGGACATTTCTTCCTTCTCCCAGGAAAGCTACAGCAACAGGATTCTGCACTTCAGAGCAGCCACCTCTGCAAGGGAGAACAGGACAGGAGTAACCCAGTGCAAGGGAGCATCCCCAGCATGGCAGATGCTCAAAGCTCTGAGCATCTCCTGTTGTCTCAAACATGTTCAGGCTCAATAACTGGGGGATTTAGGGGAGACTGGTGGTTCAGCACTGTGCAAACCAACCTGTGGGCAGCACATCTTGGCTGGGGTTTAGAAACTGCAAGGGAACCCTTCTAGAGCTGACATCTCACCACCACTCTGGCACAGAGGGAGAAGCAGGGCCAGAGCAGGGCAGGCTGATTTCTCAGCAGTGGCTTTTCCACATTAAACTGCTCCCAGCAAGAGCCCTGCCCATGTCACACCAGTGCCCCAAGGCCAGGATGAGCAGAGGCAGCAGGATGGGAGTGCAGGTGGGAACTGCACAGGCTTCAGGGGATCTTTCCCAGAACACAAAAAGCACAAGTTCCCAGTGCCCTCTGCAGGAGGAAGCAGAGCCATTTCCCCCAAATTTTGGGGTTTTCCAGGACAGTGAGCAGCGGGATGGGTGTCTGTCACCCATGGCTTGCTGTGTCCCCTGTGGGGACAGGGACACGGAGGCCCATCTGCCCATCCCCAGGGGCTCACAGGGAAAAAGCCCTTTTTCACCTTGGCTGGTGCATTGCTTTACTGAAAAACATCAGGGACCCTGATAGTGTGGCCATGGACATTCCCAAGAGTCACCTGAAATAATCAGTGCTACTTATTCCCACAGGAAATCCAGCTTGGTTAACCAAGAGGTTTAGGCTTTGCCCAGCAGAGCTGGGACTTAACATCACACTTGGTTTTTTTGGCTCTTTTAATTTGCTACTTAAGGAAAAACAATGGGGAAGAAATGAACAGATGGAAAACAAGACTCAGCTCTGCATGACCTGTGGCACAAGGTTGTTGTCCCGAATGTGGGCACACTCCCCACTGTGCAGCACCAATTCACACACTAAGGGGAGGTATTTTGGGGTTTCTTTCTAATTTGTATGAAATAGGGAGCTGGGTGATAACCCACTAAAGGCTGGCTGCCCCATCATCAAGACTTTACACTATTTATACATTTTAATAAAGGTATTAGCATTCATTGGATGCAAATTACAGGACTTTTTTGTTAATTAATACTCAATCCCCTAATTGTTAGTTATTTCTCTTGTGTCTCATGCTAGTTAGTTCACAGACAGAGTTCTTCTCTGCATGGGAGTCTGGGGGCTGTTTGGAGTCAATGAGTCAGTGGTTGTGATCTCCCACTTCCAAAACTACCTTTTCTTCAGTTACTGTTCTGTTCCCTGACTTCAATCCTGGTGGCTCTCGTCAGACAGCCCATTCCTCTTTTGCTTAAAACAAAATAATAGCATCACAGAATTAGAATAGAAACATAGAATAGAAGATAGATTGGAACATTGCAAGTTGGAAGTGACCCATCAGGGCCAGGGAGTCCAGCTCGTGGCTGTGCACAGGTCACCCAACAACCCCACCCTGTGCCCGAGAGCGGTGCCCAAAGGCTCCTGCAGCTCTGCCAGGCTGGTGCTGTGCCCTTCCCTTCGGGCCTGCCCAGTGCCCCAACACCCTCTGGGGGAAGAACCTTCTGATATCCCACTCAACGCCAGCTGGTTCGGCACACAGCCGAGCCAACCAACGCAATTGTTTAATATCATATACACAATTACACTGCATATCATAACAGCTGCCGATCAACAGCCGAAAAACCGATAAACCTGCCTCAAACCCCCACTGAGGTCTCGAGGGGCCCGGTGTCAGTGGGACACAGCAGGCCGGGCACGGCGTCAGCAGCGTGACAGGGTGTGACACAGCACGCCAGGGCTCTGTGCGGCTGCAGACGGTGTTGAGAATACTGGAGAATGGAAGGGAAGGCAATGGAATGGCATAGAATGGCACAGCACGGCCTGGCCCGGCCTGGCCCGGCCTGGCCCGGCACTAAGTGTCAGCCCGCCACAGAACCCGGCCCCGCCTCAGCCCTCAGGCTCCTTCCCGCCGCGGCCCCTTTAAGGCGCCCTGGCCAATCAGCGCAGCCCACAT
>JAHLSL010000064.1:1260156-1281946 GCA_025920805.1 Petroica traversi | reverse complement strand
GCATGTGAACTGTAAATAAAAGTTTATTCTTTCCTCATAGATTAATCCATTACAGGGGTTCTAAAGCCTTTGGTCTTGGTTTCTCTTTGGTGCTGCACATGAGCTGTTACCTGCGAGGCTGCTGAAGATGGGGTTCAGCTCAGTGCACCCCTTGCTGTGACTGGTTACTGGTTATCTGTGGGCTGCACTGGGAATTGCTGCTTTCCTTTGTGTCACTGGGGCTGCATTTTTTGTTAGTTCCTAGTTCTGGCAGTGACAGCACAGCCTTTGCTTCTGCAGGGAAACAGCATCTATTTCTTTGTTTGTTTATTTATTTATTTCTCAAGCTTTGTGATGAGACTTTTTTCT
This sequence comes from Petroica traversi, assembly GCA_025920805.1. Classification (NCBI taxonomy): domain Eukaryota; kingdom Metazoa; phylum Chordata; class Aves; order Passeriformes; family Petroicidae; genus Petroica; species Petroica traversi. The sequence goes on along the minus strand of JAHLSL010000064.1, from coordinate 1,281,598 downwards.
GCACAGCTCATATCTTCACAGGGGTTTTTTAAAAGGTAGAGGTAGTAAAAATAATGGGTAGGTATAACACTTGAACATCTGTCAGTGACCTGCCTTTAAGGTGTTTGTGTGCACTGATAAGCTCTCTGTGAGGCTGAGCAGCCCCAGCTCCCTCAGCCTTCCTCAGAGGTGCCCACTCCCTCATCATCTTCACAGCCCTCCAGTGTTTGTCGGTGTTGAACTGGGGAGCCCAGCTCTGCCCTCAGCACTCCAGAGGGGCAGGATCACATCCCTGACCTGCCCATCCCAGTGCATCCCAGGATACCCCTGGTCTCCTTGGCCCCCAGGACACTGCTGGCTCCTGGAAGCTTGTTGTCCACCAGGACCCCCATGTCCTTCTCCAGAGAGAAGGGCATCTCCTGAAGGCTGTCCCGTGGGTTAAGCATGGTGGATCCATGTTGGCTACTGCCTTCTTTCCTCCATGTGCTTCGAGGTGAGAGCCAGGATGAGCTGTTCCAGCACCTTTCCAGGGCTGGAGCTGATGCTGCCTGGCCTGTGGTTCCCTGGGTTCTCCTCTGTGCCCTTTCTGAAGCCTGCAGTGACATTGGCTTTCCTCCAGTCCTCAGGCTTCTCCTTTTCCATGAGCTTCCAAAGGTGATGGAGAATGGCTTAGCAATAACATTTGCCAACTCCCAGGGCACTTTTGGCTGCACCCCATTGGGGCCCATGGATTTGGGGGTGTCAGGTTGGATCAAGTGATCTTTAACCTGATCCTCCTCAACCAAGAGAAAATCTAGGAATATTCCTAGATAATGTAGTTCTGCTTGTAAAAGCCTGAGCTCCACGTACTCAAAGCCCTGTGATTTATGTATGACCAGGTAAAATCTTGGTTATTTTCTGGTTAAAATGCACCTCAGTGATCTATTTATCCAGCTGTCACTTAAGACAAATTAATGAGTAGTCCCAGGTGCATTCATGCTGTACCTGCTTGCCCCACTTTTCTCTCTGCATTCTTTGAAATTCTGTATTTGTATCCATTAATGATGGTGCTGTATATCCATTAGTGATATTCAGCTGGAAAGGAAGCTCACCCACAGAATTTCTGTTCGTCTGTTCTCTATCCTGGAAGATTTTCCCTACTAAATATACCTGTGAGACTTTAATTTTGATGGGTTTTATAAATATACTCAATTTAGGTTTGAATTATGGTTAAAGTACAGTTTATGTGAAAATTCCTTAAATCTTTTTGGAGGAACCACCCTTGTTTCTGTGCACCACTTGGCAGAGTAGGATTTGGGGGGCCATAAAAATTCAGTGTTCATGAAATTGTCTTAAAGTATCATTTAAATCTCCTCTCAATGGTTTAAGTTATCTTTTGTTTCTCCACAGGCTGCATGCAAGTTCATCAAATCTCATGTGGACTCCAGCAGTGTTGAATCCCTCTTTTATGCTGCCCAGGCAATGAAGGTCCTGTCTGACTGTGAGGTGAGTGTGGAGCCCTGAGTTCTGCAGACAGAAATATCAAGGAAATACTTGCCTTGATATTTTTCTCGGGTTTGTTTTATGCATAACTTTTACTTTCTTTTAGTGGATTGTTCTGTGTTGTGCCTTAGGTAAATAAATGTTTGGGTGTGCTCTACACAAGGCAGAGTATTAACATATAACACAAGTATTTGATCCAGAGTAATTCTGAGGGGATGTTTTTAATTAAACACTGGTGGCTAAGGAAGAAGGCAGCACATTTTATTAGAATTCTCAGGACTGTGTCATTTAGAAGCTCTTTGAATGAGACTGTTTGGGTGTTGGAACACTGCTGGATACAGATGCAGACCACCTTTGCTGAACTGGAGTGGGTTGTCCAAGCTCTGTTTGTCATCTGGCTACTACATAATGATGTGATGCCACACGAAAAGCAGTAGCAGGTTACCAGGATAGATCTGAATTGTGGATTATCCTGACTAATTGATGGTTGACAGCAAAACTTAGGGATTTAATCGATTAAACTAAAAACTAATGAATGATAAATGGACTTTTCCCTGAAGCTTCAGCAGTCTAGTGTTGCTCCAGGAAGGAATCAGTGGTGATTTGAAGGCCATGTCTTTTCAAGTGTGGATCACTGTGTTCCCTGTGCTCTTCCTCAGGTCACCATTTCCAATGAGACCAGGGAGCTGCTGCTGGCAGCTGTCAGTGAGGATTCCTCAGTCACCCAGATCTTCCATGCTGTTGGTGCCCTGAGTGGCTTTGGCCTTCCTCTGGCATCCCAGGAAGCTCTGAGTGCTCTCACTGCTCGTCTCAGCAAGGAGGAGAGCGTGCTGGCGTAAGTCTGGCCAGGAGGGATTCACATGTTCATCCTCCACGCTGCTGGGTTTGCAATTAAACACTCTTGTAATGCTTAACATTTGTAGTTTAGGTGTGGCAGAGTTGGTGCTGTGTTTTCACTTGATGTGTTTGTCCAGTTCATTATTGTTCCTTGAGGGGGGAATGAAATATGTTTTGGGGCTTTTTTTGTATGATTTAGTAAATGAACTTATATATTCAGTTTAGTTCAAGGATAATGGTCAGTAAAGGGACAGTGTCCCAAAAAAACCTCCTCTTAGAAGGATTAACAACAGAATTTTTGCTTTTTACCCACCTATGATTCTGTATCATTTGTGGCTGCAGAAAACTTGATGCTTTTTTTCAGTTCTGTTGTTTGTAGTCTGGGGTCCCTGCACTGCAGGCTGGAAAGTATGTGCCAGTAAGCTGAAGGAATCTTGGCATTTATCAAAAAACTTCATTTCACTATGAAACAAGAGAACAGAATGTCCCTTAAAGGCTGGGGAAGAAAGAAAAACTTAAAACTTGCTTTGTTGACTAGAAAAAGTGGATTCCTGAAAGCCTCAGTAGCAAGTCTGGGATCTGTGCTCTGCAGGGATCAGTTTGTTCTCTTCTCTGCCTTTGAGCCTATGAGTTCTTACAGCGCTGGTGCAGCTGAAGTGACATCCTCTAATGAATGCTAAGCTCACACTAAATCACTTCAGATTTATTCTCTTCAGTGAACTGAAGGCAGGAACAGCTGTTTTACACTTCATTCAGAATAGAAAATGCACTTGCTTTGATTTAAATGATGTTTGGCTTTTAAGGAAGGAGTAATCATACACTTGTTTGGCTTTGTTTGTTCTTGTTTAAGAACCATCCAGGCTTTGGAGACAGCATCTTACCTGTCCCAGCAGGCAGATCTAAGGAGCATTGTTGAGGAGATCGAGGTAGGAAACCACTGTGCTCTCTAATTACTCAGAAATTTGCTAGATTGCTTCAGAACTAAAAGGTGCATTAATGTGAAAAACAAAATGAAAAACCAGCTAATTGTCTGCCTGCATGATGTGGCTTGGCTTTCAAGCAGATAATTCCTTGGACTTTTATCTGTTTTACAGTGGACTGAAACTTAGACAATCCTGACATTTGCATATAATTAAATCCACTAAAGGCTGGAGATTTCTCTTTCTTCCTGTTTCTAAATAACTATTACAAAATACATCATTGATCCCATACAGATAATTATTGATTACAGGGCTAACAGCAGAGTTTACTTCTGTGGGTCCACTAGAATGCAATTTAAATTTTAATTTTAATAACTCTTTCTGTCAGGATCTTGTTGCTCGCTTGGATGACCTGGGAGGAGTTTACCTTCAGTTTGAAGAAGGAATTGAGACTACTGCCCTGTTTGTTGCTGCTGCCTATAAGCTGTCAGACCACGTGGGTACAGAGCCAGCAATAAAGGAGGTCTGTACCTGCCTTTTCCTCCCTTGCATGCTCCAGCTCTCAAAAAAGATCTGCCCAGTCCCTGTGATGCAGTGCAAGAGCTTGGTGTGACTGGGTAAATTTCTACTGGAAAAAGTATTGAGCACTCTCAGTGAAAAGGGACATTGTGGAGAGAATGCTAGGAAACAGAATCTAAGAGGAAATTCCAACCTAAAGATCACAGGCTGGATTTGTTGGGTTTTTTCCTTTTTCAAGTGTACAGAAGGAAATTGCAAGTGAGGCTTAGTTTTTCTTTGTTTATTGAGACAAGATGTTGAAAAAAACCCCCCATTTCAGAGTTTGTTCTGGTATTTGGCACTTGTGTGCCACTTTCCAGCATTTCAAGGTGTTTTGCAAATGTTATTTATCTGTGAGGAAATGCAGGCACCTGAGTTTGGGGTGCCCAAAAGAGACAACATTACCATGTGCCTGCAGGAATCCAGATGGAAAAACTTGTTGTCTAAGATGAAAGACTGCTGGAAATTTCTTTTGATCTTGCTTAAGCTAGAAATCATTACTGCCATATATTCACTTGATTTTTTTTTTTCTACAAGTTAATGGAGTTAGATGCACTTTGGAGTGAGAATGGCAGCTCCTTAAACGACAAGCCAAAGTGGCAGGGTTAAGACTGAAGCCAGTGTATGACATTTGAGTTCAGTCTTGGCTCTTTTCCACATTGCTGCCAAACAGACTAATGCAAAGTAATTTTAATGTCATTTCAGAGATGGTGGTTCTGCCACGCACAATTCAAACTGTCAGCGTCCAAATGATGCTTTAAAAAAAGAGCAATTAAGGGAAATTGTTTAGGTTTTTTCAGAATTGTGCTGTCAGAAGTGCTGCTGTTGGGGCTTAAGGCTTTATCTCTGGTGAATGGTGAGAGTGTCTTTGGAATGCCACAAAACTATCTTTAAAAAATAATGTGTAGTATTTGAAAAAATAGCTCCCTTATTTTTCCCCCACAACTTCAATGAGAGTGTCAGTTGTTGCTTAGGGTCTGGAGCAGTGCCATGCCCTCCACAGACATGAAAATACTGCAGGATTTGCACTGTGCAGGAGTTCTGTAGCATTTGTCTGGATGCTTTCTCTAGTTGTGATTTTGTTTTGTGCTCACTGGTACAAGCAGGAGAGTGAAAATCTGAGATGCAGTGGATTTCATTTTAAAGTGTTCTTTGTAGATCACTACATTGTATCTGTTGCTTTATTTGGGATTGTCTTTGATTGTTCTCAATCTCATTAGATTTTAGCCCAAAATCCTTTGTTTGGATCAAAATACAGGTAGCCAGTTCCTGTTTTCCAGACTAGCAGGGAATGATGGAAGAAGCTGAATAAAGAGGGGAAGTGAATAATCTGCAGAGAGTGGTGCAGATGCCCTGACCCTTCTGAGTCAGCCTGCAGAGCCAGCTGGGGGGATGCAGTCCCACCCTTACTTTGGAGAGAACAAATGAGCTTTGGCACACCCAAAGGCAGAGCTGGCCCAGTGCTCCTGGTGGTACTGTTTTAAAGCTTATCCTCTTAGCTTGAGGGCACTGCAGAGCCTGAGGGGATCAGCCTGCATGGGCCTAGGCTGGCTCCTTCCAGAGCCATTGGGATGCTTTGCTCATGGCCTTCCCAGCCTGGCAAGTAGCCAGGACATCAGTCCTGCTCCACTGTATGAAGACAACTGTGCAGCTCTTGCAGCCAAGTTGTCTTTTTGCAGCCATGTGCAGTCTGGGTAGTTGAGTTGATGACACCTTTTGCTCCAAAACACATCATTTGCAGAGGTGGATCTGTATTCTGCTTTTCCAAGTTCTTGAGACAGCTCCAACCATTGTGGTTGGAGCCTCCCAGCCAAGAATAAGAATGCACATGTGAAATTCCAATGGTAGATCATTTTGGTTTGCCTCATAACTTGAACTGTTTTTAAAGCAAATGGAAAATTAAACAGTCTTTTATGAATGATGTTTTCATTAATAACATTATACTGAGCCAGTTTGCAGTGTTGTGGTAAGCTGCTGGTGCTTATATGTGATTGGCTTTTCCTCTTTCAGGATCAAGTTATCCAGCTGATGAATGCAATTTTTAGCAAGAAAAACTTTGAGACCCTGTCAGAGGCCTTCAGCGTTGCTCGTGCTGCAGGCTCCTTATCCCAGAACCGCTTCCACCTGCCCATCATTGTTGTCCCTGAAGGCCCTGCAGCCGTGTCTCTGCATCAGCCCCTGCTCAGGGTAAGGCCTTAGCCCACATCTTGCCTCAGTCTGTACCTCTGGGCTGACTGGGAGTGCAAGCTGCTCTCTTTCACTTTGAGCCCTGTGACTCGGGTTCCAGCAGATCTGGGGTTTTAGTGCTTTTGGGAAGTGATTCTTAGGAACCTCAGCTTACCAGGCACTGCCTCAAGAAGGCTTGGTGTGGAAGTCAGCTCTTCACCTTTGCTGTTGTGTTAGAAAGAGCAAGGGAGTCTGGGATGCTGAGCAGGGGAGAGCTCTGGGTGTGTAACAGAGGGGTGTTGAGTTGTCTGTGCTCCTGCATTCCTTCTGAGAGAACAAGTTTCACAGAAATGCTGGTTTTTCTCTCGTAGCTGCAAGTGACCAATGTTATGTCCCAGCTACTGACTCAAGTTTCTGTAAAGCTTGACCAAGCCAAGTCTGTGTCTAGCAAAGCCACTGTCCTTCAACAGCTACCATTTGTTCTCTCTGGGTAAGAAAATAAGATTATTTTTAGAGTAAGGCAAACAGGTGTTATTTAAACAATGTTGGACTTACTTTCTGTAAGTGTTTTTCCACCAAAGAAATGTTTTTGTGATAGAAAACTGAAAATGCTGTGGTTGTGTTTTGTTGATGTAGAGTGACTGAGCACATTTGGTGGTGATGGTGAATTTCTGGTTTTTCTGACTGGGAGAGAGAAATTCCAGTGTGCTTTTGACTTTGGTCAGCTTTGAAGAATTCTTTTCCTGCTGCACTTAGCAGTGTTAGTTTTGTGCTGAGTTTGTTTACCTGATTAATGCAGCATATTTGGAGGCTTCTTAACACCTTGGGTTTCTTTGTTACAGAGATTTCTTTGAGCTGAACTTCATGAATGTGAAACCTGCAAGTGGATATTATGATTTCTCTATCAGTGTAGATGGAGATAAGCGATTTATTGCTAACAAAGTAGAGGTGGGTGTGCTCTTTGATGTATTTTCATTCTGTGCCTATTCACTGGAACAGCTTTTTATTTATACTTGTGAAGGATGTTGCCTTCACAAGTTGTATGGAATTTTTTATCACATGCTTTTCTTTAATGCATTGGATTTTGACTCAGGATTACAGCCAGTAACCAGATTAAGATATGATCAAAAGGGATTTGTGTAAATTTCAAACCTGTCTTATCACTTAGATGCTGATCTGACAGCATATGAACAAAGGCTAACAGTGGAAGTGTTTGTGTGGCAGCCCTAAGTCGATATGCAGAAATTATTACCAAGTGTTAGTTCTGAGCATTCCACATTTGAGCCCATTCATCTCAGGGCCTGGCTCTCAGTTGTCTGGGTTTGCCTGATGTGTGGAAGCTGAGCATTTGTTGTTGTCTGTTTAAGCTCTGGAGCCCTAGAAGAGAGTCAAGGGAGTCTTTTGGCATTTCCAAGCCGTGCATATGGTGAAGATCTTGTAGTGGAGAAGCAGTGACCAAGGCAGATGAAGTCTTCCTTTCATGCATACCCAGCCCTTTTTTGGTGGCAAAAGCTGTTAGACCACCCCTTTTAGAAAAGCAGTTTTATATAAACATTTGGAGTTCTCCTTTCCTCAAGTTTGTTACAGTGGCAGGAATGTGACCTCTCTGACTATTCATGTAGTCACCCCAGTGTCAACAGCTGAGAATGCTCTTCTCCAAAGAGCTCCATTCCCAGGATTAATTAGTGCCCTCAACCACCTATTTAAGGAAACAATTAGCATTTCAAGTCTTTAGCTTGGAGTGGAGGAAGACACTTGACTTACAACTGCTGACCTTTACTCTGAGTATCAGGTTGGCTGTGTCACTGGAGCAGTAATGGCACTCAGGGCTGTCAGAAGGGGCTGGATTGTCCTGCTTAAGCTGGGGCTGGCACAGGGAGGCACCGGCAGGAATGTGTTAGCCAGGCAGCTTTGTGGGAACTGCTGCTAATAAGACACATTGTTACGGGGGAGGACTGCTGGGGAGCTGCTTTTTTCCTTACTGTTATTAGCATTAATTGTCCTTAATGCACCATCGTTTTGACAGTAATGAGCTAAACCAGTGGGTTATTATTCAGGCAGAGACTACATTTCCTGGCATTAAAATATTTGAGAGATGTTTGTGTACTGTGCAGTTGGAGGGGCTGTGTGCAGCAGCTCTGAGTTGCCTTCACACAACTTTTTTACAATTAATATTTCGTTAGTCCATCTTTCTTTCTTGAAACGAATAAAGGCTTTGCCAAAGTTAGCCTGAATCATCTGCATGTTAATGGATCCATTTTCAGGGGTAGCCTCTCTCTTAAATTACACTTTTTATTGTAGAGGAGCTGCCAAGATGACTGTGTTTGAAGTCTGACCTGAATAGTTTAGTTAATGTTTTTACATATTTTTCCCACAGGTTCTCTGTGAATTATTTTTCAGACTGAGGGTGTGGGGCTGGTTCACATGAGCAAACCTGTAATAACAAATTGTAGTATAAGATGAAAAATGTCTTGGCAATGAAACTTTAATTCTCTAGGGGAGCATTTGTAAGCTGTGAGAACAAATGTGCTAATTAAAAACTACAGACTGCAGTAACTGCTTATGTTTGAGAGAAGAATTGAAATCAGTCAGACCCACTGGGCTCCGTGCCTGCATGGGCTGTGGTTTGGGGCTGGGGAAAGGGCAGGAAATAATTTCTCTGCTTGGGGTTTATCCTGCACTTAGCACAGAGGAGTGTGATAAATGGCAGGGCCTTATTGGCTGCCCTGCACTGAGGAATAAATGCTGTGACTGAAGGAAAGCTGCTGGACAAAGTGCAGGAATGCTTTGGCATTTGCCTGCTGGTAATAAAATCAACGGAAACCTGTTGGGCTTTAGGAGCCAGCAGAGGCAGAACTGTTGCTGTCCAGAGACCTCTTGTCTCAAATTGCTGTCCAGAAGGTAGAAGGACATAGCACAGGCAATGTTGAGTTGTATCACGTGTGATGTAATCTTTAATAGCTAATTTCTGCTAGTTCAGAAGGAAAACCAGTTGGATCTGGGTAGTTGCACTGTTTCATTAAAAACAGTCTCTCAAGGACAGCTAATTCCAGCATGCCTGAGAAGTTGGTGTCTGCAGGAGCTGGCTGCTTGTGCAGGGAGGAGAGGGATGGCTCAGGATTACTGACTGGTGCAGGAGCTTTGCCAGAAGGTAAATTGCTGTAGATCCTTCTATTCAGGTTAGGCTCTGGCTTGGCTTTTAGTCATAAAACCTTCTTTGGGTTAAAGAGCTAAAGCATCTGCAGTGAACTTGACCATAACTGGTGTATGTAGAGCACTCTGAGGAATTTTCTATTGTGTTTTGTTGCAGCTGAAAGTAAAAGTTTCCACAGAAGTGGGGATTACTAATGTAGATCTTTCTACCGTGGATAAAGATCAGAGCATTGCACCAAAAACAACCAGGTAAAACAGCTTTGGGTGTGTGATCCTGTCAGGGCAGCCCTGACTCTAGGCTAGAGCCTTCCTTTCTCTGAGCACCAGGCCTTCTCTTGGAACATCACCTCAGCTCTGTGTGGTTTTTTTCCTCCTAGGGTAGTTTATCCAGCCAAAGCCAAGGGCTCGTTCACTGCTGACAGCCATCAGAACTTTGCTTTATCCTTCCAGCTGATAGATGTGAACAGTGGAGCTGAACTCATCCCTCACCAGGTTAGGACAATTTTTGTCATAGCTGTGTTACCCAGATATTCCATCATGAATCATCTGAGGTGACAGATGCTCTTGAAAAGATTTGATAGGTTTTGAGAAGCCTTATGTTTCTGACATGTACTGTGAAGATCACTGATCTCAGGAGATGGGAGATTCACTTCTTTTGTTCTTTCTGTTAAATGAAACCTCTCCTGGCTCTGGTATTGTGCTGTATTTAACTCCACAAATTGAGTGCACATAGCCTGCCCTGTAAAAGCACACTTCTGATTTTTATTTAATGTAGATGTTGGCTGAAAAATCCTTGAATGTTACAATCTTCCTTGCAGACTTTTGTCCGACTTCACAACCAGAAGACTGGCCAGGAGGTGGTGTTTGTTGCAGAGCCAGACAGCAAGAATGTGTACAAATTTGAACTGGATACCTCTGAAAGAAAGACTGAGTTTGACTCTGCCTCTGGGACCTACACTCTTTACCTGATCATTGGAGATGCCACTCTGGAAAATCCAATCCTGTGGAATGTGGTATGTAGCTGGAAGTGGGATGATGAGGCTTTGTCATTACTGACTGTCTAACAGGAAGGCGTGGTACAGACTTGGAAGCAAAAGGTTCAAATGTTTTGTTCTTTTAAGTGAAACAGAATCCTTTAGGCCATTTATGGGCTCTGAGGTTTGCTGTTCATTGCAAAGTTTAAGTAAACATCAAAGCCAGACAGAAATAAATATTCATTTCATCATTTGGTGGTGTAGAAACTTCTGAAGGCTTATGGGTTTGGTTGCAATTTCACAGCAGCCTCTCAAGGTCTGACCTCTCTGCTCTTTCTCTGCTGGAAATAAGTCCAGTTCTTAATGATGGGTGAATGGCTTTACTGCCTGTGTTTAGGAGAGGTTGCTTCTTAAAAAATCTGATGGCTTTTTCTCAATTTCCTTTAAAAATCATGTAAGTAATAGATTGGCAAATAAGGAAATAGAGCACAGTATTGGAATAAGTTTTACTAATACATTTAGATCTAAATACATGAAACTGCATGATTTCATTTCAGGCTGATGTTGTGATCACATTCCCAGAAGAGGATGCACCATCCACAGTCCAGTCCAAGAACCTCTTTGTTCCCAAACCTGAAATCCAGGTACAGTCAAAATTATATGTGGAGATGAGGGCCTAGCATTCTTTGATTTCATCATAATTTATTTGTAATATAATTAAATGAAGACCAGAGTTACTGCTTAAAGGAAAGGAATTTGTTGGAGTTCTCTGGTGTATTAATAAAAAAGCTGTGTGTTCTACCTGTGAGAAAGCAACTGGTATCAGTGAGAAGACTCAAACATGAAAATTTGGCCAGGTAAGCACCACAGAAAGGTCTCTGTTTCACTCCAGCCATCTGGGCTGGTGTCAAGCTAACGAGTGCAAGGAAAAGTTAAATGTGCAAGAAATCAAATACACAGAGACTGGAATAGACTGAACTTTCAGGAGTCAGTCTTTGCCTTCAGAAAGATGGCACTCATCCAGAGGAACCTCTGAGAGCAGCACCAGGGCTGCAGCTGGACTGGGGAGCAGAGGAACACTCCTGCTCATGAGTTGGTTTTGTTTGTTTGCAGCACCTCTTCAGGGAGCCTGAGAAGAGGCCTCCCACAGTGGTCTCCAACACCTTCACAGCGTTGGTTCTGTCCCCACTGCTTTTGCTGCTCATCCTGGTGAGTGAAGTGTGTCACAGAACAACAACATTGTGTTGTTTTGTTCTCCATCCAGTGCAGAGTCACTTAGGAGGTTCAACAGCTCAACTTCTTGCAGAAACTCTTTAATTGTGACTGGCACAGCAGTGCTGGAGTCACTGGTAGCAGCTGTCAGTGCAGAGCATTGGTCTGGTTTGGTTTTTTGAGGTTACAGTCAAAGCAGAATAACCCTGCTGCCAAGTTTGGAGTAGGTGGATGAGTTTCTTCAGTGTGCTTCAGCTGGGGATGGTGAATAACAGTGGGCAGATTAAGTTATAATAACATTAGAGTTCCACAGGAAAAAGGCAGTTATTCTGCCTCACATGTAATAAATCCATCACAAAATCTGTGTTACTTAATCCTATCAGATTTAATTCCCATTTATGGACATATGAGTGTCTGTAGTTGAAACATCCACTGCTACTCACTGTATCATCAGGTCAGTGCTTTGAACTTAATGCAATAAAATCTCACACAGGCAAGTTAAATTATTCCTTATTTGGAAGATGAAACTGATTCCAACAGTAATTTCCCATTAACCAGTCTCACTGAAAGCTGGCATTCAGGCAGTCGCGTCCTCTGCTCTGTGGAGTTCACAATATACAAGTTGATGGCACTTTAATGAAAAAACTCATTGTTGCTGCTCCTCTTTTCCACTCTTCATGCCTTTATCTCTTGTAGTCGAAAACTAAAAGTGTTACTCTGTGCAAACATCTTGTGTTTATAGCTGTTCTTTGGATGAGTCCAAAATGAGAGCTTTATTTTAATGGAAAATAATTCAACTGGATAGAAATAGCAATATCTATTTTTTCCACAATTTAAGTTTGGAGCAGTCCTGTCTCATCAGTTTATGATACTTGAGGAACTGCAGTCAAAAGTAGCAGGAGAAATTTTCACTAAAGGAGCTCAACAGTGCTGCCTCTAGCAAAATTACTACTCTCTCCTCTTGCAGTACTAAACAAGTGCTTCTGTAGAGAATACACTGGATTCACTGAAGGTCTTAAAGCAAACAGGCTTGAAAGATATTGAAACTTAAAACCTTGTGTTTACAAGGCTGTTTAAATCCAATTTTGTTTCTTTTCCTTTTTAGTGGATCAAGATAGGTGCCAACATCTCCAACTTCAGCTTTGCTCCCAGCACCATTATTTTCCACCTGGGACATGCTGGTAAGTGTCAGAGGCTTTCTGCTGGGTTTGACCTCCTCACCTGGGAGTTACAGATGAGAGCCTGTGCTTAATGGGCTCGTGGTCTATTAACTCTAATGACATAACAGCATAACATTTGTTCTCTTCTTTCCATCTGCCTTCCTGCTTTTCATGATTGTTAATATGGTGATAAACCTGTTTTGGCCATCAGCTTATAACAGCTGTCATTATCCAGGCCCCTCTCTCACTCCATTTATCTGTACTTAGTAGAACTTCTTATTTCCAGAGGTCACACTTTCTTTATTGCATGTTTATCCTCTGAGAGCAGGGAGGCTCTGTGGGGATTAAAGCCTGCAGGACTCTGTTAACAGTGAAAGGCTACATCTTTTCATTAAGGCTCTTCCCATATGTCCTGTAGCACTTCTGGTTCTTTGGCTGAACTAAATTTTTTCATCCATTTTATTGTGCCCTTGGTCAAACAGTTATTTACTGTCTTGGTAGAATTACAAAAACATAGCAGGTTGGGAGAATATTGAGTCTACTGATTTCCAAATGTAATTGTATTTCTCTGTCCAAGTTGGTTTCCTTGAAAGCTTTATAAAGCTGCAAGTCCTTACAGATGTATGAGGTTAATATCCCATAGTGAAATCCAGAGTATCCTTCTCTTTTTAATAGCTCTTAATGTCTGTAATATGCCCATAATTCTGCCACAGGAGGGTTGGTTGCAAGCTGTCCGTGTCACATTTTATTTCCAGAATGGGGCCCCAGATGTCTTCATTCCCTGGCAGTAACGTGTGGTCTTCAGAGCTGCCATTCAGAACTTCAGACATGAGACAGAAACCAAATGCTAAGGCCTGGCAGTACAGTTGTTCTGAGGATGACAAATTTTTGGTATTTGAAATGCAGTTTCAGCCATGGGCTCTTTTTTTCTTTCCCCAGCCATGTTGGGACTCATGTATGTCTACTGGACTCAGCTCAACATGTTCCAGACTCTGAAGTACTTGGCCATTTTGGGTGGCATCACATTCCTGGCAGGCAACAGGATGCTGGCTCAGAAAGCTGTGAAGAGGTGAGGGGGACACAGCTTTAACATCACTGGGGAGGAGGTCACAGGGTGCTGTGTGTCAGTGACCACTGCTCTGGGTTCCTGGACCTTGTGTGTGGGGCTGGGCTGCTCAGCCCCAATTCCTGCCTCTTGAACTGAGCAGGGCAGTGAGGGGCTGTCCCAAGGGTGCAGCTCCTGCAGAGAGAATTGGCCATTGGCATGTGCTGAAGGAAGCCTTTAAAATAATGTTAGATTATGAAAGCCATTATAAATGCAGGAGAGGCCAAACTGTTTGGGAACTCTGCTTGTGATAAAGGTTTTAAGAGCTGGAAGGTAAGGCAGGAGTAAATTGCTGCTATGTTCCTCTAGCTAAGGGGAGATGGTGGAGAAAAGAGAAGCAGCTGCTTTTCAGCTGTGCAGCAACAGACAAGAGGCAACCAACACTAGCAAACCCAGGGCAGATTCTGCTGGATATGGGGATACAGCATTCATTTCTGTACTGGCATTGGATTCACTCTGCACCTGTGTCTTTGTGACTGCCCTGGCATGGGCAGCCAGCAGTTTGCTGACCCAAAGTGCCAGTGCAGTGCATTGGTTAGAGCTCACTCCATTCCCTCTCCTTCACTTCTGCCTCACAGTTTCCATGTGAGACTTAAGCTTTTGTGCTAATGTAGCATTTGACTGTGAAAGATGATCTTACTGACCTGCTTTGCTATCACACCTGTGCTTTCCTTACTTTCCCCTTTTGAGCCCCTGGGAGCTTATCCCTGAATACCTATCTGCATAGCTATCCCTGGGGTCTCACTTTTTTGATTACACTCTATTAAAACCAAGATAGGAGCTGTAAAAAAAATAAAAATATAACTTTCAGGAAAGTTGCATTGATTTGTTTTCTTTAAACATCTCTACTTTCATGCCTGTGGCAGAGAGCATGATAAATGTAATTATCAGACATTTCCAGACTGCCCTCCCAGCTTTCTCAGCCCTGCTCCCTCAGATGTCCAGCCCTCTCCACCGTGGCACTTTATGGTGCTAACATAACTTCCTATGGGATTTTTGTTGGCCCTGGGGCTGTTGTGTCATTTAATAATGTTTCCTTTTTCATTTAAAGAGTGATGAGACATTGTTATTAAGTTCATATTGCCTAGGATTTGGGGAAAAATAATACAATGAAGCAGATTTCTAAGTGTCTTGGCTCAACCAGGGCTTCTGTTAGCACATAAATGTAAGTGGTTGGTTCCTGCTTCAAACCACTGCAGGGGGTGTCCGTGTGCTTTTCACTGTAAATGACACGAAGCTGCAACTACAATGGCAAATTTGAAAGCAGAACTTCTCTCTGAGGCTAAAGTTAAACCCTTTGTACACGACTTTAAAGTTCAAAAAGACATCTGCTTGTGAAGGCTGTGGCTGCCTGTCTCAGATGCTGAAGTGCAGTGACAATTAACCAGATTGCACTTTGAGGAGAAGCTGTGGAGGCCGACAGCAGGCGTGGGCAGGGGAGGGAAGGGGGCTGTCTGCATAAACCATCTCGTTACAGAAGTTACCAGAAGGCCTGGTTTTGCTTTTTGCATTTCTGTCCCTGAGTCTGGTTCCTGGAGCAGGGCTGCTTTCCTCCTTGCTGTCTCTCTGAACCTGTCTCCCTCTCTCCTTTTGGCAGGATCGCTGCAGAGCAGAGCAGTAGGTTGGCAAAGTATAGAACGCTGCGGTAAAAGGGGGTTTGCTAGTGACCAGCTCTTCAGGAAGTAAGGGCCTTTTTGGATTTTGCCTTTCCCTGGGCATGCTGCCTGCTTCATTTCACCTCATCACTCACTTCTTTTACAAAAAAATGTGTGAGCTGAAGCTGCCTACCCCAACATTACTTATTGGGCTTTAAATCAATTCTTAGGTGCCTTGACTGCAGCTGGGTTGGCATATTAGCAGTACACGTTCTTTGAGACTAAATTGCATTTGTGTGATTTACTTCATTGTCTGAAGTCTGTATGGGGATATGTGACATGTGAATATGCTGTTGTGGGCACCAAGCAGCTCTCAGGTGATGAAATAAAACAATATTATTGCTCCTATAAATAAATTATTAGCAATGGTGGCTGGAGGAGACCATGACGAAAGGGGCTGATACTGGGGCTGTTCCCACCCTGCTGCTGGTACTCCCTATCCCCACCTCCAGTATTCTGGCTGTTCAGCTGCCAGGCACTCTGCCTGCTGAATTAAATCCTCATTTGGGGTGGTGAGAGCTCTGTGCAGCAGAGCCAGGTCAGTGCCACCTCTTTCAGCTGAGAACACGACCCAGTCCCAGGTCACCCTCCTGTTACACTGAACTGGTCATGAAGGCTCAGGCAGCAGCAGCTCCCAGCCCCCTCTGTTCCATACAGTTATGTGCTGGGTCTCCATTGCCATTTTCCAGCAGAAAGCCCTTTGTTTTCTTTCATTCCAAGAGGTAAGGTCCCAGTTTGCTCTGTGCACAGTGGTGTAGGAGGCAGGACTGCCCAGTTTGGGTGTGTGTGCATGGGACTCCATTCCTCACTCAGTGCACTGCTTTGCTGTGGGGAAGAGGGAGAGCTCCTGGGCTGGGTCCTGTGATGACACAAATCACAGTACAACGTGCTGCACAGATACCTCTGAGCATCTGCTTCCTCTCACATCCATGGTCCCTGCTCCAGGCACATGGGGGCTGAATGGAGCCCAGTTTCTGTGGTGCAAATCAAAACCAGCACTGGGAGGTTGTGCCTCACAAATGGTGTGCACTGTGCTGAGAGCTCCTGTCTGCAGATCAGGGACTGTGCAGGATGGTTGTGTGTTAATCACCTGTGGAGAATTTGGCATCATTTCCTTTAGGAAAAAACCCTTTTGCTGTCTCTTCTCTCCCTGGAGTGTTCTGAGGTACTTGAGCACAGAACAAGCTAAAGCAGCTTACTGGAGAGGAACTGGAGGTGACTGTCACTTGTCCTTGTAGATGACTGCTGTGTTTGCTGTTTGGGCTCCTGGATGCTTCTCTTTAATAACATCACTTGGGCCAGTGGTCTGCAGCTTTTTAGTGGCCACTTACCAAGTGCCTCATGAGTGTGTTCTCCACAGCTCGCATGTTTCCTGTTTCTCAGCCTGGTGTTTAACTCCTTCATTCTTTGTGGGCTGTAAGTAATCCAGGAGGATGATGGAATCACAGACTGGTTTGGATTGGAAAGGACCTTAAAGTCCTCTAATTCCAACCCTCCTGCTTAGGCAGGGACATCTCCCACTAGACCAGGGCTTAGGGCCACATCCACCCTGGTCTTCAATAAATTCCAGAGATGGGGCAACAACAGCTTCTCTGGGCAACCTGTGCCAGTGCTCAGCACTTTCTGAGTTAAAAACTTACTCCTAACATCTACTCTAAACCTGCTGTCTTTCAGTTTAAAACCACTGCCCCATTTGCCTGTATAAAACATCCCCCTCAGTCCTTTCAAGTCCTGCATAGCCACAGTGAGGCCTCCTTGGGCCTTCTCCAGGCTGAGCATCCCGTTTCCTCAGCATTCCCTCGGAGCAGAGGGGCTCCAGCCCTCTGTGGCCCTAAGATCTTGCAAATAACTTAATATCCACAAAATCTAAGTTAGACTTTGCTGCCATGTGCAGTCACAAACATTTTTCCTCATTGCTGAGTTTTCTGATGCCCCAACTGTGTCAGTTAAGAGTGTCATGCTGTGTGTGCCTGTGTCTGGCATCATGGAAGGCAGAAGGACCCCAAAAAGTCAGGCCTGCTGTGCTAACCCTGCTTGATCTTGGGGACATGAAGATCTTTGTGTTTACATGGACCAGCAATTGCCAGCAGATGGATCAGCCCTGTTAAAAGGAGAAGTTAAGGTACTTGCAGGCTTTGCCTTCAGCCTGGGGATTTTTGTTTAGTTCTGTAATTTAATAGTTACATTTATCCCTTTTGCACTCGAAATTAATCTTCATTTTCTCTGATCATTTCCATGCTCCTTGAATTCCATCCCCCATTCCAGAGCAGTACTGGTTTTATCACTCAAATAAGCTGCTTTGGGGAAACTTGTCCAATGAGCTTCCTTTGAGAGAGAATGAGGGGTCTGGGGACACTTGTACAGTCCAAGGAAGTGCTTTGTTGCCTGGAAGAGTTAATTTTTTTGATTTTTCTTTCCAGGACACTCTAGTACCAGAAGAGTGGAAGAAATGGGGAAAAACAAAGCAAATGCCTTCAGAGCAGAAGCTAATAAATAACCGAAAGGCCAGAAGAACGAAGGCAGAAGATGATTCTTTTTTATATATTAAGTCAAAAGGGTGCCAGTTAAACTTTTTTTAAAATCTTTATTTTCATCATTGTGTTCATGCTACTGGAGTGCTTTTCATATGAATCTGGAAAATCTTTTCTTCCCTGGATCCCCCCCTCCTTCTCCCAGGACATTTGAATTTCCTTTTGAGAAAAAGGAAGAAGAAAATACAATGTGCTTTTCCCCAGATGCCCTTTCCTCATCCTAAAGATTTGTGAATAAAGAGGAAAGAATGGTCCTGAGTGTTGTGTTTTGGCTGTCTCAGAGGCAGTGATTGGAAGCTGGGCTGACATGAGAATGAAAAGAGCTTTTTCTGGTGGGTAATTTGGTGTGTGAGTCATGGCTGAGTGTGAAGCTTCCTGTTCTTTCATGTCCTTTCCCAGGGGGCTGCATTTATTGGGGGGGACTTCCCTCCTGCCTGTCCCTAGGGTGGGGCTGTGGCTGCCTTTCTGCACTGAGGGCTCTTCTCTCCCAGTCTCAGCCCTTGTGGTGCTGGAGAGCCTGGCTGTGTCTGACCCAGCAGCTTTGGGAGTCCTGTGAGGGCTTCACTTTCTTTCCAGCCTCTGGCAGTAACCTTGTCACTCCAAATACGAGTCTGATGGAGGTTGTTGCCTCTGGTCCTCTATGGAACTGAAAGCCAGGAATCTGCTGGTTGCCACCTGGCCGTGTTTGATTTACTCAAACTCTTCATTTCCCACCTAATTGCTCCCTTCAGGACCACCAGGCAGTGCTGAGACAGCAGATTTGGGTGTTACTGAAGGACTCACAGATAGTAATTAACCAAAGGTCTAAATCTCCTCCTGATGAGCAGATTCCACATGGGAAATTTATCAGTTGCTCCTTCCCTGCATCCATGTGTTGGCTCCTGTTCATCCCGTGTCAAGAGCAGTTGCTTTAAAGGCCTTTGCCAAAAGACCCTTATCAAATGTCCTCTGGAAATCCAGGAAAATTACATCAGCAGGCAAGCATGTGGATAAAGGGTGTGGAGCTGAATTCTCCAAAGCATTTCACGTGTGTGAGACGTGGCCCCACTTTATTAAATCCACCTTGTCCTCCCCATGCTGCTGCTCACACTTAGCTCACAGTTCCTGCTCTTTGTAGCAGTTCCTACCTGCTCGTTCAGTGGTGATGGGCCCACAGAGGTTTAATGAACTTCTTTGACCCCCTCTGCACTCCTTCAACACCAAATCTCAGGCTGTGTTCATGTCCTGTGGGGCTAAAGAGTTTTAGGCAAGGAATAACTAAGCTACTATTCATAGTAATTTACCCTAGAATACTTTTTTCACCTCATGTTTTGTTACTGCTCTGGTACTGTTACTACAATTGGTTTGTAATTAATTCTTTCTTCTGATGCTTCTTGCATGGGCAAAACTTCCCCTGTGCCTGTAGAGCTGCAGCATTTTATCCAGAGAGAGCACATGGAAAACCTTGGAGTGCCCCTGTGCTGTATCTTCTCTAAGCTCTGTGTGTTGCTATTGATTTTTCTACTTCTTAGGTATGCATTAGGGAAGATTGTTTTTATTATTTTGGTCTTTTATTCCTCAGCTATTTTGTGATTTGCTTTGTTTTTATATGTAATCTCACAGAGTTTGAGCATTTGTTTCCTCATTTTGAAGCAAGGTGAACCTCCAAAGGAGTCTCTTTTATTCCAAATAGCTGCACTCACCCAGCCATTTAATCACACAGACTTAATCACCCAGACACTTTCTGAAATGTTTTTGATGTGTCTTTGATTTTATTGGGGGTATCCAATCCAGTGTTTGCATATGCCTTTTATGCCACTTAACAGAGCTTAAATGTTTTTGCTACCACGTCTACTTACTACTTTAGGAAGCTGCTTTATTTTTTGTAATTCCTTTCCTTGGAGCAAGGAAATGCTGGTGTCTGAGTGTTGTTACAGAACTGGTTTGCAAACCCATCTTGAACCAGGCTGCTCAGGTGATTCTTCCTTTGTGTGTTTCTGAAGCACAAGGATGGCTGATGTCCCTGCCCTCCCAAGGGTAGCAGGGACCCATCAGTGCTCCTGCTGCTGTCACAGCTTCACTGATGTCCCTCAACATCCCCTCACTGTTTCCCATCCTGCTGGGTGCTTTGTAATCCTTTCCTGGTGCTGGAATTGTAAAACCTGAACAGAGAGGCTGCAAGAGGAAGAGACTGGCTGCAAGGATGAAATAATTTCTGGAGCCTCCTATCCTAAAACATGGTCACCTGAGGAAAAGTGAGATGGTAACCACTGCAGACTATCAGGAATTGTTGGAGTGCAAGGGAGGAAGACTTCAGAGGCCTTAACACACATTTCTATATCATTGAATCTTTGTATTTCCAGCCTGATGTTATTGGCACTGGAGCTGGTGCCTCTGTTAGCCCAATTTTGAGTCATCCTTGGTGCACTGGCCACAGGCTTTGAGGAGCATCTCCCATTCTTCGCCCAGAATCAAGAAATTAAGGTTTCAACAAAAGCCATGTTGACCTGCTGTTGGACAGGTTTATTTAGAACAACTCCTATTTCCTGCTGCTGATGGGAAAGCAGACCCCATCCTGGTGCTATTTACATTTCTGAAGACATAATTATTACACAAACAATAGGGGGGTTGGGGTGAGAGGGAGGAAGTAGCTGTATGAGACACTGGGCTAATAACTTACTCCTTTTAAGACATTTACAGTTGTAACTGAGCCATGGTGGAGTTCAGAGCCACGGGATGGCACTCAACAGGACATTGAGCTGAAACAGGGACAGCCCAGTCTGATGCACAGGGATCTCCTTTAGCTCTGGCAGAGCTGTAACTTCAGTTTGAAATCCTCAAGGCTGAGCAGCAACCAGAGCTGAGCTTTTCAGAGTTCATTCTGCTGCCAGGGCTCTGTGTCAGGGAGCCAGGCAGCAGCAGCCCAGGGCAGCATTTCCAGTGAGTAGGAGATGTGTGGATTCCTGTCTCACCTCACCCTGATCCTTGCTCTGTGTGGTTGTGCCATCAGCATCCATTTAGAGGATGTTGTAATCAATTTACTAAGTTGCCTAAAGGTGCCTTTTGGTGGCCTCATATTTATTAATCAGGCCTTCAAACATGATGATGACTTGGCAGAAATTTTGCTACACTTTGTGACTTGAAACCTTAATTAGTAGACAGAATGTCCCCAGGACTACAAGTCTATCAGTTGTTTTAGTCTCTGTGTGTAAAGCAGCCTGAGGTTAAACCACAGAGGTGATTTTTTTCTGATTCAGTACAGAGCAATATTTCAAGAGGGGAGTTAAATTGTAAAGACTGGAGTAAATTAAGTAAGTGCATCTGCACTGCATTCCTGTGATCAGATCTGAGGAGTGCATGCATCAGTTTCCAGCTGCTCACATCTGGGAGTATCTTCACCTCCGTGAAGGGCTCACTGTACAGTTTGGTCCATGAGCTCTGAATTATTCTAGACAGAAAGAGGAGGAAAAGAGAATTACCAGAAAACTTCATCAGCACATAGAGAATTTTTTTTTTCATCCTTTGGAGGCTTTTCCTGACTGACCTTATTTATGGAAAGGTAACCAAGTCAAGCATGGCAAGAGAGATGCTGGAATGCCACGCTCTCCCAGCTGAATCCATAGGTGTGATTTATGTAAAGTTCTGATCTAATCCCAGCTGAATCCATAGGTGTGATTTATGTAAAGTTCTGATCTAATCCCAGCTGAATCCATAGGTGTGATTCATGTAGA
>JAHLSL010000064.1:1246323-1260146 GCA_025920805.1 Petroica traversi | reverse complement strand
AGTTCTGATCTAATCCCAGCTGAATCCATAGGTGTGATTCATGTAGAGTTCTGATCTAATCCCAGCTGAATCCATAGGTGTGATTCATGTAGAGTTCTGATCTTCCCCAGCCCCTCTTTTGTTCAGAGTGCACACTGATCTCTCCACACCCCTTTCTATTGTGCTGGCAGGATTGGACAGGCTCAATTTCAGTGGGACAGGGCAGTAAGAAGAGGTGGCTTCACACAGGATGATTGATCATTGAGCAAGTGAAGGTATTCCCAAGGATGGAGGGTTTGTTGGCTCTCATTCCCCCAGGGCAGGATTTAGAGTATAATTCAAGCTCCAGCTGACCGTTTTCAGGAGTGAGGGATACAGAAAACAGCAAAACTTCCTCTGCTGTCCAGTGCAGGGGAAACCTGACATGTACCACGGACTTAGAGATGGATTCTGCTGCTGGAAGACTTTGTCTGCCTTTAGTCTGGCTTAGACACTCAGGCACTCTATCACAGATACCTTTGCAAGGCTGATTTGGGCTGCTGCAAACCTCTTCCCAGACATCCCCATGCAGCTTCTCAGCACTCGTGGTCTGTCTGCTCAAACTAGCAGGGTTTTAGAGACTTGACAAAATTGATTGGGAGTTTTTCTCCCCTTAAATTGCAGCAAGAGCCTTTTTATGGACAGCAGTGAGAGCTGGAATTGCTGAAGGAGAGCCTTCAAACCTCGAGCAGTGCAGCAGCAGTGAGTTAGGTACAGGAGTGAGCAGGGAATGGTACTCACCAGAGCGAGGGGAGATGGAGAAGGGAGAAGTATTTACATGAGCTTAGCCAGGGTGCTGGGAAAGCCTTCTAACCGACTGCTGTCCGTGTCCTGAGGCCTGCCAAGGAAAAGGACAGGGATGGTGCAATTGGGATCAAGATAGAAATTCTCTTTTCCAGTACCACTTTACTGGATTGCAAGGCTGAGAAGACAGCATGATGTGGTATAGGCTGGCTCAGGACAAGCTATTCTTATCTGCACCCTGCTTGGGGCCAGCCTTATTCTTTCCCTGACTGTTCCTGAAATGACCCTTAATTCAGAAGGTTCTCAGCTGGAAGGCAGCCAGCAATAGGGACCTGGGCATGTTCCTGCAGTGAGCAGGGACTGAAGTGGTTCCCACCCACCTTTGGCTCTGCAGGATGGCTCCCAGGAAGCCCCTCAGTACCATCTGCTGGAGGTACTGGCTGTCCATCAGGATGCTGTCAGACTGGCGCCTGCTCAGGAACTCCTGCACCCCTTCCCCTGGGCTGCTCTCGCTGCTTCTGCCAGGTGAAGATGAGAAATATCCTTGTTTCTGAGATGCTTTTTTGTCCCTCACTCAAAGTTTGGCTCAGGCTGAGCAGCACAGAAAGGGAGCCTGCTGGGACTGAGCCTGGGGCCATTCTGCTTAATTTCAGCAAGGAGCTGATTGCTCCTTTGTTAGAAGATGGATTTGGGCTGGTTTGCATCTGGCCTGTTGCTCTTGTTTAGTGGCAGTCAGTGATCTAACCAGCCAAGGGTGATGGAGAGGCTGCTTTCTGTGTTCAAACCAGGCCAGGGATAACTGTTCCCCACCAGTGAAGGATCATTGCAAATACTATCTGCAAATATTATTGCTTGTTGGTATTGCAGCAGAACTCTCAGCTGATCTGATGCTTACAGCCTTGGAGGAAAGGATTAATTAGGATGCTTAATGATAGCTGTGATTAGGGGGATCCAAGACTGTGGGGATGCAGGATGCCCTTGGGATGTGGAACAGCAGGAGAGATTGCTTTTGTCACAGAGAGGGGCAGCTCTTCTGCCAGGGGCATGGAAGATGCCCAGGGTAATAAGCAAAACTCAGCCCTAGGACAGCAGGGTGCTGGGGCTTACCCAAGCCTCTTGCCAATGATGGTCTGGAGGAATTTTCGGGCAGAAATCTGCCCCAGGAATTTCCTGTAGTTGTCAGTGAATATGGCATCGGCGTGGCGTTGCATCCTGGGGGAAAGCAAGCACAAGGTGCTCTCTGAGCTTCCAGGGAACCTCCAGGTGGGAAATAACACAACACCCCAGGTGTGACTGTGCTGATACCAGGGCAGGCAACCACAGCAAACACCTTGTAGTGTTGGAGGGTGAAAGGATTTGAGGGAGCTCAGTCCTGACACGAAGGCAGCAGGCAAAATAAAACGTCTATGGTAGAGCTGGGCAGGGACATTCCTGTCCAGCACCATCTCCTCCTGGGAGGTCTGTCTGGGACAGGGTGACAGAGCCTCCAGCACATCTCTAGCCTGTGGTTAGACCCTGGCTCCAGAGAATCCATGGGTATGGGAAGCACAAACCACTCAGCTGCTCCCACTACTGCAAGGAGAGTCCTCTGTGCCTCAGGCAGAAATAACCATCCTCTCTCTCCAGCAGAGGTGGAAAGGAGAGGCTCCAGCATCCCTGCAGGTGCTTCCCAGAGCTCAGTGAAAATGCTGTTCCCTGCAGAAGCCTGGGCCTGTGAGCCTGCCCCTGTCAGTGTGTCCTTGCTGGCGGGGGACAGCAGGACAAGGCTCTGGACATGGGTGATGGTTTGGGACTAACAGAGCTGGGGAGACTGTAACCAGCACACTCTGCAGCAGCAGGGCTGGCAGTGAGGCACAAACCTTTTCTCAGTGGGGTCTGTTAACAAACCCTCCTCCTCCTGCTCCTCTGCCAAGGGGTTCTGGCTCTGCAAGGAGCTGCTGTGCTGCAGCTGGAAGTTCATGGCCTTGCCAGCAACCAGCCCTGGACTGTACCTGCAAGAGAAACCCCAGGCACAGTGTGAGATGTGCTCAGATGCCACTTGGGGCTCAGTCTTCTCATAATTCCCATTTTCCTGCTTTTTTTTTCTCCCTTTGTCATCCCATTTAGCAGTAACACAAGAACTGTCTGCCACTCTCCCCAGCTAGAAACTGCCCTGAAACTCTCCCCAGCAAAGATGGTTTATAGAGCTGGCCCAAACACCCATCCCCCTTGCTGAGCTCCCAGCATCCTCGAGCAAAATCCCGGTGTTTATGGAATCACTGTGCCATGGCTTTGGCACAAGGCTAAAGCATTTTCTAAGGGACATTGCAAATCCACATTGGAGAAGCCAATGCTCGATTTTGGGCTTCTCTTGATTTGTAGTGGTACAAAGAAACATTGGAATGACTAAGAGTCAACAAGGAAATACTCAAAATATTAATAGGTATCTGTAGATTTCATGTACTGGAATATCTGCAGTTCTGACTTCAGTGCAGGTGCCCTGCAGCCACAAATTTTAATCAGTGTTTGAGCTGGAGGTGCTGCCTTCTCTGGAGATTGCCAGATTTCCCTTTATAGAACCCAGCATTCAATTCTAAACCCAACTGTTCAGGCTGGAATATTCCATGAGGTGCCTGCCTTCTTTGGAAATCACCCCTAGGCCAGCAGTGTATCCAAAAAACTAAGATAGGGCAAAGAAATAGTCCTAGAAACACTAAATTTAGAGTTCATCTGGCTTTCAGAAGTGCTGGCAACTTTAGTGTGGCACCTGCTTATTTTGCACAAGGTCAGAGATGAGGCAGAGTGAGAGTGTGCACAAAGCACTGGGCACTCACCTGAGAGCTGGGTAGAGAGGAGAGGAGATGGAGCATGTGACCAAATGCAGGAACAGGAGCAGGGTGGCTTTATCCAGCATCTTCCACCCCTTGGAGTCACCTAAAATGCAGAGCAGCCTGAGCCAGGGCAGAGAGGTGCTCTGGGCCAGGAGGGGAGGCTGAGTGCCACCTTTGTGCTCTCAGTCCCCCTGCTCATTTCTCAGCAAAAAGGGACTGGAAATGTGCCCAGAGGCTTGTGGAGCTGCCCAAGCAGAGATGTTGGTGTGGCCAAGCCTCCCCCATGGAGAGCAGCTCCTGGGGCAGGGGCTGTGTGCGATCCCTCGGGAGCTGCTGTGTCCCTTGGGTGCGGTTTGGTGCTGTGTTACCTGTCCCACACTGACCCATCCCGCTGCTGTGGCTGGAGGAGAGCTCTGTGTGTATTTACAGTATTTATCAGAGTATTTACAGCCCCAGGAAGCCCTGGCCGGGCTGTAAAAGCACCTGGGTGGGGCAGCAGCTGGCGGGGATGTTTAAGGAGCCTCCTGCCTGCACAGAACCATCCCTGCCCCACTCTGCGGGAAGGGATCTGCTCCCCTGGCTGTGCCTGCACTGCCGGGGCTGTGCCTGACCCTGGCTGGGCTCCCTCCCTGCCTGGCCGGGAACTGGGGAGAAACGGGAAACCCAAATAAAACTCCTGGGCACAGGGAAATACCGGCACAGAGGGAACCCTGGCAAAGCCATGGATCGAAGGCAAGGTCCTGGGTTTGGTTTGCCAAACTAAACACGGGCTGTTCCTTCAGTGGGGAGGGGATGGACACTGAAATGTGTCCCTTCGGAAGGGCTGAATTGCTGCTGTGTGCAGAGCAGCCCTCGCACCTGCCCTGAGCGCCGGCTTTGGTGCCCGCAGAGCTGGGCTGAGCTTAACTGAGCTGGGCTGAGCTGGGCTGAGCTTAACTGAGCTGGGCTGAGCTGGGCAGTGTGTGCAGCCCTGGCTGCCGAGCTGCGTGCCCTGGGCTTGGCTGGAGGGCTGAGAATGACTCAGGGCAGAGTCGCCCGAGGTCACTCACCCTCGGCTGCTGAATGCCACGCTTTTGTTCTTGGAAGCGAACAACGGGAGGAAAGCAGGAAAGTATTTCAGTGAATGCTGCTCCTCCTTAGTGTCGACTGAAAGCGACTCATCTTTTGCTCTAAGAATATTCTTTAAGAATGAAGCTAGGAACCTTTAAAATACCAAGTTTCCCTGTTCCCTGTCTTATTTTATACAAGAAAAGAGTAGCAAGATGTTTGATCTCCCTAAGAGGGGGGGAAAAACCTCTCTTCCAAATGCATAACAAGACTTCCTTGTAAAAGGAGCAGCTTCCAGATGGAAAGGGTTTGGTTGGACTTCTGATCACTCAAGTGAACTTTCAAGCAGTGGGTTTTGCTGATGGGGGGCTTTCTGATGGAAAACATCATCAGTGAGCTCTCTTTTCTCCTTGGACAGAGCAGATCAACACAGAGAGGGGGAGGCTGATTGAGGACCTGAGGTCCTGCAAGTGGCTCTGATGTTGACACCAGGGAAGTCAATAACAGAATTAGTGGCAGTGTCAGAACTGCACAGAGAGACGTGGGGAAAGTTTTCACTCTAAGAAATGGGGGTTGGTATCACAAAGTCATTCTCAGCCCAGTCTCTGTTTCCAGTTGTGCTCCCAGATGGGACCAGCAGCTTCCCCAGTAATTCCCTGGGAATAGCACAGCAGCTCCTGGCTCCTGCAAAGCTTCTGGTGCTCATGAGTGGCAACTCCTGCCTCCTGCTCTATTACAGAATCACTGTGGCCCCTCAGAGAGCCAAGGAATGCTTAAAGGAATGAAAAAGGGGACTTTGATAGATGTGCAGGACTTCTGCTTTTAGAATAAATCCCCTGCTTTCCTTTCTTTATTCCTTTTCCATCTGAACTTGGGAAAACCATGCTGCTTCTGTGCTTCTTCCCTACATATCTTCAAGAAATCCCAAATCAGATCTTTCTAGATAGAGGAAATTATCTAAGGCATCTATCAGTGGGGACCAGCAGACTGAGGCACCAGCATCTACAGAAAGTGCCAAGCACGAGATTTAATCAGTGCTAGAGAAGATTCTTTGTGAGCTGAGAAGTTAAATGCCAATGAGAATGAAAATCCAGCCCAAAGTTTTCTGCTTCCCCTTCCTCTTCCTAGGATACAGCCCTGATCACCACTTTCTTTCTGTCTATGGCTTTTCCTCTTTGAGTGTTGGGTTTTTCTCTAGAATCGCTTTTTGAACATTTGAGATACTTTATTTCTCTACTATTTCTTTCTTTGCAATTATTTGTTTGTTTGTTTCTGGCTTTGTCCTCCTTCCCCTGCCCTGCTTTGTCTTCTCTCCCTTAGCTACAGCCTGCTTCCAGATTTTTGGGATGTCTGTCTCCCTTTTTCCTTCAGGAATAAATCAGAAATGAAAGTCCTACATCCCTTCCCACATGTGTCTGCTGTTTCAGAGGAGAAGCTGGAAAATTGAAGTGTCACCCTGTGTGCAGGCAGCTTGACAGCTCTGCAAAACATTGTCACCTTCAAAATCCTCCTGAGGTGAGGGACACCTTCACTTTCTATTCTGGCAGCATGTGAAAAAATGATTAATAAATAAATTCCCCTTAAGATGAAGAGCTTTTACACCATTCCAGCAGGTGAGGTGTAATA
The DNA here is from genome assembly GCA_025920805.1 of Petroica traversi. Classification (NCBI taxonomy): domain Eukaryota; kingdom Metazoa; phylum Chordata; class Aves; order Passeriformes; family Petroicidae; genus Petroica; species Petroica traversi. Next base: position 1,253,901 of record JAHLSL010000064.1, on the reverse strand, counting down.
GCTTCGTTCCATCCTGCGCAGTGGAACAGCAGCATTGTGCCAGTGATGCTGGAGAGCTGGGTAACTACCCCTTGCCATTTCTGAAACCTCTGCCTGAGCAGTCTTAAAAATATCTCTGTGTAGATGAAATGAAGCTTTTGCCATGCCTGCTGTTTCATAAAGCTGAAACTTTTATACCCTGAAATGCTGTTAGAAAAGCAGAAATCCTTTCAAGTGCCTTCCTGTGCCTCGTCGTGGCTGGCTTTGCATTACCTGTAACACACAGTTGTGCTTCTCCTCACACTTTGGTTTGGCTCAAGCACAGTTTCGTTGCTGGGTGAGTAAAACACTGTCCATTTGCCAGGGTAAAAGAAACTCACATCAACATAGCAAAGGAGAAAACCTGTGCTGCAGCTGGTAAACATCTAACATGTTCTATAAAGCTCATCTATAGTATAATTCCATTGGTTTGCACTTATGGTGTTGTTCAATTATGGTTTTTTTCTATAACTTGGTACAAAAACATATTGGTACAAAGGCTGGCGAAGCTAATTCCTGATGCCAGCTTGGATTGCATTTTGGAATTTAATTGTCTCCAACTTCCAAACAGACATTATCCCGTTAAATGCACAGGGAGAGGCTCCCACTTACCGTTCCTGCAGAAAGCAAGCTGTCCCTGGATCAGCTCCTGCCCAGGTGCTCCTTCTCCTGTTGCAAATCCAACTTCTCCTCTGGGCTGTCCCTGTGAGGTCCCGCCGGCTCCGTGCCCCGGGTGTGGGCAGGACCCGCACTGGAGCTGGGCAGGGAGGGCACTCCGGACACTCCCGCTGTCCCCCGTGTCCTCTGGCTGCCAGCGAGGTGCATCTCCGCCTTTTATACCTGAGCTCCCTCAGGAGTCCTGTGGGCTTCCACGCGTCAGAGAATCAATTATCCTCCTGCGTTTCAAAGGCTGTGTTTGCATCCTCTTTCTGTGTGTGTGTGATGGGAGGGGGCTGTGCCCGCGCTCCAGGGTCATTTGCACGCTTTCTCTTTCTCCATCCAAGAGGGGAGAGCAAATAACAGCAATAATCTGGCAGAGAGAATAACAAATTCACTTTGTAAGGTAAACTTCGATTTTTCCTCTGCAATTGCGTTTTTTCTTTCTACTCCACAGTGAGGGTGAGTTAACTGTCAGTACTTTCTCGCACTGCCTGAACGGGAGGGTTGATCTTTTTGCTATTTTATTTTTCTTTGATTATCAGCCTTTTCCTCCTTCTCCTTTGTTACTCACACCTGCATTAGGGGGGGCAGTTCACGCTTCAGTCCCTGGCAAACATCACAGCTTCACACCAAGCCCACAAAGCGGCTGGAGAGCCCTGCTCCATTCCTGTGCTCTGGAAAAGGCTGGGGTGTTCCCTGGGGTGCTGCGTGCTCTGGCAGCCGTGCTCATTCCTGGAACAAGGTTTATGAAAGCCCCATTAAAACGAGCACAGAGCCTTGGTGCCACGAAGACCAGGACAGTTCAGAGGAGCTCAAAATGAGGTGTCAGCATGAGCTCCACCTGCCAGATTTTTCAATCTGGCTTTCCAAAGCCCGGAATTGATGGGGACCCAGACCCTGCTGTCTCAGGGCTTGCATGACTCGATGAAGGGAAGAAGTTTCAGCAGGTGAGATGACTCATGTCTGCCTGCTGCCAAACACCTTCCCCTGGCACCACAGCTGCACCCCAGCTGCTGGTGGCAGAGAGGGACTGTAGGGAGGATGGTGCAGCTGGGGTGCACATGTGTGCAGGGGGTCAGAAGCATCCAGTGATGGTCTAACTCTGCTCTTGCCTCTCATTGCTTCTTGCAAATCATGTGTCATCCACTGGAGATGGGGGTTTCTAAGGAGCACAGAGCAGGTTTTACAAAATCCTTTTCCTGGTGCACACAGGTGCATGCAGTCCCTACAAACTGGAAAGGGATTTTTGCCAGCTTTTTTGAATCTGTTTGTGTTCTCTCATGTGTGAGGCCGGTTGCACTAATTTTTCAGCATGACTTATTTTTCTTCCACTGTCTTGATGCTGCACTGGCTGAACAGATGAATCAGATCATGCTGTTAAACCAGTTGAGAGCCAACACTATTTCAAGGTATTATCTTATAGCCTGGTCTTGAGCTGATTCTCAATCCAGCTGGCCCCTTGCCTTACACAGAGCTGCATCTGATGCCAGGCAATATTTCTCAGATCAAGGAGACTCAGTAGATCAAGGAGAATCAGTCTGTAACTGAGTGGTTTACAGCTGCCTGCCCAGCTTGGGTTAGGAGGGCTGTAATCCATGCTCATATCTCATGTGAGCTGCTCTCACAGAAAGCTCCATAAAGCTCCATCATCGCAGGGGTTTCCCTGTGCTGCCTGGGTTGGGTTCCTGTCATGCACAGCTGGACCCAACAGGACCCACAGCAATGGCTTTGGGTTAATTGCAGGAGGCAGCAGGAATTTCCAGGCTCTGTTGGGTGCATCCAGCTTAGGAGTTCTGCAGTAGCATAAATAGAGCAGCTTTTCTGACCCTAGGATTTCCTGTCCCAGCTTCAAAGAAAACCTTCCCATCTTCCCAGGATCCAGAAGGGTCATTTTTGGAGTTCTACCAGGCCCCACAGGCTCTCCCTCTGGCTCATGCAGCTGCTTCTACAGCAGAAATGTCTGTGATCCCCACTGCTGCCTGGATTAAGATGCTACAGACTGTGACAGGATCCAGAGTTTTTGGAGCCAGTTTTGATCCCTCCCTGTTGGTGCTGCAGTGTGTGTTTGAGCTGGCAGCTGCAGGCTCTGTTCTCATGGTCATTTTTTCAGTAGGGCTGTCACACACAGAGCTGGTGCCGCCGCATGTGCCAAGGGGGCTCTGGCTGCAGTTCTGTGCCCCCCACACCCCAGAGCTGCCCCCAGGACTGTCAGTGGCATTCAAAGTCTAAACATGCTGGCTGTGTCACAACATTCCTCACAGGAACTTCACTTTAGGGTTAGTATCAATAATTCGGCACAACAGTGACAAACTTGATTTGCAAAATGAACAGCTTTTTCTCTTTAGAGAATCTCTTGGTTTGCCCCTAGAATCTTCCCAGTTTCTCCCCATCTCTCCTCCCCACCACAGCAAGTACAGTCAGCATCCACTGGCTCCCAAACCAGAGGTTTGTAACACTCCTTACCTCCCACAAATCTTCATGTTGGCAGCAAGCAGTGGGCAGCTCTCTGTTTGCCCTCTAAACCCTCTAAGCCTACACCAGTGCAAGCCTAAAGGAACCTACAGCCAGGTAGGAGCTGCCATGGGCATCTTCAGCATCTGGAACTGCTGGATTTTGGAGTCCCATCCAAGCAGACCCACCCTCCCCACAGCCCTTGGGTGAAGCACATGCCAGCAGCTCTTAATTCAGTGCCAATCCTTTGCTGACAAAGGACACACAGTTAGGATTCTGAAGCAATTTCCCAGGTATTGATTTCCTCTCAGCTTTACCTCCCTGGTCTCCATGCCATGCTTTAAAAATCACCCCTGTCTATTCCAGGGCATGACATAATAGCTTCAGAAAAGCTGAGCACAGTGTGAAATGGTCCTGCTCGTTCTGTGGGCTTGAAACTAATGACAGTCAGAAGTAACCCATCAAATGGCAAAAAACCATCCTGTGTTGAGCTTCTCTGCACTTCTCCAAAATGCCACACAGAGTGGCTTCTCCAGCCTCTACCACTTCCAAGAGAGCCCTGGGGGCACAACTGTTCCCTCTGGTTTGTTTTTGCTCGAGTGAGAGGTGGGCTGGTGACTAACTTGTGGCTTCTCCCCATGGTGAATTAAAAATAACTGCCTTAAGACTAAAAGTTGTGGGTTTTGCCAGGGTTTGCCATCCTAGAGGAAGGATGGAACTCAATTTGGTTTAAGTATCTTATCCCAAGTGGCAGAACTCAGGCACATTATAATAAATTCATTATCATTTAATTGCAGCATTCATTACTGCTGTGTTCTCAGTAACTTTCATTTCTTAGTATTTTGTAAAAATCCTGTCATTTCTGTGGAAGGCAAGCAAACTGAAATGAGATGTAAAGACAAGATTTAGCTGCCAGTTCCTTCTAAGGAAGAAGCAAAAAAACCAAAACTTCAACCCAGCAGGTGTGGTGAGACTTGCCATTAGAAAATCATACGAGACTTGGTTTCTTCTTCTTGGAAGGATAAAGTGCTGAGACTTGGATCTTCAGATCCTCCAGACTCAACCCTTTGAACATCAATAGATTTCCTGAGGAGAATTTTCCCTGGAGGAATTCAAATTGGTAGGAAGCCGAATACAAACATTTATCAAAATAATCTCAAGGAAGGAGACACTCTGGATGAGAGCTTTGTCTGCAATGAGAATGAGTCTGAAGCAGGGGATGAGATTAAAAATAGACAAAATAAATGAGAAATTCAAAATGTGCAAGAAGTGCTGTGGGGAAGGACTGCCTCATGGTGTTAAAAGCCTGCTTGAAAAGCTCACTTAATCTTCAAACATGAACTATCCTGAGTCTGTACAACAGAGCAAATGGCAGCAGCCTGTGAGATGTGCATCTGTCAGGATCCCCTGCAGGTGGGATCCATTTATAGACCCTCTACCTGTCTGGCTCTGTTTATTTCCTAGCAGAGTTCTGGAGCATTTCAGCACTGCCCAAGTGAACTGCCAAGAGTTTCAGCCAGGCACCAGCATGTTTCACTCAGCTGAGGCTTGGGAGTTACTGATTCCTGAATTTCTGGCTCTCTAAATACCATCTCTTTCCTCCTCCAGCCCTGGCAGACAGAGCTGAGATGCCAGCAGTGAATGTCAGTAATTAAGGAGCTCATCCTTGGTCTTACCACTCTCATTGCAGTTTGGAAAGGAGCCTTGGCTAGGAGGTTACACAGCACAATCAGTGAACAGGGAGAGGCAGCTTCAATCCTTTGAAAAGCCTCTGCTAAAAACCAGAATGAGTGTGAAATGTTACTGGCATCAAGAAGGCAAAATGTGGCTTATGGAGAGGGAATGAGGAAGGCTCTGTTTCCAGCAAGGGAGGAGAAATCAGAGCAGTTGTGAGTAATTTTTTTTCCTGGCTAAATACAAATGTGCAACATGAGGATGACAAGACCTTGGAGCACAAGGATCACATGTACAGTGAGTGGTAATAAAGGGCCTCACTGCAAAGCAGGAAATACCACAAAGAAAAAATGTAGAAAGGACTAAAAAAAGCCAAAGATAATTTGATTTGGAGAAAGGCTTCTTGCCTGAGCATTGTCCCTACTTAGAATGGAGCACTGACAAAATTGCCATGTCCACTTGTTGAACCAATTTTAGCTTTGAAACCCTCTTGTATCCATTAGGCTTTGGGAAAATCTTCACTTTTTTTTAATAAATAGCTTTTTATTTGTCATTTCCCAGCCAGATGCAAGGAGAGGGTCAGGGTGGTGCTGGTGGAAGGTGGGGAGCCACAGTGGGCTGATGGCACCACCTGCTTGTGGCTCCCAGCCTGGGGCACTCCTGGCCTGACCTGGAGGGTTTGGCAGCCTTGGGGTGAAACAGAGCAGGAGAGAAGGGGCAGAACCTGCCTAAAATACTGCACATTTCACCTGACTAATTCCACTGGGAGTGAGTAGTGCCCTTTCTGCTGGGGAGAGAAGAAAAAGAATAAAATATACAGGAATGAGCCTTTCTCCCTTTGCCAGTAAACTCCATCTGCAAGGACTGGAGGTGTGGGGACAGCAGCACCAGCACGTTCAGTGCACTGGTAATACTGGGAAGAATTTAATCTGTCTGTTAATCCATTCTGATAAGATCCCTCCTGACATTCTCAAGAATTATTTCTTCCTCCTCAATGTTTGGTTTTTAGGTTTTGTTCATCCTAAACATTCAGAGTTTGGGAGGTAAGAAGGTGAAAAGGCAGAATTTACTGCTTTCCTGAGCTCTGGCATTATCCCTCAGCCACTCACCCCGGACAAGGAAATCTCTATTTAAGAGCAATTTTTCTCTTAGGATCTTTATCCCAGAAGAGTTTCTGTGTATAATTGTCTCTGGCTTCTGCCACTCATTCAGCAGTGTTCTCCAGTTGTCTGTAAGGTCTTCTGCACTAAAAAACATGAAAGACTTCTAATCCAATTGCTGAAAATCTTTGAAATTGCTATCATTAATATCCACTTAATTCACACGCTTAGTAACAGCCGAGAAAATCCTTTTATTCCAAATGCCATACCTTACTTCCTCAGTAGATAAGTAATTGATGAGGTTTTCCCCAAAGTATTTAGACTCTCTGGTAATAAAGCTTTACAGCAAAACCAGCCTGGCACTTCTGATAGCTTAGGGTTAGGAAAAGGGCAAAACAAATCATATTCTTTAAATACCACAAAGGAGAGCTCAAGCCATTTTTCCCTTTGTAGGTAATCTTATCGAAATGTCTCCAGTTCAGAACTGGAAACTTTATTTTATTAAAAATTAAGTTCCTGTCAAGAGCAAAGCCAGAATCACATCTTAATTGTTGCTGCCAGAATATGTCAAGGGAGCAGAGGAAACCTTGTGGTTAAAGGGAAACCCACCAGGACTGGAAGGCCACATAACTGATGGTGGGATTAGAACACTCACAGGGATTTCGGGGCTGAGTACATTAACCCCGAGGTGTAAAGGCATGGGTGCTTCTGCCATGGGCACCCGGCCAGGATGAGAGGACTCAGCCTGAAGCTGCACCAGGGGAGGTTTAGGTTGGACATTTGAAGGAATTTCTTCATGGAAAGGGTGATTAGACATTGGAATGGGCTGCTCAGGGTAGTGGTGGAGACACCATCCTTAGAGGCATTTAAGGAAAGACGGGACATGGCACTCAGTGCTCCGGTCTGGTTGACACGGTGGTGTTGGGTCACAGGTTGGACTTGGTGACCTCAGGGGTCTTTTCCAACCTTATTGATTCAGTGATTCTGTGGCCATGGGGGAGTCAGCACCCACGGGCTCCCACAGCTGGGGTGGGGCCCACAGGAAGCTGCTTTGCCTCGGGGGGGTTGGAGGGACATGGCAGATCACCCAGGACATGGCAGATCACCCAGGCCCTGAGCCGCCCCCGGGCCTCCCTCAGACACGCCATGCCTCAGGGGGGTGCCAGGGAGGTTCCTGGGGCGGTTGCCAGGAGCAGTTGCTAAGGACAATCCCTGGGGCTGTTGCCGGGGCGGTTGCTAAGGACAGTTCCTGGGGCGGTTGCTAAGGACAATTCCTGGGGCGGTTGCCAGGAGCGGTTGCTAAGGTCAATCCCTGGGGCTGTTGCCAGGGGCTGTTGCCAGGGGCCGTTGCTAGGAGAGGCCGGTTGCTACGGACGATTCCCGGGATGGTTGCCCGGAGCGGTCGGTTGTCAGGGATGATTCCCGGGCTGGTTTCCAGGGGCGGTTGCTAGGGGCGGTTGCTAAGGCTGATTCCCGGGATGATTCCCGGGCTGATTCCCGGGCTAATTCCGGGATGCCTGCCGGGAGCTGCCGATTCCCGGGCTGATTCCCGGGCTGATTCCGGGATGCCTGCCGGGAGCTGCCGCTTGTCACGCTGGGGCGGAAGCGCTTCCAGGGCCGAGGAGCAGTTCCGGGGCGGTGCGGGCCGGAACTGAGCGGAGCGGGCGGTGAGCGG
>JAHLSL010000064.1:1232320-1245923 GCA_025920805.1 Petroica traversi | reverse complement strand
CCGCCCTGGGGCTGCTGCTCCCCCAGCCCAGGCACGGCTCCCCGGCCCCTCGCACCACAGCCGGGCCCCTCGGCCGCGCTGATGGCCATGGATCCGGCGGTGCACAGGAATAGCCAGGAGAAATTGCTCGGGCTCCATCCCCGTACCTGCTAAGCCATTTAAAAATTCCAACTTGGGCTTTTTTTGCCTCGTCCTTTGACGGAATCTTTCACTGTGCTTTATTTCCACCCCGAGAAGCTAATATGTATTGCTTGAGCTGTTCCCATGGCTTTGTTCTATACTAATTATTTCTGTAGTGCCAGGTTTCGAGGATGTCAGCTGGGAAACACACAAGAGAAAGGTTTGAGTCTCTCCTGGCTGGTGCATGGCCCTGATCATGGAAATACATTGATTATTTATCACAGGGCCTGGGCCTGAGCCAGATCCTCTTTGGTGCTGTCACTGAGCAAAGCAGGAGCTGCAGCCCCGAGGAGCCCCTGGCTGGTGCTGTGGGGAGAGGAGGGATCTTCCCACTCCTCCAGTTTATCCATTGGGTGATTTATTCACATGAATGAGCTGGAGGAGTCAAGGGCAGCCTCCTCTCAGGATCTGACATAGGAGTTTTGATCTTTAAATGCAATTTAACAAGAACTGCTTTAAGTGGCCGTGGTGAGGTGGTCTGTGGAGGAAAAGAGATGTTATCCAAGGAACAGGTGGTGAAACTGAGCTTCTTGGGAACAGGCAGGAAAGCTCCATTATCCAGGGACCTGTTGGCTTAGGGCATTGTGTAAACCACTGGAGTTTTTTAAAACTGAGGAATTTTGCTGAGAGTTTGGCCCCAGTGATGGCAGCAGAACCAATGTGAGTTGCCTGTGCAAGCAAGGACACTGCTGTAATCAGCTGGAGCATAATGCCAGGTCCTCTCTCAGCAAATTTCAGGGGGTGCTGCTTCAAACAATGGTGGCAGCTGCTGCCAGCCTGCAGGAGGGCTCTTGGTGCTGGTCATGTCACCTGGATTTGTTAGAGAGGCACTAATGCCCTCAAGGGAGCTGAGCTAGAAAAGGGGAAAGGAGGGGAGAGTTGTAGAAGATGAGGACAGAGATTTCTTGTATCTGTTTCCTTTTCTTGTTTATCTCTGTGTGTTGTGTTTCAGGTGTGTGAATTGGGATCATCAGTAGGAGTTTGTCCTGAGGAAACTCCAGGTGAGGAATGAAGGAACATCCCTTCCTGTGTTTGAGGACAGGGGCAGGCAATAGTGTTTTCAAAAGAAATCCAGATGAGATAAATGCAACTCAGAGGTGCTTCTGTTTCTTGCTTGAGAACAGCTTCCTTTGTGGGTTGGGATAGAGGGTGTTTTAAAAGGCAAAAGCAGTTGGGATGAGCCAATGCAGGCTTTGTTCACAGCAGTGTGAAGTCTTTGGGGCTGGCTGAGCCTGTGTGGGTCAGTGTGTGTTCTGCCTTCAGGTACAGGTCCCACACAGCCCTTGCTGACTGAGTTTTAATCAGAGTTTGAAACGTTTTCTTTCGCTGAAGTACAGACCTGGACAGAACCTTGAGAGGTCACCTATTGTTATCTCCTGGTTCAATGGCAGAGTTACACATACCCACACCCCATCCCAGGCCAGTGCTTATCTGATCTGCTCTTCTGAATCACCAGCAGCAGGGATTCCACAGTCTCTCTGTTCCAGTGGCTCACAGCTGGAAATGTTTTCTGTCTTAAAATTCAGAACAACATTCTGTATTTCAGCTGAATGAAAACCAAATAATTATTTTTTTGTAATTTTTGTTCCTCTCCTTTTAGTAGGTCACCAAGTGATATTTGTCCCTTATATGCAATGGTATTGAGTTGTTGATTCTCAATTTATCAGCTATAACTTTGCTGGAATTTGCCAAGTTTACCATCCTTCTGGATTGGGTCACTTCTGCAGATTGTAACAATCTCCCCCCAGCCTGAGAAATGCAGAGCCTGCTTTGGAGATAATTTCTAGGAGGCAAACTCTGCCCACAAACTCAGTCACAAGCTTTAGTGGTACAGAGAGTTGTAGCTATCAGTGAGCAGTGCTGATCCAGGGAATGCACACTGGGATCATCCAGGTCAGGAAAACCGAGTGGGGCAGTAATCACAGCTGAGTGTGATGGCATCTCAGAATAATTGGATTTCCCTTTGGGGACTTCCTGAGGCGTCTCCAGCAATTCTGGCAGGAGAGTTCTCCCTCGTTGTAAAAAGCCATTAGTCATTCACAGAATGAATTGACAGCTCCATTAGCAGAAGATAAAGGGAGGAAGGAAGGATGGTCTCAACGCTGAGAAGCTTGGGACCCAGGAGATCAATATTTAACTCTGCCACAAACTACCTGTGTGACTGTTTTAAGTTATGTGGGGCTTAGTGTAACCAGCCACTAAAGCCACACTTAAATTTATACACATAACTTGTTCCTCTGCCTTCAACAGCTCTACTTCTTTGTGGTTTAAGTAGCTGGGTTTGTACAAAATCTAAAACAACAAGGCTGTGACCACATAGACAATATAAGTAAAAATAAATAGTAATCACCTTGCATGTGTGAGCAACTTCAGGAAGAAATGTATTGTTGCTTATTAAGCTTTTCCCATATGAACATGGTTCATATTCTCTTTGTTTGCTCCTCACCCACAAATGGCCTAATACCAGCAGTTGAGGGCTATTTTTGTAGGCGGGTGACAAAAGACAAACACCAAATTAAACACAGCTTTCATTTTCCTTTCTGTTATTGCTCCAGTAGATCAAGAGCATCTTCAAAACTCCTTGAGGGAGTCTGTCATTTTTGGATAACGGAAAGCAAATGCCAGAAAGGATGATGCAAAAAATTGCTCTGTATTTTCCTCCTTGCAGTAACCAGTCTTCCTGAGAGCAGCAGAGGAGGAAGGTGCACTGACAATGGCTGCAGAGTTGGATTTCTCCCCACCTGAGATCCCTGAGCCCACGTTCATGGAGAATGTGCTGCGCTATGGACTCTTCTTTGGAGCCATTTTCCAGCTGATCTGTGTGCTCGCCATAATCCTGCCCGTGTCCAAGTCCCACAAGACAGTAAGCAGTGCTCTTTAATATTGACAGAGATGGGCAGAGCCAGAGAAAACACGATGGGAGGGAACCTGGAGTAGCTAATGGAGACACAGCTGCCCCTGGGATTGATGGCAGTTTCATTGTTCATTCCTTCCCTCTGGCTTTTCCATCTCCAGCTTTTGTGATTTACCAGCAGATAGGAAAGTCAGAAACAAATACCTGTGCCAGGGTCTTTCTTAATATCAGTGAAAAAAGCAACCTGAAGCCCTGACAAGGTGCTAAATGCATGTGCAGTTCCTGGCTGCAAGAGAAAGCTTTGTCCCAACCCATATTGTCATCCTGCTGCTGATTTGCTTCATTAATTGCCAGGCAGGGCATCCCCTTTGCAGGACCTGCCTTTCAGAAAATGACTCTGGGCTTGAGTTTCTGTCTGATTTTTGGAAGCAAGATGCAGATGAAATTTCTAGCATATCCTAAAGGTGAGGAAAGCAGTTTTCAGGACTGGCATCCTGTCCTGTGCCCGAGGGCATTTTGATGCAGTTGGCACAGGAGAAGTTGAAATGGAAAGGTTGAGGTGAGCTGTTCCTCTAGACTGAGGGATGTCCTGCATCTGCCTGGCTTTTCTCATTAAAGAGAAAAATGTCTTTGGTGCTGGGGACTGGTATTTTACTGCTGCAAGGTGATCAGGCTGCAAGTTTGGTGCTTTAATACAGATGTTGTCTGAGGGCATATGGTGTATTTTCAGTAACAACTCAGCATGGACAGTTTTGTTTTGAGACTCTTTATTGCCATGTTTGCTCCCTCCTGTGCAGAGGAAACATGGAAATTTTCAGCCTGTTGAGGGAAGGGAATGCTCAGGATGAGATACAGAGTGAAGGACAAAGTTCAGGATTCAATTTTTCCACCTTTAACTGCTGGTGTGATGTGATGCTGTCCTGCCATGGGTCATGCTCCCTCCTGCTTTTCCTGCCACAGGAGTGCAGCTCCCAGCAGGGAGGTGAGCAGGCAGTTGCTGGATACCATGCAGAGGCATTGCAAGTTTTAGAATCACTCAGGTTGGAAAAGTCCTCCAAGTCACTGAGTCCAACCTTTGCACTGTTACTCTGCAGCCACCAGTGCCTGTCTGTCAGAGTCCATCATCTCCCCAGTAAATTTTTGAGAAATACCAAGTAACCCCATTCTTCAAAGTTGGAAAAGTGAGAGCTTTGGTCTGGAGTGGGAAACTGAAGACCAGCCCCCAGTTAAAATTATAAAGCTCAAGGACCTTTTACTGCTTATATTTGTAGCATGGCTTGATGTTTGATAGTCTAGTTTTTATTTTCTCCATATACAAACTGTCCTCTTGCTGTGCTGTCCATATGACTTTGTTTACAAAATCATAGGCTACCCCTTCAGATCTTGGGAATGATGCTTGGATATGATATTGAGGAACTTTGCTGTCTTGGAGCCTCAAACTTTGAAGTCTACCTTGGTTTGGACATTAGAAGGCAGCAGTGTTCACGTTATGGCAGCAGCACTCTGCATCCCTGAGTAATAACCACCTCCCTGGAGCCTGCCAGCTCCCTGTGCACTGATAACAGCCTTTGGAAAGCCAGCCAAGTCTCCTGCCTTGGAAAGCCACCCAGATGTGAGCTGTAATAGCCCAGTAACTTGAGAGACATTTGAACCAAGCTCTCTGATTAAAAGGATGCTGTCAGATGCTGCCTCCCCCTCCATTATCTGGAGTGCTGGCTTGGAAGTTGGAACTCGCACGTCTTGCTCAGCCATTTTTTGTGTGTCCTTTTCCAGTTGGCACACTCAGGCTGAGAGAACCCGAGATGCTAAAGCAATATTTATACTCAAATGCATTTAATGAAAGGAGGCAATCTGCATGTGTGTGCTTTCTCAGAGGAGACTGGCGCTGTTCCCTTGTGTTTTCACAAGATAACTAGACTTTATTTCCCATGGCTGCAATATTATCTCCCATCTTCTCTGAAGGGAACAAGCATCACATCTCAGTGTTTTGTTAGTCCAGGTGAAGAAAGCTTTGCCTGCAGTTCCCTCCTTGGATTTTGGGCTTGGTCGAGAGGCTCTGAACTTTATATCGTTACTGCTGCTTTGGGGAATATTTTTTTGTCTTGCACATGATAGTGATTAATGTTTGGCAGAAATGCCTGTTGACTGTTTCCATGCACCCTGGTGATTATATGTTATCTTTTCCTAATTCAAATAGTTTTCATTTAGTGCTGATTTTCTTCCTGCCTTCAAAGTTCTTCTTCTCCAAAGCCTGTTTTAGAAACTTAAGCTTTTAATGGCATCTCTGGTAACAAACTGTTTCTGTGCAGAAGCTCCTCATCCAAAAGCACATTCAGAAGGAGCAGAGATGCTGCTGCCTGAGTCTCATTAAATGTGGCCTCAGTTTGACATCAGTGTGTTCCAACAGGGATACCCAGCACTTGTTTCCTCTGATTTACACTCAAATCCCCCAGGCAACCTGTTAGCAAATGGTAAAAAAATAAGTTGCTGACTGTTTCTTAATTGATTCTTGCAGGACTCGGACAGTTTTGAGCCTAAGAATTCAGAGACAGTGAAGAAGCCAAAGGCAACTGCTCCACAGATAAGCAAGAAACCCAAGAAGGAAACCAAGAAGAAACGATAGAGGTGTGACTGATGAGCCTCCAAAGACCTAATAACCACCTATAATCATGCTTCCTCAGAGACAACATCAAGGGCAACTAACTCTGTTAATGGTTTCTGGCATTACCATCTTTTACTTTTCAGGCGCAAGGGAGAAGAAACTCAGAAGAGTGGAAGGGTTGAGGTTCTGCCATAGATTTCTTACAAGCAAAGAGGATTTCACATATCCAGGACTTCATTTGACTTGATTAATGTGTCAGACACCATTTAAGTGACTTTTTCCAGTTCTGATGGGTAGAGAGGGCTGTTGTCCTGCCTCCTCCATGCTGGCTGGGATTTGTAGTAAAGTCCCTGTGGAAAGTGGAGCATGAGTTTGCTACTTTGGATACTGGTTTGTATTGTGTTTTTTGAAGGCAGAGGGATCAAATGGATCAAGAACACCACACTACACTGCTTTGTCTTCATCTCTGTTGTCATCTAGTCTGAAACACATAGCTGCATTTTATAGCTTAATCATAATGCCTTTGTCATATTCTTTAATTCTTTAGGTAATAACTCACCAGATTCCAGACTGCTGGAGATGAAAGCTTTCATTTCCCCAGCGTCGCTGCCTCTTGTTCCCCACCCATGCACTCTTCCTTTCCATTCCCATCTTTGAAAGCAGGTCCATTTCAGGGAACTGAGGCTGTGGTGGGGATTGCAACGACTACAAGAATCAGGAAACAATTTGACTCTGGCAAGTGCAGAATTCAATGCCTGAACTGGTGGACTTGTTGTTGTAAACTTGGGAAGACCAGGCAGTGAGTGCTGGAGAAGAGCTGCTGAGGTGGGAGTGCAGGAATGGGGTACTGGTGGTGGATCAGCCAGCAGTGCCTCACTGTGCCATGGATAAACCCTCCTGCCAGCTGGCTGATCCCTGACTGTGGCCTTCTTTCAACACAGCTGGGCTTCATTGCACTTGCAAATTCCCTCCCAGCCTTCCCTGCCACAGTCTGCTTCATCTCCCCTGGCTGAATTCCTCCTGAGGGTAAAAGCATTCTCAGCCTGAGGAGATGTGGTGCTTTAAGATGCAAGGGGTGGCAGGCTGGCTGTGCACCATGGCAGGAGACACAGACACTGTGCTCCTGCGGGCTCTGGCTCTCCAGGCCCAGGGACAATCCAGCAGTGGATTTAAATATGGCTAGACAGGACTGGAAGGAGATAGGTGGTGACGTAGCCATGGAGTCTCTGCAGGGCAGCCCCAGCTTCCTGATGCCAGCTCACATCTTGGTTTGTTTGATCAGGGGTGAGTCAATGGGAGGAGAACCTGCTCTCTGGGGCGCACCCAGGGTTCAGAGTGGCTTTGAAGGAAGGGTTCTCCCTGGCTGGGCTGCAAGTCTCTGATCCTCTTTGCGTACACAGACTCCCATCCTCGAGTCACAAATGCCAGATGAGCTCAGGTGTGTGTTCTTTAACAGGAGGTGAACAACACATTCAAACCATCAGTGCTGAGAAGATCTGCTCACTCTTGCTTTTGGTGGGGGTGACAGATGGATCCCAGTACCAGTGTGACTTCCCTGCTCCAGGCTCTCTGATGCTCTTAGCCAGAATGCTGACACCAAGTTGCACTTCTTAAAGTCCAGCTTGGAGTTCTGTTTTAAATTCTGCTTTTTTAAAAAAAAAATTTTGAGCTACATGACAGCAATTCCAGGAGGACAGAACAAAGCAGCACTCTAAATTTGCTTTAAGTTCTCAGTGCAAAGAAATATTACAAGTTCCCGTGCAAATAACAAAGATCTGTGTTGTGCCATGAGTTTCCATGATGGACCTGTGCTCTGATCTGCAGGGAAAAGAAAAGCCCTGAGTAGGTACTGCAGATCACTCTTTCCATTTTAATACAGGAGGATGGTTTTATGTAAATTCCAGCTTTCTGTAGGTTACCTAAAGCAGTGGGTTAATCCTCTAATGGAATCACAGGACACACATTATCCAAAATACAGAGTCATTTCTGCAGCTCAGAACCAGTTAGCAGTGGGCACTGTATGGCTGTTACCTGAAATAGCAGCTGCTACATCAATGTCCACATCTAGCTGGCTCACTCATTGCTCAGTAGAAATCATGGATGTTGGGGTTTGGTTTGGTTGGGGGGAAGAGGGATGAAGAAAAATTCCCCAGTCTGTTCCTGACAGCTTTATACCTATTTGAATGCTCTTGTTTGCGGAACTTAGAGTATGTAGAGATTACCAATAATCGTGTATTTTAGTTTATCTTGAAATGTGTAATAAATACCATCAGAATCTTTGTTTAAAAAGAAATCTGTGTTTAAAGTTGTGCTGCCTGTTCCCTCATGTTCACTGTGAAAGCTGCCAGAACTCCCAGACTATAGGAACACAGGGACATAAATAACCTATTCATTAAAATGACCCATTAAGGGAAATCCTTTCAGATCCTTTAATCTGTGAGAAATTGGTTAGTTAATACTGTCAGGCATGTGTGCATCTGTATCTGTGTTTGACTTAGAAGCAGCAAACAATCTCCCAATACAGCTTCACCCTCCTGCAAGGTAGGAGGAAAACACCCAGTGATTAAATCAGTTTGCCCCCCATGAGAGGTTCTTGGCTCCAAGAGCCCCCATGAAGGTAGCCCTAATAAAGGCATCATTTGTTAATAATGCAGGCAGGGGATTAGATGGGGATTCAGTAGGCTGCTAAAAGGGATTTTCAGGAGCCCCTCAGTGTGCAGCTGGAGCTCAGGTTTGCCTGGCTGGAGAGTGGGGTTATCTGGTGCCCCTTCTTGGCTGCAGTGAGACCAGTGTGGAAGCCAAGCTTGGCAAATGTTTGTTGGTTCTTGATAGCCAAGCTCTGGCAGTGTCTGCTGGTTCTCTCCCCAGAAAACCAAAACAGAGAGCAGGACTAGTGTGGCAACTCCTTTAATTCCCAAGCACTTTTCTCCAGGCTGTTTTGTAATTAACATCCCAAAGGGAGCAGAAGACCTCATTAAGTCAATTTTATTGAAGGGGAGGTTTTCAAAGGTCTGTCTCCAGGTACCTGCCAGTAGGCAGCACCTCTGCAGCCACACCTTGCTCTGCCACCCAAAGCCAGGAGCTGGCTGAGGGCTGGATTTGCTCTGCCAATGTGTGTGACGGAGTTCCTGTCCCTCAGCAGGACATGCCTCAGCTCTGAAGAAACATGAGAGTTGGGAGCTCTTTCCCCTGTTTTTGGCTTATTCAGCAGCTGTGCCTCTCTGGCCACACTCACCTCGAGAGCTGAGGCTGTGGCTGTCCCTGGAGCTGTCCCACACTCACAATGCATCCTTGTGCTCCCCCAGTGCCAGCAGCACAATCCCTTGAGACAGGCTAATAAGTAGCTCGTGACTGGAGTTCCAGTTCACATAGTTCAATTAAATCCCTGTTAATCTTGTTCAGACCTAATTTACTTTCATTCTCATACACACACTCTGCTTCAGAGAGATTCTGGTGAGGTTCCCTGCAAACAGGACTGGAGAGCCCGAGGCCCCACCAGGCACTGGTGTTTGCAGAGCAGCCCCCTTGTCGAGTCAATAAACTCGGATTATTTCCCAGCCTGTCATGGAGAATGAAAATACTCCTTCAGTGCCTGGGTTTGGGGAGGGTCAGGCAATGCTTGGGATGATCAGGAAGTTGTAGGAGGGGAGGACCTGCTCAGTATCTCTGTTTGCCAGGGCACTGCTCCACCACTCCCCTGTGTGTGTTAATTTATGGACAGCCGGGGGCTGGGGTGCTGGACTTCCCTCCTGGGAGCATCTCTTCCACACTGATACTTCTTTCAGGCAGAAGTTGTGTTGATCACAGCCTATGGCCTGCAGGGATTGAGATGACTGTATTGATTTAGTTGTTTGTTTATTAATCTCATGAGGCATCAGGGACTGACTGCAGTGAGAAAATGGGATGATGAATGGAGAGTGCTGGAGTACAGAGCATTGCTGTGTGCTTGATGGTTAGCTTGATTGCTGGCCTTGGCACTGGGAAGGGACCTGACCCTCTTCTTCCTCATGCAGCCATGAGGGATGATTTGTTTGGGAAGCATTCCCTTTCTCCCTGGTCACAGTCATGGGCTGTAATCAGTGTAATCAGTGTTTGCATTCCTCCTTCAGTTGACACTCAGTACAGGTCCAAGGTCCAGCACTTCTCTGGCAGTTTGTGGCTTTTGAGCAGTGGTTTGTGGGGGTGTTTTCTGGCTTTCGGTACCCAGGCCACTGTGCAGTAGCTGCTCCAAATGGCTCTTGCTTGGAGCTGACAATTGCAGGGCAATGAAATCGGCTTCCTGCCTCTCCCTTGAATTCAGCTGATTTTCCCATTTCATGATGATTCTTCCCAGTTTGTGGCTTTTCTGTCACCATAAATCACTCCCATGGCCTCTCTTGTTGCTTCCAGCCCATAGACTCGTGTGCACTGCAGTTTTCTGTCCTTGCAGACACATTCTACCTGCCAGTGACAGTGGGCATAACCTGCTGTTATCAAGTACTGATACAAAGAAGGTGCAGGAGCATCCAGGGTGGAGAAAGGTGACTCTTTGTAATCATTGGTGATGACTTTTTCAGCCAGCAGATGCAACAGCCAGGGAAGGAATTTTCCCTGCCTTGGGAGCCCCGGGTACAACCTGAGAGCTGTGCCAAGCACATCATCCCTGTGCTTGAGGAGCCAAACCCATCACCCACCACACTTCCGAGCTCAGGATGAGTGAGTGCTGTGGTGCTGTGTGTGCTCCACACCACCCCTCAGATCCTGCTCCTCACCAGCAGCAGAGGATTTGTCTTGTGCAATCCCAAACCTCCCACAGCACTCACTTCCCTTCTCACGGCTCCCCTGGTTTCTTTTACTGCCTGGAGGCCCCGGTGTGGCTTTGATGCCCCTTGCACCCTGCTTGCCATCCCTGGGAAAGTCCAGGAGAGGAATCAGAGATGCAGAGCAGGGGGTTGGAGCACAGAGGCTGATAGGTTCCTCCATAATTTCAGTCCAGCCTTTCTGGCTGGTGGGCACAAGATAAACCTGCCTTGGGTCACATCAGCTCTGCTTTTTAAAAATATCTGTAGCCTGGCTAATGCCTCTTGTACAAGAGATCAGCCCCAAATGGGGGAGCTGTGGATGGAAGGGTTGAAGGGCTCTCACTTCTCCCTGTCTCCAGCTCCAGGCAAGGAGCTGAGTCCTCAGCACCGTGCTCTGCTGGAGTCCTATTTGCACAGCACTCATTTTGTATGAGACCTGCACCCTGGACATCTCCATGTTCCTTGCCAGAGGCTGTCTCAGCCTCTGAACTGCCACCCCTGTGTCAAGTTCGGCCAGTCCCAGTGCATGGACTGGGGCCATGGAAGGCATCAGCAATGGCCTGAGACATCTCATATCTTGCCCAAGCTACAACTCAGGTGTCCCTGGCTCCAAGGCTCGTTCCTGCTGCCTTCCCTTTGGCTGCTCCTGCAAAAGCCATCCCAAGCTTATAAATCCACCTTGCCATGAGCCAAAGTCCAGAGTACGACAGGCACCGTTGAGCTCCCGCAGGCACAGCCTCTCCCACGGCTCCAGGAATCAGCTCCAGACATTTCCTGCTGTTATTTTGCCTCAGCTCTGGCTGCACAGGCAGGATCCACGCTGGAGCTGTGCTGCTAGTGTGGAGCTTGTGGGGTACATCCCTGTGGCTCCCCCAGGGCAGATCCTGTCCATCACTGGGTGGGCCCACGCTGTAGCTGAAGGGCTGGACTGTGGCTGCTGGGGGCTGTGCAGGAGAGGCTCTTCATGGCTGGGATTCCACGGAGCAGCTGCTTGTGATGCTGTGGTGGCTCCTTTGGTGAAGCAGATATCCCCCAGTGTCAGGCCTGGGCAGGAGGAGCAGATTTGAGAGAAGCTGCAAGCAGCTCTCATCCCTACCTCCTCCCTCTCTGAACTTGTTTTAAACTGAGCTCGGATCCAAACATCATCTGGTTTAGTTTTTCAGATTCAGACTTTGGCCTCCTTCGCCCATCCCTCGCTTGAAGGACCAAGGCTGGATGATTAAGGGGAAACACCCTGGTGTCTGCTCTGGCTCTGCTTGCTCAGGCTGCAGGCGGGCCAGCAAGCAGCTGGTGCTGGCAGGGAGGGAACGTCCCAGCCCTCGGGCAGGGTCTCCTGGCCGTGGCTACCAGAGCTCTGCACCAGCCAGCCATCCTCTGCTGCTCTCCGACCCAATCAAGCCAGAAGCAGGGCTGTAAATCTCATCTGGATGAGCTTCCTCAAGTTCTTCTGAATTGCTCTTTTCTGTGGATACTAAGACTGGCTAAAAAGCAGAATTTCCATGCTGGGAGATGCCAACATCTTGTGTGTGGCTTTCATACTGAGCTGAGGCACGAAGCAAAATGTGTCGGATTTTTGCCCACATGAGCTATTCCAAGATACTTAATTCAGATTGCACCAAAGCATATTTTATCAGTCAGAAACCTGACAGGAAATGTTGTGCCTTTATTGACCATGCAGATAATTTCAGCCCACAGCTGTTGAACTCAGTGCCTCCTTATTAAATATTTGCATGTCACCGAGTCAGTGGTTTCCCCGCAGCCCTTTCCCCCAGGGAATTTTGCAATGATACTTCCTGGCTGGGGCTAAGGGCCCCTTTTGCACAGCAGATTGTCACCCCACTGAGGGACACAACAGGTCCTGAGCCCTCCTGGTAATTTACTTTTCAGCTGCCCCTTTTTATCCTATAACCTGCAGGATGGTGACTGCTGCCCGGCTCCTGCAGCCCTGCTGCTCAGTGTGGGAGAGAATGGCCAGAAAGAGCATTTCTAGCATGAAATATTGCCAAATGGCTCGTGCTGCAGGGGTTATTCTGGTCAATCCCCCTCAGTAAATCAGCTCCTGATCTTGAAACTGCAGCTTCCCTAACGTGGCTGATGGTGCTGATCATTTCCCATCTCACACTCACTATTTGCAGGGCTGTAAAGCTCAGTGATCGTAAAATCTCAGGGCAAGGGCCGTGGCTGCCTCTCTCTCTGTCCAGCATCTCAAACACAGCCATTATATTATTAATAGTAATAATTCCTGCAACTATATTTGGAATTTGCAGTGAACAAAGTGCAGCCTCAGGAACAGAATCCAACAGACAAAACTTATTCACGCGTGCCAAAGGGATGCTTAAAAATAAAGCTGGCTGGAGATGAATAGATGGTTTGTTGTAAATCCACACTTACTTTGTGGAGGTCAGGACTCGGATCAAATGCTGGACCCAACAAGGACCCTCTTACCTCACAGGAGCCCCGTGGAGCAGTTTGATCTGCACACCTGGAGGGGGAAGGAGCCACGTACTTCCTCACTTACTCATGAGCATGACAGCATCTGCCCACAGTAACTCTCATTCTTCTTGTTCCTGATGAAACTCGCATAAAGGTCAGCAAGAAAACACAGAAATACCTGAGCATGTCTTCATTTCTTTTTAAAGTATCATTTCAAGACATCCTGTAATAACCGAGCCACTGGAAATACTCACTGCTACTTTCGTTCAAATTGAAAGTACCTGGTTTTCAGTTTCTGCAACCCTCTTCCTCTCTCTGGGCTGGGTTTTATCAGCGCTATTTAAAAGTGAAGAATCATATCAAGAAAGTAAGTTTCAGACAAGAGACTGAAGACCCTGATTGGGTGTAAAAACCAACAATTTGCATTAGACTGCTTAAAGAGAAATATTTGGAGTGAGGCAGGAGGCAAAGGGAGGTGGGTGGCCAGGGGGTGTCTGTCAGGCTCTGGACCTCATGTCTGAGCCAGGAGTGTCCTGAGGTGTGCCGGGTTGCTTAAATGATCTTAAATCACAGTATCACCAGCACTGCATGTTTAATGTCACATTCCAGCATCTGAGCCCAAAAGATAAGAGTCTGGGTTTCGAGAGTGTCTATTTGTAACGTTAGATTTGCACATTGGCATCATTGAAGAAGAAGAAGAAGAAGAAGAAGAAGAAGAAGAAGAAGAAGAAGAAGAAGAAGAAGAAGAAGAAG
>JAHLSL010000064.1:1185667-1212234 GCA_025920805.1 Petroica traversi | reverse complement strand
GGGAGTTCCTGCGGGCAGCGACGTGCCCGGGCTGCTGATCCCCGCCGCAGGAGAGCTGCCGCCCGCCGCCTCGCAGCGCTCAGAGCCAGCGCTGGCCCTGCTCCAGCCCTCTGCACAAGCCGTGCGAGGGGACCGGGACAGTCCTGCTGGAAACGCAGGCACTGGCCGGGATGGGGAGCGATGCTGAGCCCCCCGTCCCAGCACAGTCAGCTGTGAAAAGCACAGCAGCAGGGCAGCATCCCGCTGGGCATCTGCCAGGCTGCCCTGGCTGCATGTTGGTGGTGCTGAGCATCCCTGCAGCCTTCTGCGTGTAGAAAAGCTGTATTTATTAGGCATGAATTTATCAGACACATACACAGCAGAGCTGCTGGCAATGGCTATGTTTTGCAGTCTGGCTGCTGCGATGCTGTCCCACAGCTCCCAGGGATGCTGCTGGGGTGTGCTGGGAGCCACCACACTTCCCTCTCTGCCCTTTGACTCCGGGGAGGTTTCATTGACGACTGTGCCAGAGGCAGGGGGGTCTCTCCCTGGTGCCTCCAAGGACCTGAGTGCACAGCACATTCCTGCTGTCATTAATCACTCCTTTGCCAGGCTCTTGCACAACCCTGCATTCTCCCAGGGGAATCTGCACCCTTTCCTTGCCGGCTGCCAAGGGGGTGTGGGAGCTGCAAGGGTTTTCTCAGGCCCCTCTCCTCCCTGGGGACAGGTGGAGAGCCACAGGGCTAAAGCCACATGGTTGTGTTGGCTGAGTTAGCTGGGACTGGAGTGGGGATGGTGCGAGGCTGCCAGAGCCTCTGGGCAGAGTTTGGGGTTGCCAGCCTGCATTTTGCCCTGGCCTGACTGAAGGCAGAGTGTGTAGGTGTTTAGATGCAGAGCAACAGGAGAGCTTGGATTGGAGCTCGCTGCTCTGCAGCCCCTTCCCCAGAGGGCTGTGGGCTCGTGCCTCCTCCTCCATCTTTGGCTCTTGCAGCCAAAACCCTGACACTGGAGTGGGCTTTGTCAGATTATCCCAATGACCAGCACACCCAGTAAAGCCCTTGCTCAGAAGGGTCAGCACCCCAGTGCAGGGAGCTCTCCCTGCCCAAACTGATGCTTGAGGAGGGATGAACTCACAGTTTAGGGTGTCCCTGGCTGGGATGTGCCTGGAAGCTGCACATCCTGTGCCCACAGGCTCAAGGTGTGAAGGCAAGGACACCCCTGGTTTAGGGAAGTGCCTGGGGGATCCACTGTCCCCTCTCCCCTGCTGATCCTGGCTGAGCTCTGGGCATGTTGACTATTTTATACCTTGATTTCCTCAGCACACTGATAAATCATGTTCTGAACCAGGCTCAGAAAATGTGCTTGGAGGACACTTGTGTCCCCAAAGTGCTGCTGAATCCACCACCGTGGCTGGGGTGTTTTCCTGCCTGGGGAAGTGCTGCTTCCAGGGGAAACTCTGAGCAGCTCTACTCTTGCTCACGGTCGCGTGGGGAGTCACAAGCCACACGGTCACAGCCCTGCCATGCTCCCACTTTTGTCCCTGCACTGCCACTGACATCCCGGGAGCCCTGGGCAGAGGTGAGCAAGGGGCTGGCTGGGGACAGGGAGGAGGGGGCTCTTTGTCATCACTGTTCAGGTCTGGCTTTCCCTACAGTTCTGCTTCTACTGCAACAAGCTTTTAAAGTGAATTTATTTACAGGACAGGCTCCTTCCCCTTGGCTGCAGGATCAGCCTCTGTGTTGCCAGAAGTGACCATGTGCAAGATCAAAGCTTTTATTTGACCCTTATTTGCTTTGAAACTCCCAAAGCCTGGCACAGATATTGGTGGTCTGAGACCTGTGGCTGATAGAGGCATGGTCCCTCCTCATCACCTGCAGCCACAGGAGGAAGGACAGCTCTGCTGCCCACTGGAGTGGCTGCTGGAGTCATACCCAGCACACAAAAAAATCAGTTTATTACATTTCCCAAACCCTGGCAGGATCTGAGCCTGCCGGCATGGGTCACACAAGGACACTGCTGGTCCTCTGTGCAATGTGGGAGCTGGAAAACAGGAGATGGAAATTGTGTCTTTTGGGAAATGAGGCCTGATCATCAGGCAAAGCCCTCGCTGCGGGAGGGGAGCTGAGGGGACAGGGAGCAGCTTGTGCTTGGCAGCCCTGAGCTTTCCCACAGCAAGTGCCAAGGGCTCTGCCCCAGTGTCACGGGGGCTCTGCAGGCTGCTGGGGCTGCCCATGGCTCTGGGGGGTTTGTCCCAGGCTTCTCCCCAAAGCTGGGCTAGAAGAACCCTCTGCTGGGTGAGGCTGAGCCCTCCCAAAGCCTCACGGATGGCTGAGTCCAGGTCTGCACCCTGTGGGCAGCAGCTGCCTCCTCTGCTTGTTTCCTTATCAGAGATACTCTCCTCCCTGCTCGTCTCCACCTCCCTTTTCCCTTCTGCCATGCGTGATCTAGCCTAAATATTTCCTTCCATAGCTTCAGGACACTGCTGCATATCCTGCCATCTTCGGAGACTGCAAATAATTCCCTGCCTTCATTTATGTCATTACCTTGAAGGTATTTATAGAGCGTGGTCTTGAGTGGAAAGGAAGGCTATATATAAACTATTTCACTATATATAAAGGCGAGATCCCTTGGTCCTTAGCTGCAAACTGCCTGAAGCTGCTCCTGATTTAAACTTTTATCCCGTTTGCTGCATGCTTTGGACTTCAAAGGTCTGCTTCAGTACTCAAATCCCCATCCTGGTAGAAGCTCATGTGTAGGAGGAAACATGTGGGGACTGAGCTGTGTCCCATGGCAGATGCCTGGCCCCAGAGCTGCCACAGTCTCAGCACAGGTTCAGGCTCCATGCTCAGCATCCTCACTCTTTACTCCCACAGCTCAGTGTGCTTCCATCTGCTCCCAAAGCGTGTCCTGGCAGTTTCACTGGCTGCTGCAGCCACACAGGAGGTGTCCTGGTGTTAATGAGGGGCGATGGTATCCCAGGGCAAGGGCAGGATGGCCAGACTGCCCGGCAGCTGCTGCTTGAACAGACTCCAGAGGTTGTTTCGTTTCCTGGTGGGCAGGCATCTGTCACTTGAGCCCTGGGAAACAACTTCTTATTATTAACAATAATAATTACTATCATCATCATAATAACAGAAGCCCTCTGCATGTCTGTGTCTCCTCCAGCCCGGGACCATGGGGAGCAGCAAGAGCAAGCCCAAAGACCCGAGCCAGCGCCGGCGCAGCCTGGAGCCCACGGAGAACACCCACCATGGGGGCTACCCAGCCTCGCAGACACCCAGCAAGGCAGCTGCTCCCGACGCCCACCGCACCCCCAGCCGCTCCTTCGGGACCATGGCTGCTGAGCCCAAGCTCTTTGGGGGCTTCAACACCTCTGACACGGTCACCTCACCGCAGCGCGCCGGGGCTCTGGCTGGTCCGTGGGGCTCGGCAGGGTGGGGAGGGTCTCAGGCTGGGCGTGGTGGGTTTGTGTCCAGATTCATGGGGAATTGGGCTTTTGAGGGGCTCTAGGCCTGGGGAAGAAGCAGGTCTGTGTTATCATGGTGGGATTGTGTCCAGCTTCGTGGGGGATTGGGCATTTGATGGACCCTGGGCTTGGGGGAGAAGCAGGTCTGTGTTAGCAGCCAGGGGGAGGATGGAGGGAGGGGCACCCAGCACTGTTCCATGGCCGTGCCCTCCTGAGTGCTCTTTGTCACAGGGGGAGTCACCACCTTCGTAGCCCTCTACGACTACGAGTCCCGGACCGAAACGGACTTGTCCTTCAAGAAAGGAGAGCGCCTGCAGATCGTCAACAACACGTGAGTGTCCCTGTCCCTGCAGCCAAGCCCACGTGGGGAGTGTCACTCTGTCCCTCCTGTGGAACCCCCAGCCCCGCCCAGCCCGGCAGGACCAGCTGTCCCAGGGGTGGGGCTCAGAGGGATGTGCCAAAATGGACAGGGACACGGTGACTTGTCCAAGGACACTGACACTGGAAGTGGTCATTTGCCTGCTTCCTCATCCTCCTGGCCCTGCTGCTGGTCTCTGTGGCCTCAGCCTTGTCACCAAGCCACATCCTCTGCTTGCTGGCCATTCTGTGCCCTCCAACACAGAGCCACCTCCCCAGCAGTCCCGTCCCCATGCGTGCTCAGCTCTCTCTTGTTTGCCTGACACATCCCTCAGCTTTGTGGGTGCTTTTCCCTGTGCTTTTACTCTGTTTCTGCTCTCAGACTCTCTCTTGACTCTTCTTTCTCTCCCTCCATGCTGTCGTTTAGGAGAAAAGTGGATGTCAGGTGTGTATTGCACATTCTTACTGTTATTATAAATGACCTAAATGATCAAAGCCCTTCTGCTGCCCACATGAGGGCAGGTTGGATGGAGCAGGGATGGGAGGAGATGGTTTCCAGATGGTTTTGTGGTTGGCTGCATTTGTCCTCTCTGAGTGACCAGAAGAGAGCAGGGAGTCCCTTCCCCTGCTGGGGAGCCCTTCCATCCAGAGCTGTGTCTGCAACTGGGAGTGCTGAACCCATCCCCTTTCCTTGTCCATGCCTGGCTCCCCTCTGCACGCTCTTTCCAGTTGGCTCTCCACTCCCCCCTGCCCTTTGCATTTTTAAATTTTACTTTTGTATTTCATGAGTGGCTCTGGTGATTCAAGTATTTCCTTAGGGGTCTGACCTCCTGTTTTGCTCCCCATCCTGGTCGCCACAGCACACTCTCACATGCAGGGCAGCATGGACAGCTGGAAGATGCTCCTAAAAACAATCCTGTATTAAAGCCATGTGGGGTCTGTCCTGAAGGAGCACACACAGTCCAGAGCCTGGCTGGCAGAGCCAATGTCCCCACTGTCCCCAGCCATGGAGCTGCCACAGGGTCCTGAGGGTCTGCAGCTCCTGCTCTCCCTCCACTGCTGCCTTCCAACATGGGCACCCAAAACAGCTTTGCAAAGTCAAAGGGTGGAAAGATGAGGGAACATGCCAGGAGTGAGATTTCTCCTGCAGTGCTTGGGCAGTGTGGCACAAACATGTTTTCACTCTGTTTCTTGTTCTCATTGTTTCGATGCTGTTTATTAATGGTGATTTGTTTCATCTGTGAAGTCTGGGATGTTCAGCATTTCAATATTACAGGAAAAGCCTGAATTTGGGAGTTTTGGTGCTTCTTACTTTCAGTCTCAGCAATGTGTGAGCTCCATGCTTGAGTTCTGCTTTGGGCTGTTGCAAAGTGGGTGGGGGTCCAGGTCAGGCACATATATAAGGGGATTTTCCTTTACACCTTTTATCAATTTTGGGATTCCCACACTTTTTTTCCCTCTACTGCTGTTTGTCAAAGGCTTGGACAGAGGGAAGGGTCTGTCTGTGATGGGCTCTGCAGCATCCTGGGGAGCAGAAGGCTTTTTCTGGTGACACAGGGTGCAGGATGTAGCTGCCAACCTTCCCAGTGCCTGTGTGGGTGCAATGTCCACAGGGAGAGAGGTGGTGGAGGAAGTTGGGCAGTTTTTGCAGTGCTCAGGGGTGAATCACTCTTCTCAATCACCTCCCAGAGATGCTCCCACAGTCTGGGAACGGCTCAGGCTGCTGCACTTTGTTGACAGCAATAGCCAGATGTGTGATGCCCCCTTCCTCTGGGCTCCCTGCCAGGACAGTCAGTGCCCTGGAGCTGCAGGGAGGGGACTTGGGCTCAGTGCAGGAAGGGCTGGCAGGTGCTGGGCACAGCAGGAGCCCATGGCCAGCGTGGCTTTGCAGGGTGGCAGCAGAATTTGGCTGCTCTGACGGGGCTGGGCTTGCTCAGGGTGAGAGGAGAAGCCTCCACATCGCTCACCTCCCTGCCCTGGATCATCCTCCCAATCACCCAGTGCAGAAAGGCTCTTGTGGTACCAATTCCAGTGGGAAGAAGTCTCCTCCCAGCCAGCAGGCAGCCAGCTGGGATGTGGTGGGATATTTTGGGTAAGATTGTGCAGGGAATTGTTGAAATGCTTTGTTTTGATGATGATGATGATGATTATTATTTTTTTTCCCCACTGAGACATTTTTGGAATAGCTTGTTTTGCTGAATTCCCAGCTTGTAGCCTTGCAGCCCAAGCTGGAATAAAGCCACAAGTCAAAAACTGGGCATTTTTCAAGCAGATGTTTACTCTGGTCCTGTGGGAAAGGAGCCCAACCAGCCTCCTGTCCCCTTCAGAGCCACCTCAGTAAAGGTGACTGGGGCTGCAGCCCTGGCTGAGGAGCACAAGCTGCCTGCCATGATGTGTGCTGGGGCTAAAGAGACTAAAATGTCATCCAGGGCTGCTGTGAGGCTGGTCCAGGGGCAGAGCCCAGCTCTGTGGGTGAGGGGCAATGCCTGAAAGGTCCCCACTGTCCCCACCACGCTGGCACCATTGCAGGGAGCTGGTAGCTGTGTCTGGGTTATCCTGGTGCTTTGAAACATCACTGGTTTAGCTGGGAAAAGCACAGGACACAAGCAGCTGGTGAGTGTGGAGCAAGGATGGAGGTTTACACGTCTGCAGGGTCAGGGAAGGGTCTGGATGTGGTCTGGTGATCCTTGTAGTGGTGGCTGAGGTTATTGGCGTTTTTCTGCAGCATGTTTGAGGAGGTTGTCCTGCCAAGTTCTTGTATCCTCACGGTGCTGTTCCCACGAATCTGCACTTTTCCCGTAGCCTCGTCTCCCTTGTGGTCAGGATGAATTCAGTGACTGTCTTTGATGGGCAAGAAGATGCAGGTGGTGGGAGGAAAAGCCCTGCTGTCTGCAGGAAGGGGAAGCCGCCTCCTGCCGTCCTCTTGTTTTTCTCTATTTGTTGTCCTTCCCAGCCCATCCGGAGCAGGAGCTGATGGAAGGAGAGCAGAGCAGCCTCCAGCTCCTTGGACTGCTGTGCCCAGGGCAGGAGGGATGGATGGTGGCCCAGCCCCAGGTTTTTAGGGACAAGGAGCCTCATTCGTGGCTGTGCAGGCACAGCCCTCGCTGGGGCAGCAGGAGGATCACGGTCCCTTGCAGGGTGTCCTTCCCATGGCTGTGAATGGGACAGATCCCACTGCATCCAGGCTGGAACCACAGCTGGGCAGGGCTCAGCCACTGCTCAAACCTCAGCCCTGTCCTGCTGCTTTTCTGCAGCCTGTGTTTAACTAACTCCCTTGGGTTTTCCTGGTGCCTTTTTAATCGCTGCCATCGTTCTGTTGCTTCTCCTCATTTCCTGTCCCTCCCCTTGCCTGCTGCTCCCTGGGACCCCCAGTGCTTCCCAACCTCCAGCCAGATCCCCTTCCCAGTCAGGTGGCTCCAAAGGCATTTTGGCTTGCTGGCTGCCCTGCCTGATTCATGTTTAAAGCATTCTATATGTGGATGGGTGGCCCTAATAATGAGAGCCACCCAAATGGGCAGAAGCTGGCAGGAGGAGCTCTCCTGGCTGGGGTCTGGCTGTGGGGCTGGGTCTGGCTGTGGGGCTGCACCTTTCTCCAGTGGGGCTCTGTGCTGGCTCATCCAACCCCAGTGCTGTGGGCGGGTGAGGGGCTGGCCAGGGGGCTCGTGGCTTCACACTGAGTGTGTTTTGGTTCTCTTGCAGGGAAGGTGACTGGTGGCTGGCTCATTCCCTCACTACAGGACAGACGGGCTACATCCCCAGTAACTATGTCGCGCCCTCAGACTCCATCCAGGCTGAAGAGTAATTGCCATTTTTTAGATAGTTTATAGACAAGCAATAGCAAACACACCCTGAGTGCTCCCCCTCCATCCCTGCCCCACTCCTGGGCGAAGCCTCCAAGCCCTCAGAGTTTTCCCTTTTTTGTTAGTTTTCCCCTTGGATGTGCAAACCAGCCTTTCTTTAGGGCCAGAAGTGCAGTGCTGCAGCGTGCTTGCATGGTGGAGGGGTGAGCGGTGGCAGAGCAGGGCTGTGGGTGCTTTTGGTCTGGTTTTTATAGAGAGCCTGCAGAAGAGAAAGCTCCAGGGAGATGTCATTGCAACTTTTCAGAACTTAAAGGGGGTTCTGAAAAAGAGAGAGACTTTTTACACAGGCAGAGAGGCCTGTGAAAGGACAAGAGGAATGTTTTTAAAATAAAAGAGGAGAGATTTAGATTAGATACTAGGAAAAAAATTCTTTACCCAGTGGATGGTGAGATGGCACAGGTTGCCCAGAGAAGCTGTGGCTGCCCCATCCCTGGGAGTGTTCAGGGTGTTCAGGGCCAGTTTGGATGGGACTCTGAGCAACCTGGTCTAGTTGAAGGTGTGGCAGGAAGGTTCCAACCCCGATGGCAGGAGGTGATGCCCAGCCCAGGCTGAATGGGACTGTGGCACACACCGAGGTGCCCCAGCCCAGACACAGCCCCTGCTCTCCCAAACCTGCAGTGGCTGGGCCAGGGCTGAGTCCCTGCTTGGGCAGGCAGAGGAGGGGGGTAGTGCCAGCTGCTGAGCCACTGCCTTTCTCCTGCAGGTGGTATTTTGGGAAGATCACTCGCCGGGAGTCCGAGCGGCTGCTGCTCAACCCTGAAAACCCCCGAGGGACCTTCCTGGTCCGGGAGAGCGAGACCACGAAAGGTGAGCAGGGCTGGGAAGGGCTGGCCTGGAGGAGACCCTCTGGGGGGTGTGGGGGTGCCCTGAGTCCCCTTGGTCTCTCCTTCTGGTGCTGGTCTCCAGGGAGCCGATCGTAGCCATCACCAGTGACATCTGTGCCAAATGCAGTTACACCACTGAGCCCGTGGGCTGGAGGGATGTGGCCACTTCACTCCTACCACTGCCTGCCCAGTGAAGGCCTTTTTACAGAGGTGGTTCAGCTCCTGGCAGGGTGGAAGCCAGGGGTTTCACCAACTCTGGCAAGACCACCAGGCAGAATGGTCTCTTTTTCTGTTTTTTTTTGTTGGTGGTTTGTTTGATTTGGTTTCCCCCAGCTAGATGTTTTTTTGGGTTTTCTGCTGGTCCCTGTATAGTGGCAAAATCTTGAACATGTGCTTCTGCTTCCTGGGCAGCCAGGCCGAGGGAATGATGAACTTTAGTCCTTCTTTCAAGTCTGACAAGTCTTTATACTTGTTTTGTGTCTCCCAGAAGTGTGAGTTGTGGTCTTTGAGGTTTGACTGCCTGAGGATGATGTTTCTTACCTGGTTTAGTTTGGCTCCAAATGCACCTTTGGGAAAAGTCCCTTGATGTTCATTTTTGGTTTTATGCCTTGAACTTACCACTGTTATTTTATTCTGGTGGAGCAGCTCCTTCAAGCGGCAGCATAAATGTTCCCCTCTCTATCTGTGGCCCCAGTAACACCACGTTGTTCTTATGTGGGCGGAGCAGAACCAAGCTCCTGAAGTGATGCTCATGGTGGGATTTGTGGAGGAGGGAATTGGGCCCACCAGCCCCTTGGCTCCTCTGTGAGATGCTGAGGAGTTGTTGGTCAGCAGCTCCTCCCAGCCTGGCCCTGCCTGCTCCTCTCCCCTTGTTGGCACATCCTGTAGGATGGCAGCTGGCAGAGCTGCTGTGCAAGCAGAAGGCAGCTGGAGGTTGTGATGCTCTGCCATGGCTGTGCTGTTCCTCCCTGGCACCTGCTGCCAGCTGGTGCAGCCAGGAGCTGCTCCCCACCCTCTGCTTTGGGGTGAAGGCAGCACCCCATGCCCAGTGCTGCCTCCCCCATACCCACCCACAGTGGGATCCCACGGGGAGCACCCATCCATGGCACATGTCCCCTGTCCTGCCCACAGGTGCCTATTGCCTCTCCGTGTCCGACTTCGACAACGCCAAGGGGCTCAACGTGAAGCACTACAAGATCCGCAAGCTGGACAGCGGCGGCTTCTACATCACCTCCCGCACCCAGTTCAACAGCCTGCAGCAGCTGGTGGCCTACTACTCCAGTGGGTAGCCATGTGGGTCCCCTTGGGCTCTGGGTGGCACCCTGGGTGCTGTCCCTGCTGTCACTGCATGGCAGGTGCTGCTGGGAAGTCACTGCTGCGCTGGGGGACACCAAACTGGTTGTGTGGGACTGTGGTTTTAGGGCAGAGGGTGAGGGTTTGGGTGCAGGTCCCCAAGGTATTTACAGGAAAGATGTGGGGTAAAGATATCCCATGCCTGAATACCCATGTGTCACCCTGCTGTTGTCCCTTCCTGTGGCAGAACATGCTGATGGCTTGTGCCACCGCCTCACCAACGTCTGCCCCACGTCCAAGCCCCAGACCCAAGGGCTTGCCAAGGATGCCTGGGAGATCCCCCGGGAATCGCTGCGGCTGGAGGTCAAGCTGGGACAGGGCTGCTTCGGAGAGGTGTGGATGGGTAAGGACCATTCCCACCCTGCTGGCCCCTCTGTGTCACCACCTGCATCCTGTCCCCAGCCATCTGCAGATGCCTGGAGCCTGTGGTGGGGTGGGGAAGCAGGGGAGGGACACAGCCCCCTGCCCTTTACGTGTGTCCTGAGCAGCATGTCCTGTGCCACAGGGACCTGGAATGGCACCACCCGGGTGGCCATCAAGACTCTGAAGCCTGGCACCATGTCCCCAGAGGCCTTCCTGCAGGAAGCCCAGGTCATGAAGAAGCTCCGGCACGAGAAGCTGGTTCAGCTCTACGCTGTGGTGTCAGAGGAGCCCATTTACATCGTCACCGAGTACATGAGCAAGGGTGAGCACGGCAGGGACACCCAGGGGGCAGCTGAGGGGCTCTGCTCCTCCACATTGCTCTGACCATGGACTTCCTCTCAGGGAGCCTCCTGGACTTCTTGAAGGGTGAGATGGGCAAGTACCTGCGGCTGCCCCAGCTCGTGGATATGGCTGCTCAGGTGAGTTGGCACATCCCTGGGCCTCCCACATTCCTTGTGGGAGCCCCTAACTGGGCTGTGGTGGTGGTCACTAGTCAGGCAGTGGGGTGCTCTGCAGCCTCACTTGGGTGGGTGCCACTGTTGGGTCTCAGCCCAGAGCGGGGTTGCACTCTGGGACCATCATTTTGCCCATTCCCAGCTCTCCCTGGCCAGCAAACCCAAGTCTGTGTGGCATTTCTTGAGCTACTGGTTTTTCCCACACCTTGGCTGGGTCCCACTGCAGCCCTGTTCACCTTAGTGGTGCTGGGGTCTCCGTGGGGACCCTTGTGTCACCCTGTCAGCCCCACGTGCTGGTCCCCACAGATCGCATCGGGCATGGCCTATGTGGAGAGGATGAACTACGTGCACCGGGACCTGCGGGCAGCCAACATCCTGGTGGGGGAGAACCTGGTGTGCAAAGTGGCTGATTTTGGCTTGGCACGACTCATCGAGGACAACGAGTACACGGCTCGGCAAGGTGCGTGTCCAGCACCGTGCTCGGCCAGGTGGCACCATGGCCACTGGTCCCCACAGTGTGTGCTGTGCCTGGAGCCAGCACGTGGCTCTGGTTGCACAGGGGCCCTGGAGACACCCCCTCACCCTGCCTCTCCATCCAGGTGCAAAGTTCCCCATCAAGTGGACGGCCCCCGAGGCGGCTCTGTACGGCAGGTTTACCATCAAGTCAGACGTCTGGTCCTTTGGCATCCTCTTGACTGAGCTGACCACGAAGGGCAGAGTGCCATACCCAGGTGAGGGCTGGCACTTGCTGGCAGAAGTCCTGTCCCCATTGTGGTGCCCCACACCAGCTGTTCATGCCCAGGGCTTGTCCCTGAGCTGCCTTGCCCCACTGGGGTGACCAGATACCAGCCAGGATGCAGCATCCCAGCCACCCTGTCCCCCTCTAGTCACTGAGCAAGGTGACAGGGACAGGTGCTGCTAGGCGGGGGTCCCTCACTCCCTGGGTCACTGGGATTGCCCTCAAGGCGTGTCCTGGCACAACACCTTTGGTGTACCCCTGGGGACAGGCATGGTGCAGGCTCTGATCGGTGCCATGTCTCCTCTGGCCACGCAGGGATGGTGAATCGGGAGGTGCTGGACCAGGTGGAGCGGGGGTACCGCATGCCCTGCCCGCCCGAGTGCCCCGAGTCCCTGCACGACCTCATGTGCCAGTGCTGGCGCAAGGACCCGGAGGAGAGACCCACCTTCGAGTACCTGCAGGCTTTCCTGGAGGACTACTTCACCTCGACAGAGCCCCAGTACCAGCCTGGAGAGAACCTATAGACACGGGGCTCCTCCTGGCACCAGGGACGCTGCTGTCCCCACCGCGGGGCGCCGAGGGCCGGCCTCCCCAGCGAGGGGCTGTGTTTGTGGAGCAGCCCTGGAGCAGGACAGGGCGTCATCTCCGGGTGCAGCCAGGGGAGCCGCTGGGTTCCTCGTCGCTCATTAAGACTTCTGGCCCGTGTTTAACGAAGCGGCGCCGTTCTGCTGGCGAGAGGAGCCTGTGGGCACCAATGGAGCCAGCTCAGGAGGGCAAGCAGAGCATCTCCTGCCAAGAGACTTGGGTTTTGGGAGACTTTTTCCCCCCACAGCTCTGGGGTGAGCCGGGAGGAATTTGGGGACAGCACCACCCCACCTCAGACACACAGCCCCAGTCTCCTGCGACCCCTTTCTAAATCAGCACAAATTTCCCTGCCCCTTCACCCTCCCCACCATCTCCCTCTTGGCTCTGGCTCTCCCAAGGGTGCTGGCAGAGATGTTTTGCCACAGGAATGTCACAATTCCAGGCTGGCTTGAATGGGGTGATGTGCTGGGGCAGTAGTGGTGGTGTGGGATGACAGTGGGACTCTGGCAGTGCCTCTGGCCTCTCCATGACCTTAATGGTTGGTGGGGTCTGGGACTCTGACATGTGACTGCTCCAGGCTCTGGTGACCAACACTGTCCCATAGGGGCACCCAGGCACACAATCAAATCTTCCTGCTATGTCTGTTCCCCCAAGGGACATGTCTCATCTCTCCCAGAAGCAGGACTGGGGATGCCAGCAGATCCTTCACCCTGCTGTGTTTTCTCCCACCACATGCTCCAGGTCTTCCAATTAGACCCTTGGGAAATACCTCCCAGCCACCCTGCTGAGCTCTGCCACCAGCTTTCCCACCAGCAGAGTCCCCTGGGCTGGCCCTGCCACCAAATCCAGTGCCACTGTGGGGCTTGGGTGCATGGCCCACGTAGCTGTCCTGGGTGTGGGAATGCTTTGGAGGAAGTACTCGACTTTCACAGATGACTTTGTCCACCTGGTATGTTTTTAGCTGCCTTCCCTCTACCCATTGTCTCAGCTTCCAGGTGGCAGTCCCCGTGCAGCATCCCCAGCCACATTCTGCCATCTGGAAGTGCTGTGCCACATTTGCATCCTCATCTCCCCCCTGCTCGCTCCCAAAAGCCTCAGCCATGTCTCAGCTGTGGGTGGCTGTTCCTGCCCAGCTTTGTCCCACACACATCCCATGGGGCTGATCCTTGGCACTGGCAAGGCTACACTCATTCCCTGCCCTCTCCCACCCAGCACCTGCTTGTACATAACCCTCGAGTGGTCCCTGCACCGTCCCAGACCCTGAGTTCATTGCATGTGTCGCTTTTCCCTCTCCTGTGGCTGTACCCGGCTGGAAACATTTCACCATGGTGGTTCACAAAGCTTCACTCCTTCACCTCCTGGGTCCCAGAGACCCTTGCTCAGAGAGACCTGGGATGCTGTCCTGGAGCACGGTGGGCTGGGGGCTCAGGGGATGCTGTGGGACAGGGGTGCTGGAGGGAAGGACCGGAGAGGGGAGCCAGTGGCTGTGCCCTCCTCTCGGTCCTCAGGCTTTCTGTGCCTCCCCATCACCTTTGGGAGGGTGTTTGCTTCTGGCACAGCCTCTTGCAGTCCCTCACCAGCCCCTGCCATGGTGCCAGTGTCCTACAAAAGCTGGGTGGGAGCCAAGCATGGGCAGGAGGTGGCCAAAACTCCTGCCCCAGATCTCCACCAGAGCAGGACCCAGGCAAGCCACTGCTTCTCACTCACACACTCACTCCCACAGTGCCCTGGTGTAGTGGTTTCACCCAGCCACTTATTTATGAACCAAGTACATGATTGGTTGTTTGGTGGCTCCTTTTTTTAACGAGTAAAACATTTTAAATCAGTTTGAACAGGCTCTTCAGCAGTATGGAAAGATCCTGCTGGCTTGAAGAGCAGCAGCTGGTTTAATGGATTTTTTTTAAAATCATTTTGGGAGTTGGAATCTTTTCTCCCCCGCTCCCTTCCTAGCAGGTTTGCTATGTTGGCATTTCTGCATTTGGGCAGGGACTCCCCAAACCTCAGTGTTCTGAGTCTTCCCATGTTTGCAGCCTTTAGGGATGGGCCACAGACACCCTGTCCCTTGGTAGCTGTTCCGAGGGGTGGCTTGCTCTGCCTGAATTATGTGGGAGAAGCCTTTTACAACTGTGACATGCGGTAGCCAGATTTGGTCTGGAAGCTGAGGAGAGAGAAGGCAAACACACGTGTTAAGGTTTGGCTTTTGTTTGTCTGTGGCATGTGCAGAGTCTTGGGTGCAGCAGGACAGGAAGGGCTTCACCTGGTTGGAGACAGCAGGTGCAAGGAGCACCCCAGGATGGCTTAATTGCCCAAGGCTTTCAGCAAGATCTGGCAAAGGAGATGTGATGGGGACGCTTCAGGGCAGAAGGCAATCCCAGAGAGCCCTCATGCACAGAGCTGTGTGTCCTCATGTCCGTGTGTCCATCTGTGTTTTGTGCAGTGCTTGTGGTGGGACCCAGTGTCACCAGGCTCCCACCACAGCCAGCATGACCTGGAGGCCCTGGGGATGCAGAGCCTCCCCTCCATCATCATTCTGCCAATTTACTTTTTAAGCCAATAAACTCCAGAGGGGAGCCCCCACCTAAGGATGTTCTTTGGCTTCCTGGGGTGCATAAAACCCTACAAGTCATTCTCCTCTGCTGTTATAATTTTTTTACACAGTCTTTTGTAAGATCTCCAACTGACTATGCAGAGAACGTGTGGATCTGTGTCTCTCTCCCCAGCCCCCCTCACCTGCCTTTTTTGGTGTCTAAGTAAAATATTTAGCTTTTTCTTTTTTTTGGATAATAATAAAACTTTGGAAAAAAACCTGAAAAGGTCCAGCTTTGTGGGTGGTGGGGAGGGGGGGTGGAGATGCTTTGAAACTCTAATGTTGATGTAAATACTTTGCTATTTGATAATTAAATACAAACAGACCTCACAAAACAAAAGTGTAGCTTGTGTATGAGAGCACTTGGGCACTCCTTAGCATCCCTGTTAGAGGCGTTGATGTGCCTGGAGCATGTGCAGTACCCATGTGAAGCTCCTGGTGCTTCAGATATCTTTTTTGGAAGATGCTTCTGGGATCTGGTGGGGCTTCTGTGCCGCTGGAGCCATTCTCCACACAGGTTTGTGGTTCAGCACAGGATCAGGGCCATGTCTGGCATCTCCAGCAGTCCTGAAGGAGAAGCAAAGTACAGGGTCACTGCAGGCAGGCCCTGAGGGGTGTTCCATGTGCTCCCGGGCTCGGTGTCCCTGAGTGAAGCCACCCAGGCTGGGCTGGGAGGGACAGGACAGGGGCAGCCTCCCTTCTGCAGAATCTGCTTTATCAGCAGCACCAAGGAGCAGGCCTGCTCTGTTAAGGTAATTAGTGGGTGCTGATTGGGATCCCTCACTCAGTGATTAAGTAATTGATGTACAGCACAGTGCTGGGGGTAAGAGGCTTTCTAAGTGCAGAGTGGGTGCTGCTGCTGCTCCTTCACCACTGCCATCATCACCATTGTCTGGGATGGCTTTAGTGACCCAAGCCCCCAGTCTGGCTGCTTCCTCTTCCTCAGACTAGTAAATGACTCAGTCTTATCACCTTAAATGTTTAATGCTTTATGTTCTGTTTGTCTTTTAAAACAATTAAGTGATTGAGGGATAATCTCTTGTGTGCAGGTCCCTTGGTCCAGGTGCAGTGTGTGGGCTGGGGGTGGGCTGGCGAGGTCACCCCAGGAGAGAGCTGAGCCCGTGGCTCCTCCAGCCCTCGGATCTGCACCTTTGGCTTTCCTGTTTGAGAATGGAATGGCCATGGGGGGGAATGGAGGAGGAGATAGGAGCTGGGGGCAGCCAGGGTGCTGCTGTCCAGCCTGAGCTCTGGGGCAGCACGGGGTTCTGAGGTGGTTTGTGTACAGGGGATGAGGGGACTGGATTCAGTACTTCAAACCTTGCCTGTGGCACCGTTTGCTTCCTCCTCTCCCTGTCTTGTCCTCAGCATCAGTGGCGGCTGAGGCATCTTGAGAGGGTTTCAGGGTGGGGCTGTGGCTGCCCCTGAGCAGCTCTAGTGAGGAGGCAGGGGTCCTGTGCAGGGCAGTTTGTGCTGGCAATGGGCTCTGAAACGGTGAGGATGAGTTGTTGTTTGACTTGAGCATCCCCTTCACTTACCCAAAGCTCAGTGGCAGCACTCCCTAAGAACATGGATGTCTGACTCCCACAGGATAAATGCCTTTGAGTACACGGGGTCAGCCCTGAACTGCACATCCTGAGTTGAGCTGAGGGTCTGGGGTGTCTCCCACAGCCCAAATGTAGCAGAAGGTCTCCTGTGGCAGGAGCAGGGTGCTGTATGTTCAAGGGCTGGCTCACAGCAGGACTGTGCCCCTGTGTCAGGCTCTCAGGTTTTGCTGGCAGTGCCACCAGAGCTCTGACGGTGCCTGTTACTCACTGACAGGAGGCTGCCAGCATGCAGTGACTCAGAGGACACAGCCTGTTGTCACTTGGATCTCATCCCCTCCAGCAGCAGGTCTGGGTGGCACCTGAACCATCTGTCCTCCCTTGCCCTGCTACCAGAGGATTTGCCTTTGCTGGAAGAGTAGCAAAACCCTCTTGCCAAGGGTTAATCTCCAGGCCCTGGAGGGGAGGGCTGAAGTCCTTACCTGACTGTAGCTTACCTCCCATGGCTGGGAAACCACCTGGTGCCAGAGAAAAGCTGCAGGGCAGGGCTGCCTGTGACCCTGGGGGTGTCTGTGGCTTGCCTGGCTCAGGAGATTCAGCTGGGCCAGCTGGGTGACAGCACGAGGGGACAAGGCTGGTGCTATGGTCAGTGGGACTGTGCCTCTGGACTTGGCTGCATCACTGAGCCCACCAGTGGGTGCTTCCAGTCCAAATGGCTCCTCCATGGGATCAACCTCTTTCCTCTGGCTGCTGCTGTTTGTAAGGCCACATTGTGGGATTGTGTCAGGGTGAGCAGGAAGAGAATCCAGGCAGGAGGCACTGATCACCCAGCAAGATCCCTGGGTGAGAGGCAGATGCTGGGAGAGCAGTCCCAATCCTGCCTGCACCCTGAGCAATGCTGGGTGCTCAACTGCCAAGGATCAGACCCTGAGATGATGCACTGCCATGGATGGCAGGCAGACCTAAGGTTCAAAAAGCCACACCATGGCAAGCCTTGTGGTACTCCAGCTGCTCATGCTGGGGATGCTCCCTCTCCCTAAGAAGGGTTGAGAGTATGAAAAGCCCCTGACACTAAGGCTGCACTGAGAATTCCAACGACTCCCTGAGCCAAGCTGCATCTCGTTTCTAAGGATTGGAGCCTGGCCTGGTTTTTGTTTTGTTTGGTTTTTATTTTTTTTTCCTTTATTGACCCTGCTGTGTCACTGATCTGTTACATGACCTAGAAAAGAAAATTATCTCTCCCTCATATGGAAAGACAAAGGAACAGCTTGAGGCTCCAGCTCCCTGTATCTAGGGAGCATCAGGCAGATGGACACTGTAATTCAGCAAGGTGATGAGACTCAGTCAGTGCCAAAGTGTCAAGTGACACTTGTGGGCAGCGTCCAGGCTCAGTGGGGCCTAGCACAGCACAGTGGTTGTGTTCTCAATCCCACTGTGAGAGTCACTGGTTGTGCTGCCCACCCATGCAGTCCCCACAGAGACTCTGTGGTGCCCCCAGGATACCCAGGGACAGAGCCACCCCACTGTTCTTCTGGCAGAGAAGGGCAAAACACCTCATGTGAGCACTTTTCCATGTAGCTGGCAAACGCCTGGCTGAGCACTCTGTGTCTGTCCAGGCTCAGCCCATCTGCAGTGCACAGGCAGGGAAGCTGTGCTGCTGCTTTTCAGAAGCCATCGGGTTCGACCTGTTCTGCAGTCACAAGCTGGTTTTTCACAGTCTCTTTATAGAGGACGAACCAGGCATTAGCATGGGATGTGAGACTTGGTTGGGTTCCTCGCTCTGCCCGAGGCTTTCTGTCTGACCATGACAAAGTCACTTTAATTTTCTATCTTTAAAATGAAGATGGTATCTCAGGGCCCTAAAGAGAGCAAGAGTGTGCTGGGGAGGGCTGTGTACATATCAAAGAGTGCTCCTTCTCTGCATTAGGGGTGGGAGGTTTCTTACCCCATTGAAGCTGTGCTGCAGCCTCCCTCTTTTGAAGTGCTTTTTTCAAGCTGGGTCTCACAGAAGGGAAAAGCCAGCAGCTGTGCCTTGTCTTGAACCCCATGTACAAAGTCAGGGCTTGCTCTCATCCAAAGGGTTGTCTGGCTTCGTGGCTAGCATTTATTAAAATTGCTGTAAAGTGCAACTTGGCTAGTGAGCAACAGAAGTGCTCTCTTGACAGAACAGAGTGCATTAGATTAAATACATGAAACTTCCACATTGCTCAGAGCACAGCTGTGCCATGGCTTGCAGTGAGTGCCCTCCCCTCTCCTTTCCATTTGTTATTTATGCCTGCATTGATGTGACAGCTACTGGGATTTCCCTCAGCCTGACAGGTGACAGAGCTGTCACTTCTATTTTTGATGTGGCACATGCCTTTTTTTTCATCATGTAAACACTAATATGCCCTGAACTCTTAACTTGGACCTGGTCTTCAGAGCAAGGGATAAAGCCAGCCTGTTTCAGCTCCAGCAGCACAGCTCCCACACCCTTTAACACTTTCAGGTGCTGCTGGGCACTGCTGGATCCGAGTCTGTCTCTCCTGTTCTACACAGGGGCATGGCCAAGGCTGGGGAAAGGCTCCCACCACGTGTCCCCTGGATGGCTGGTGGCAGCTGGGCCGCCTCGAGCAGAGGGACAGGCTGGGGTGATGCTGTGCTGTGGGATGGGCTTATACCACGTGGGCACCCAGCAGACACTTTTACTGTCGGCGCCGGGGATTAGCGGCTTCCAGGACACAGCTCGGGGGTTTAATTTCGTAAGCAGCAAGAAAAAGGAGAATCTGTCACGTAAGTGTAGAGATACACATGAAACAGGAGGTGCTTCTGGGAGATGAGGCAGTTTAGGAATTGCCAGTCTGGCTCCCAGTCTGCCCACGGTCAGCTTAAACAGACAGAAGAGTCAGTACTGGGAGCTACAGGGCAGACAGGCTCTGCCTCTCGCTGGACACTGCAGGGTTGCTGTGCTGGGCAGAGAACAATGCAGAAACACGTGATTGCTGGGCTAAGGCATCCACAATGAGCAGCCAATGCATCATGCTGGGCAGGAGGCCATAGACCAAAGTTTATAAAGCTTTATTAAACATTTTGAACAGCTGTGCAATGAACAAACAATACTCTGGAAGTTTCACAACCTCATAGCTTGAACTGCCTCAGGACAGCAACAGCCACTTCTGCTGCTCTCCACCAGAAGACTGAAGGAAAGACAAACAGATGGCAAACGGGAGGGAAACCTTCAAAGTTTAGAGGTGTTTTGTGTCAACCTCTAAGGCTTCTCACAAACCAACCTCTGCCCCACGCTGTAGGCCTGACCCACCACCACCACTTTGGATTCTTGATGTCCTTCTGCCAGGGAAGCTGGAGACAGCAGGCATTTTTTCCAGCCTCTGCCCTTCTCTAGTCAGTAGCACCAGCATCTTCTGTCACCTCTGGCCCAAAACCATTACCTCTAAAAATGGCTGAAGCATTTACTGCTTCAAGCCATGCCTCCACATCAGGATCCTCTCCTGCCCTGCCCATACCCAGCCTTTTGGGATAGCGTGACTTTTGTAGGGTGAAGTTCACAGTGGCTTCCAAAACCCTGTGTCTGCAGCATGCCAGTTCTTTATCCCAACAGTCAACACCTTGGTAAACCCAGGACATGGAGGAGGAGGGGAAGAGACAGTCTCTACTGCCTGTGAGGCTTTATAAAAGCAGCAGCATAACTGAGGCTTTCAGGCTGGGATCTCGGAGCATACAGAGTTCAGAAAGCACTTCAGCAGTGCACACATCTCTTTGGCAGGCTGAGCAGGAGGAGATGACTCAACTGCCTCTGGCTCCAGCAGCTTTTGGCCAAGTCCATTTGTGAGCTGTTGCACTTGCCCTTGATCAGCAAT
The DNA here is from genome assembly GCA_025920805.1 of Petroica traversi. Classification (NCBI taxonomy): domain Eukaryota; kingdom Metazoa; phylum Chordata; class Aves; order Passeriformes; family Petroicidae; genus Petroica; species Petroica traversi. The sequence continues at coordinate 1,192,208 of JAHLSL010000064.1, read as the reverse complement.
GTGGGAAGGCTGGCTCCCCACAAAGAGAGACTGAGAGAATCTTGTAGCTATTCAAGCAGGATCAGTGGGCCAAAAGCCCTGAGTTAGACCACCATGGCCTAATGCAGACAAGTGACACACAACTGCAGCACTCCCAGCAGGGCAGGGGCCAGCAGCTCAGGCTTCCAACAGTTCTCAGTTGAGAGGGCTGGTGTCTGTTCCCGGTGATATGGGAAAGGGAAAAAAAAAGACTTCTGCTTCTAAAAAAGCAGGTGGTGCTGCCAGAGTTCACACAGTAAACGAGTCGAATTTCAGGCAGAGTGGGAAGGATTTGCCACTCCAGTCCACGCACAGTTACAGAAAACAGGTTGTCCTTACTCCAGTCCCATACCCAACACCCCCCTCCTCCCCAGCCCCACCCCCTTTTTAAAAGCAAAACAAGCCCTCAGCAGACTGGAAGATTATGATTTTCTAGGTGCCCACTATGTTGGGATCATGAGCTGATTCTGGCAACTGGGATCCTGTGCAGTGATACAAGAAGCAGTTCCCCCAGCAGCTGTAGCAGATCAGGAATAGAGCTGCCAGGAAGACCAAGGCACAAATTGTGCAAGGTTTCCGTTCCAGGAGAAAACTGAGCAGGTAGAATCCCATGAACATTGAGTGACTGAACCACAATGCTGGGTTGAGGGGCTTGGGTATGAGCAGGACAGGTAGCAACCACTGAAGGCAGTACATCGTGGCTGGCTGGCTGGGGCCTTGTGGCAGTAGCAGTCAGAAGTGCTCCAAACAGGCTCCAGCAACTCCTCCAGAGGGCAGGCAGCTCTGCAGGGAGGGGAAAATGTCAGACTGTCAGAGAAGTGCAGGAGAAAAATCAACTGGCATTCTTTTAAAGCTTCATTTACTCCCAGACATCCTATGCTGATGGTTGAACTCCCAGTATTAAATTCTGGTGTGCCTTGGAGCTGGTGGAAAGCTTCCTGTTTTCTGAACCACCCAGCTGGGGACAGGATCAGCTAATGCTGGTGGTAGAAGAGTATTCTGTGTGCTCTGTTCCTCAGGCCTTTAGCCAGACTAACAAGTGAGACCCTTTCAGCACAGTGCAGGAACAGAAAGGGAGAGGGGGAAATGGAAAAGAACTGCCACAGCCTTTCCTACACACATTGACCCAAGACACTCCAAAGGCCTGAGTGATGATACAAAGAAATGCATTTGAAGGGGAATCATTATTTGGTGTTAGAGAGAAGTGTTAAGGAAGGATTGTGTGCTCTGTACACAAACAATCAAGTCTTCCAGCAGGACAGCAGCAGACCAGCTTCACATCAAGGTACCCAGGAAAGCCCTGGCAGTATCCAGGCTGCAAAACAAAGGGGAGGACAGCCCCTGCTTAAGGGTTTATAATCCTTGCCAAACAGCTAAAGTCAGATAAGACAAAGTATGTGAATAGATCAAAGCGAGGGGACAGGCTCAAAATGGCAATTTCCATAAGTGCTGTAAACACAGGATTTCCTCACTTGGATTATTATAAAACCCTCTGGAAACTGAGTTTTAAGGGCTTTCCTAAGCAGGGATGGCAGACCACTACAAGCCCAGAAAACCTGCTCCTACCTTTAGCAACCACCTCAACGACACTGTGTGCTTTTGTTTTTTCCTTTAAAGCACTACAACACCTTCAAGAATTTCAAATGGCTTTAAAAACAATAAATGCCTCACCCCCACCAAGAAGAGTCTGGTGGGGACAGCTCCTTGCAGCAATCCTTGTATCTGCAATTACTCAATGGAGCAGTGCTCCCTCAGAAGGATGAAAGGCTCAGCAGAGCCTGTTAAGATTACAGCTGGGGGGTGGGAAGGTTAGTAGGATGAAGGAGTGAGAATGTAAACAAACAGCACATTCCACCAGCTCCTGTTGGCAGGAGATGGGATTTCCTGGCAAAGGGAGGGACAATGAGGGATTGCAGAGAAAAGCCAAGAGAAAAACCACACGAGGTTCTCTTCCAAAAGAACACTGAGGTCAGACTTGTCTCGCAGGTACCAACGGGCTCTGCTGTCAGCAGCAGGAAATGCTGCCATCTATTTTACTTTAATATTAGTAAGAAAATGCAGGCCAACATCTTCACCCGCACAAACATTATTTGGGGAAAGTACATTGTGCTGGTGCTCTCCAGCAGAGAGGGCAGCTGGAGTTCGATTAGTAAAACTCTAAGCTGCAGGTCAGTAGCCAAAGAGTAAGGAAAAAGTTATTTTATGCTGCAACACAGACAAAGCCAAGTCACAGCAATAGAGCTCCCAATGTCAGTCCTGTTTCACTCACTTGCATCTTTAGTCCCAAGCCTTTCCCCCATCTATAAACTGGAATTAGCCATTACTCATTTCATAACAAAACACACTGTCTCCTTGCCTTCGTGAATTGCTCAGATGTTTCTGGAGTAAACAACATTGGAGAACTTTTTTGTCCAAGGGGAAGAATGAAGAGGGAAATACCTAACCACAAATATTTGAACAGGAAGGTAATTAGACCCTGTCATCCAACTTTTCAGTTCAGATTGCATTGAATGCAACAAAGTTGTGCTAAATCAATGATCTGCAGCTGCCTTAATCCTCCTGAAACATTCCTTTCTTGCCGTTTCCTGCAATTTTTTTCTCACAAGTGCTCCAAGCACTGGGCATTAAAAATCTAAACATGATGCCTAAACATCATGACAAGCCCTAAGTTGCATCAGCTTGACTTCTGTGGGAATTTCTGTCACCTGTTCTTGAAACTTTAAAGTGCCTACTTTGCTTTGAGTTTTCTGTCTCTAGAGCAAAGAAATGGGTAAAGAATGTGTCTGTTAGGTAGCACAAGGCTGAAACAAAGCACTAGCATTTTTCAGAACTAATGTCCCAAATCTCTCAGCTTTAATATTGTCATGTATCACTGCTGAGCCTTTAGCCCCTAACTCTACAACTGAGCACAGTTAGAAAATAAATTATAATTTGCGTTGTACCTACACTTTGTACTTCATGGTCTGGCCTCCTCACTCCTACAATGCTCTTAACAATAACACTGAGTTGATTTTAAGCATCTAAGCTTTACTTGAGCACTTCCTACAAACACAAAGCCATCTCAGAACAAGTTACTAATTTTTAAATATTATTATTTCCTGTAGGAGCAGGTAGCTTGTAGCAATCAACACAACCACTGCAGAGTAAAGAACCATTTAATAGTAATTTTTAGTAATAGTAATAGTTATTTTTACTATGAAGTTTCAACACCAATGCCCTTCAACCTGCAAACCTCTTGGGTTTCTGACAAATGCAGACATTCAAACAGTTGCTTTTGTAGTCAGTTTCTTGTATTTTCTTGTGCCCCTTCACTACAGTTAAAGGCTGAGGACCCTTTGCTGTATTCCACAGCTGATCCCAGATAAAGTCCCTGCTACTGGAGGCTCCTACACCTCATCTCCCTCAAGGGACTTTCCACAAGTAAGATATGTGCTCTTCACTAGAGGTTCTTTGTACAGCTGGCAATGACACTGAGTTTTCTTCCCACTCTATTGATCGAAGAGAAACAGCACCTCCTGCTATCAGCTCTTTACTGAGCAGGGAACATTCTCCTTAGTGCCCAGGACAGGCAGATCCTTCTGGAAGCCACAACAATTTTCAGTTTTGCCTGGTTTCTCATGCAAGGTGAAACTTGCAAATTAAAGATTCCTGCCTGTTGTCTTTGTCCCCTCCTCACGATCCAAGCCAAAGATTACCATGTTCCAGAGTAAATAACAACCTGTCACCCAACAGGACTGGTTTCACAACTGCATCCTGCTTTCCCTCAACCAGTTGCTCTTGTTCTCCCCTGCCTGACTCACCTCCTGCCTCAGCCAGCCCAGTGTCCTGCTGTCCTCAAACTTTCTCCTATGCTGCTCCTCACATAATCTGATTTGGTGGCCACTCGTGTTTAGCTGATGGCTCCTTTTGGCACTCTGCAGCTCTTGGAGCCACTTGAACTCACATCAGAACCCCCAGCAGCAGAGTTGGTGATGTTCCCACTGTGGCCCAGTCTCCTCCTGTCAGTTCCTGCAGGCAGAGGAGCAGCCAGGGGAGGTTCCCTGCACACCTCGTTAGTGAGCAAGCACCAATACTTCTCCACATGCTTATTAGCTGGCTTCCATTACATTCCCAGCCCTTCCTGCTGTCATCTTCCCTCCCCAAAAACATTCAGGTCCTACTGGTGTATATTTGTGGGGAGGATTTTGGAATTTCAGTGCAAAAGGAGCAGCAGACCTCTTCCAGGTAGAAACAAAACTTCAATTATGACAGGTCTAGAGCGAGTAGCACAGTGCACTGCTCTGCAATGGATCAGTCACGTTTTGGAATAAATCCATCTGAGGAGGGAGCAAGCTGTCCCTTCATATTCTACAAACTTATCAATTAACACACTGAGAGGTGTTCCTACACCATTGGCACATCAGTTTGTCAACACTAAGCCTGTACCTTCCTCAAGAACATCTGAATTCTTTAACAGTCCATTTCCACTGGAAGGGGAGAATAATCAGCTTTCCCTAAGCACTTCAAGGGTAAGTTTGTTCAGACCTTGCTAAGGCAGCCTTTAAACCAGTATTGTCCACACAGAACTCCCTCAGCAGATGCTACAGAAAATCTCCCAGGCTGAAGCTGCAATAAAACACTGAGTAACCTTTTTATTGGGGCGTGCTGGTGCCATCCTGCCCCTTTCCCAAAAGCTGAAGTCTCTGCTTGTGATGAAATGCACACTGGTTGATAAAAGCCTCTCAAGCTATCCAGTGCACATAAACTGAAGAGCAAGCCTCAGGATGTGTTTCTTACCTCCAGCACTCACCTGTTTGCTTAAAATTGTTTTAATCAAAACCTGTCACAACTAACTGATGTGTGTGGGCAGTGCTTCACACTACCAGCGTGTGTTCAAAACCAACTCAAATATCACACAGCATCCAAACAGCTGCTGAAAAACACACAACATCCAAAGCACTGGGACAAAAAGAGAGGTGAAGAACTATCAAGTGACAAGTTTGAAGAGTTCAGCTAAGAAAAGCAACAGTAGACCAGCTTCCCAGATGCCTACCCTCTGTCGTAAACCTAAGAACCATAACTGCTCAAACTTTAAGACCTATTTGAAGCAGAGATTCTCCAGGGATTTTTTTTTACCCTTGCCACTATTATTTCAATTTTTTAAAAAGCTTTATCTGCTGGTATGACTCAGCTGTAAAGAGTGAGTCTACAATTTTTGGCAAAGACCTTATCCTAGTCTTGGATCGTGCCTTGGACACTTGATGTAGACTCAGAAATGGTGCAATCTAATCACAACAGTTTCCAAAAAGAGCAACAAATCCTTTACTAACCAAGCCTCAGGGTTATTGTTCTGGTTTCTCAAGGCAGACACAAGCCAAAGCACCTCACTAGGTGAAAAGTGGAGACTCTCTGTTGAGGCACTCTTTCCACCACTCCCAAATCTGCCCTCTGAGCTTCATTATTGATGGGGGATGGATCAGATTTTGTCCAGAGGGAGCACCCTCTCCATCTGGACTGCAATGCTCTCACAGCACCAGGGTGAACTCTCCTCCACCTGTGAGCAGGAAGGCAAAGGAGACATCCAAACTAGAACTAATTGTTTTTTTCAGAGAGCTTGGAATGGGCCTGGAAATCATCAGGAATCAGAAGCTTAAACCAGCTCTGAGGTGGGAAGAGTTGTCAGTAGTCACAGTTGTCACCTGAAGTATTATTACTTTCATTTGTACTAATTCAGTGGTTTTCAGTGGTCCTCATTCTCACCTTCTGCCTTTATTTAACTGCCAAATATCACAGGCCCATTCCAAGTTCCTGGAGAAAAGTAGTTTTGATTTGGATCTCTTCTCTACCTTTTGTGCCTTCAGCAGGCTTCAGAGGTCCAAATACAGCCTAAGAAGGGTAAGTTTTCTGCATCTCAGGTTAGGAGAGGCAGAAATGCTGTTTGGGCTGCTATGAGGAGTTATGACCTATAGTTTAGAAAGACAAAGGTTACTGCACTGTGACAGTATTTGCAAGGTCCATTGAAATGTTTCAGTACCGGGGAAGTACGGGAGAGTTCAACACGTTATGGACTCCATTTAACAGTTTGTTTTTCCCCTTCTCATGCATTCGAATGTCTGGCATATCACGAGGAATGTTTGTATGACAGAACAGCTCGTAAACTCCCTTTGTAGCTGGCTCAAAGCACGGATGGGGGCTCGGGGAGGGTGCCTGGTCAGACACAACAGCGCTGAATTTATTAATAGACTATCAGAGAATATCCCGGGCTGGAATGGACCCACAAGGCCCAACCCAGTCCAGCTGCCTGGACAAAAGCTTGCCAGAGCGCTGCGCTGCCCTGGGCAGAACCGGGCCTGCATTTCCTTTCAGAAAGCACTAAAGTGAGCTACGAGCGCTGGGAAGGAGGGAGGGCACACACAGCGCTGTTACTGCCGTGCCGCCACCGACTCGGGGTCGGTTCAACCCCTCTCCATCGCGGCGCTCGCAGGGCTGCAAGCGGTCGGCTCCTTCCCCCTTTACCCCCGATCCCCGAAGCTCGCAGGGTCCC